>CM068371.1:176587556-177187556 GCA_034769895.1 Magicicada septendecula | reverse complement strand
TAAGTGATACGGTACGCAAAAAATAAAATAAGTAAATAAAACTGTTTGCTTGCGTACGTTTACTGCGTAATAAACATATATTCAGTCGTTTCCACACGAAAAGAAGTATTTTTCTTTCTTCTCCTAAAGGGCATTTCAAGACCTATTAGCTTACATCCTCGGATTCTTGGCATGTTTATTGAATTTATTCAAATGATATATTTGAAATGTCTATTTGTGTGTGTGTGTGTGTGTGTGTGTGTGTGTGTGTGTGTGTGTGTGTGTGTGTGTGTGTGTGTGTGTGTGTGTGTGTGTGTGTGTGTGTGTGTGTGTGTGTGTGTGTGTGTGTGTGTGTGTGTGTGTGTGTGTGTGTGTGTGTGTGTGTGTGTGTGTGTGATGTCGTTGCCAACTGAATAGTATTCTTCTTTACCAGCCAACAGTAACCATTCAGTAAATCGAAGATCACACGATACGGTCGCAAACCAGTCGGGACGCAGTCTTACCCGTGACAGAACACTGTCTCTAATAGACTTCGGTGTACGTGCAACGGTCTGAACATTGTCTCTTTGAATGGAATTGACTCTTCATTTCTACTCGATAATTAGACCCCATACCTATTATGGATTTCATCTGTATGATACATATGTTTATTGACATTGTAAATATAATTTGCTGTGCTAGTAGCGTCTCATTAATTACTTTCTTTAAGTTGGTTTGGTTTATAATTTGTACTTACCCGGTAGTTACAAAGCGTAGAGATTCCAGGCGTATGCACATATGTATGTACGGTATATAGACACGCATCTAGTAGGAGTGGAGAGCAGGGGAAATAATAATATCAGTATTCGTGCAGACATGCTAGAGGTATATAATAGTTTTTATTCATCATATTAAGCTTGATTATACTTGTCCACAACATACGGCAGGTAGACGCCGACTAATTGAATACAATGCCTCCCAGACGTTCAGGGAGGCAGGTATAAACCTTTGTACCTGGTACACGCAGCTTCTTCATCGGAAAACTTCGTTGCTAGATAATTTATCGCGGTGTTGACGACGAAGGGCCGATTTTTAGTAATTCACATGTGACGCCGAGACTTTTGCAGTACAGTTATCGAGGGGCGTAGGCGGAGAGTGGATCCATGAGGCGGTCTATTCGATTCCTATTCTTTTCGTTGATACGCCCTCACACAGTTTCAGTTTTCACAGAACTATGATGGATTTATTCGGTCTGGAATTTCGCTCGTCCGTAAACTGAACCATGTCCCTTTAGCAAATTAGCTCCTCACAAAGTTTTTTACATGGTTCAAGAGGTCACTAAAATTCATTAGCTGTGCTTCGAATTATTACAAGTACAGAAACTGTGTGTCACTTTCATATACTGCACTGCACGTGAAGATTCCGCCGTTCATCTAACATAGCGTAAGCTACTATACTGTGTGTGTGTGTGTGTGTGTGTGTGTGTGAGAGAGAGAGAGAGAGAAAGAGAGAGAGAGAGAGAGAGAGAGAGAGAGAGAGAGAGAGAGAGAGAGAGACAGACAGACAGACAGATAGACAGACAGACAGATAGACAGACAGACAAGCAGATAATGTACAAATTATTCATTGGAGTGACATTCAGTCTGCGTTTAAAAGCAAACTGTTCTTGTAATAACGATCTATAAATTATAAATGTACTGGATTGCAACGTATCAAGTAGTGTAGATCCTCAGAGACACTAAAACCGCAAGTCCGCACAATGCATATGCTACGGTTGACGAAGTGTTACCAAGTAATTGCTGTCAAACGAACATGAATAATCGAAGGGAACTCGGAACAGTGTCGGAACCGATGACTCTAGAGGGCAGCGAGTGCGCCCGCCAACTAACTTTACGCGAACTAAGCTCGTCTCTTCCGAGAGAGAACTTTCGACTCATCACTCGCCGGATTTCAATGCGGTCACGAGTTCGAGTTATACAAGTTTCTCTGTCGCAACCCGATTGCTACTGGCAAGGTAATGGGACTTGATTTTTGCGACTAATGAGTCAACGTTGTACAGTTAAGCTTTGCTACAAAAACTGCGAACATCTTCAATAGCAACTAAGCTTGATATTTAACTGTGAAAAAAAGGAAATCTTGTACAAAAAAAGGGGATTGAGCAAACCACAAGTAGTCGCGAGCAGGTCTTATAGTCTATGTTGTGTGTGTGTGTGTGTGTGTGTGTGTGTGTGTGTTTAAACTTGTTCTAGTTGTCAGTAAAAGCGCGTTTGTTGTCTTTTCTTGGATCTTGTAAATAACTGGCAAAAGTGCAATGCACACTCGGAGCGCTGGCAGAGATAGACAAAGCAAAATAGCAGTAGAAATGCTGTGTCAGAAAAAACACAGATAGAAATCTTGGTCTGGAAAAAAACAGAAAAGGAACAGAAGAAAACGGCTCGGATCCGACGAACATAAATGCGACTCGTAATAACCGATCGGAAGTGACGGCCTGCGCAGACAACAAATCGCTGAGCCAATTCAAACAGTGACGTAAAAAAATAACAACATAAGTTATCTTCGCTTTTTTTCTATCGCTGTGGTCAAAGAATACAGTAAATACGTTTGGGAATACTGTACAGAGTACTTCTCTTGTTGAGGTAACAACATAAAATGTTTTCATTTAAGTGAACTCTAAATAGAAAATACATTTTCCGATCGAAATTTTAAATAATTCGTAGTAACAAAAGGACGTCTTACAATCAAATGTGCAATATATATTTATAAAAAAAAAACAACCTTTGCAAAGAAAGTCCTACGGAATAATCACATTTCCAAGTCAGTAAGCTACCTACTGATATGAGATATTTTCGATATTATCGGCTAATACATATTGTACTTGTGAAGTCTATACAGTTTAAATAAATGTGATATTATTATTATGATGATGATTATTATTATTATTATTATTATTGTTAGTAGTAGTAGTAGTAATGTTGGCAGTGGGGGGGGGGACCCCACCACCATTGGAGACAATGGTAGTGATGTAGGCTACTGCTTATCATATACGGCTGAATGACCGTGTGGTTAAAGCATGCTGACTCCACTTCTAAAGTGAAGCATCAAATTCGCTAATACAGAATCTGGATAGAAGACCATAACGTGACGTTACGGTGATCGGAAACTCTACACTCGTAAGCGTAGAGAAAGGGTAAAAATTCGAATTATTATTACTGTTGTTGCTATTAGTATTCGGCGGGGTACCTCAGTGGTAGGGAGCTCATTCACCACCATATTCTATGCTGTGGGTTTGATTCAAGGTCGAGCAGTCCAACTCCCGTCTTCCCCTTAGAGACAATATGACAGTCTGGCTGTGGTAGGCTGACTTAGTTGGTATTAACGCGACGTCTACGCTTGAACACATAACACCTCTCTCCAACGTGCGCTGCACATGGTTAATTGCAGACCGATTTCTCTTTCCGATTTTTCCGATCTGACGATGAGCTGTGAGACTTGATAGCGCTGATCGCAATAATTTTTCTATAGTGGTGTACAACAGTGATTTCTGTCTGTGATTATAACCACTAACAAAAATTTCTTAATAAATTACGATTTCTCTTTGGCACGTGAGATGTACCACGGCTAGATAGCGCAACAGGTCACTTCTACCACCACTACTACTACTACTACTACTACTACCACCACCACCACCACCACCACCCCACCACTAATACTACCTTAATTAAAAACATGCCTTATTGCCATCGACTTCGGAGCTAAAAATCCCATCTTGTAATGTCTATGTTAACAGTACACCATCGCATCGTTATAAATAAAAAATCGTATTGCTCACAACTGTATTATAGTTATTATACACCAGATTTATATTAGTGCATGGAAGCAGTCATCCTTTGTGTACTATGAATCGACATTCGACATCCCCAGTAGAAAATTAGAGTCTTCAGCTGTCATGTCCCCGTCGATTTGCCTACGCGTTCGGTCGGTCAAAATGTAGCTGTTACTTGCTACGTCTGGAGGTTCATGACGAAACGTCTGAAATGTGACGAATGACGTGATAAGTTATCTTTCCTTCGTAAGCTGTCGTTCTTGACCTCTTCATAGTCCGTTGTACGAATGACGCCAGTATTACAAAAAAATAAAATAAAAACAAACATTAATCACCGCGTAAGTAATTGTAACATTAATAAACAAAATGCAATTCTGGACCGTATCATTAATGACCGCTGCCACCGGCATAACCCCAGTGTGTACTCGACTGCATTGCAGGCCGCTTGTCACCTCGACGAACAAATTACATTTCTAGTCGTCGCCCGCGCGCGCGTGTGCGTGTGACACTACTTTTGTTTTGGCTACATGACGCCTTATATCACAGTCAACTGACTCGCTGAAAGCGTATGTTGTGTCCCTCTGTTCGTTTCATTGTCTCCTTTCTTCTTATAATTATATTTTCCATCTCGTGGCTAATTCTGAAGACCGTTTTTAATTTGTATTATTTTAAGTCTCAATTTTAATGTTTCATGCCTTAGCCTTAGCCCTGCCATTCGGATTATTTTGCAACGTATTTTATGATCACCGTTTTGAATGGATGCATCATCGTTGTTTATCTTAGCCCAACGTTTAACTTGACACTTGATTAAACAAAATAAAACAACACGATTGGATTACATGTTCAGCGTTAAATATTTAATAACATTTTATGAAACAACGTAGAACTTTAAGAATTTGGTGTGGCCTGCAAAGCAGGACTTGTGTTGCAGTAAACACATTTCAGTTTCAAACTGTAGCTAGCAAAACGAAGACTTCCACACTCAGTAGTTTCATAATTTTATTGCCTATGTATCTTGATGTGTATCCCAACGAAGAATGTCTATCGATATGGTACTTTACATTTTATTCCAAAAATGGTTAAAGTTTTCCTTATGAAAGACGCTAATATACGTTTTGTTTTGTCCAAGGATCTGTGTAATTTTCGAACATGCTGAACAGCTTCTATTCCTATCTACATAATAGTCGACTGTTGATAAATTAATCGACACTTACAGAATTAATTTTTGTGTAGTAGTTTAATATAATGTTTTGTAATATATGTTTGAGTCCTTACTATTAATTATTATTACGATTTCTGGAGAATTAATGACAGTTTTTCAATATTTTGTAAAGCAAGAGGCAACACCTACAAACTGCAGTAGATACAGTTGAACGTTTTATAATCCACGATTTTCGTCAAAATGTCAGTAGAGGAGTAGACATGTTTTTTTTTTATAAGACAATTAAGAATAAAAGTTTATTAGATTACAATTCTATTTTTAACACAATTTATAAGAAGGTTATAATATTAGTTATAAGAGAAACTGATTGCAAAAAAATAAGAACATGAAACTTTCATTTCAGTAATCATTAAACTATTTCACATGTTCAATAATTTCTATTTCTGTTCGTGCACACACGTACGCGCGCGCGTGTGTCAATTCAAAAATTTCTTTGCTCTGTTTTGAAGGTCTGCCTTTTGAAGATTACGAACGACAGTGATATTGAACAAACGGAGCATGGAAGTTCGATCCAATAAAGTTTCTTTCTATTTTCCACAGATCAATATTAATGAAATTTCTATATTTTTTTACAAATACGAGAAATAGAAAGAACGCGATTTCACTTTCGCTTTGTGGTACATCTATTTAGAAGCTAATTCTACCTTGGTACTCATCACTGTGTGTCAAAAGAGTTACATTATTATTGATCTGATTCAAAACACATGAGGTAGGTTACGTGAATATTTGAAGGTAATCTTTGGTAATCTTAGGGGGGGGGAGCGAAATAGCAGAAATTTTATGTCATTAATTCCTTCTTCACAGTTAAAAAATGTCAAGATGTTTCTATAAAAAACAAAACAGTATTTTTTGTAAATTAAAATATAAATTTTATTGTATACTGCATAAATTTTATTGTCTTATTTTATTATCTGGATAGCAATATTTCCGTATCATCGCCCATTTTGAGACTAGAAGTTCCAAATGATACCCGCCCTTGCTATCTTGCTGAATACAGTCCTTACCTATCTGCCGTGTAGTCTCATAGAGGCTGTACTCAATTCTGGCGTATGCAGTTTTTCACGCACTCTCCCTTGGCCATACGTCTAAACCGGAGACAAGCGGTATTGCCCTGGGGAATCCACGTTGGGTTAGGATTTGCTGACATAATTACTTCAGAGGGCGGAGGGGGTGGACCGTTTCTAGGGATTTACGAGACGGGAAAGTAGGAATTTCCTGGTCTTAGTTGAGATCAGTCTTTGTCCGTCTGCCCCCTCAAACGAGAAGTAACGAACGAAATAAAATACAAAGGGGATTCTTTTTGTAGCGAGTGGAAACAAAGCGTAGGTAGCGTATATGATGGGAACAAGTGGCTGTACATATACTGTCACACATTTTCCTCCACCACTCCCGAAATATAGTATAAGTTAAGAAATATTGAACTCGAATAAAAAATGTACTTTTTATTAGACTAGACGTTAATACAGTGTTTCGAAGTCGAAAGGTAAAATTATAATTTAAGTTTTCACATAATTATAACCTGCTTTAAGAACGCTGCAAGGAAGCATTCGTATGTATGTGCATATTATTACCATTGATGATAATTACATTTAGTATGTGTAAACAGTTATGATATAGCTCACTAAGAATTCAATACTTCTGCGTCCGTGTCATGAGTATAGATGTTCTCAAAGTCGATACCACTACCGTATGGACGCCTCCCCGCTCTCGTCAAGTGACACTTGCATTACGTCTCAAGTGACACTAAACTTTGGTCTCTTGCTGGTCGTAAAAACGTTTAACCGACGTCTTCAACCGAGCAGTCTAAAGGCACACAATGAAACAATGAAATCGCACATAAAATTAGGTGAATCATCAACTAATGAAGACTAATTAGAATAAAAAAAAGTTTGGGTGCGTGTATCAGTAAGTGTGTACACGCGGAAGAAGTGAAACTTCTTTGGGTTATATCCATTATTTTTTGTTTATCCATTATTATTATTATTATTTTTAACTGTATACCTAAAATTTAATAGGATGGGAGAGGTATCAGTATAAAGAAAAATTTTCATTTTTAGTAAATTAAAAATATTTTATTATATACATATACAGAAATTATTATTATTATTATTAATTTATTTCGTTAATATTTAGTGATATTTCATCATACACTTTTGTAACCAAAGGCTTATGGTAACTAAAATAAGAAATGTATGTTTTACATTCAATATTATCCAGAAACCTTGTGAATACTGCATCAATTGTCGTATTCGATTTTGTCGTAGATCATTTTGTATAGACAGGTTTAAATTATCTTTTAAAAACTCAACCAGTTTTATAGATTTGTCTAATGCAAAATTGCCATTGAAATCTCCACTTTAAATCATAGGTATTTTATGATAATCTTTACGAAGTATGGCGGCACCTTGTGATGAATACGATAATAATGAACGATGGAGAAAATCAATAATATCATCTAATGTTTTATTAGGAGAAATATACACTGCTACAATCACAACGTTTTGCCCATTTTCCATTTTACATTCAGCCATACACAAATCGCCAACTGTAGATGCCATTGAACCATAGACATCAGATTGAGTAACGGAAAAATCCATGGATGGAGTTATAATGTTAATAATATCGTCAGAATTTTGAAATATCCCGACACCTCCCGCTCTAATATTTGGTCGTTTATATTTCACAATGCAGTTGAAATTAAGAACAGATACGTCATCTTCATTGGCTAGCCAAGTTTCTGATAAAACTATGACATTTGAATTTTTTACAACTATATCTTTTAGATCAACAGCATGAGCTGTAAGACTTTGGCAATTAAAAGTGAATATTTTCTGTTTTTGATGAAATTAACAAAACTTTCATTTATAGTTTCTAGTTTGTTTAGTGAAAGTCGTTTAAATTCCTCTTGCAAATCAATTGTTGATGATGATCGTCTTCGGCCATGGTAGAATATCTTCTCGTTGTTCTTTGTCGTAATATGTAATCCTTCAATACTCGTCACACGTGATAAAGCAACGTATAATAATGATTGAGAATGACGTCGATCGTATTCATAAACAATTTTTAACATATATGTCATTAAATTATGTAGGACTAGGTAGATTATTTTTTACATATCGTTAACTTAAAATATTCGTAACAATAATTATATATAACTGTACATTTCCTCATTTTGGTATACTACTAAACACATATACACACACATGCATGCATATAACGCATAACGCATAACGCGTAACGAACATTGTTCCTACCGTGCCCAAAGAAGTTTCATGCATATAACGCATAACGCGTAACGCGTAACGCGTAACGCGTAACGCGTAACGAACATTTTTCCTACCGTGCACAAAGAAGTTTCATGCATATAACGCATAACGCGTAACGAAAATTTTTCCTACCGTGCCAAAAGAAGTTTCACTTCAAAAATATTAATTTTTTGGTATAGTAAGTTGCCACCAACCAGATGCTAAATTTGTTATAACTGCAGACCAGAGAGAAAGCGATTATTTGCTGTGACTATAAAGTTTAGTTTATAACCTAGTTCTGATAAGTTTCGCGCGTCATCCAAAACAAGCTGAAAGTCCAATTATTTAACACGATGAGAGAAACTTTTTTCAACATGAAAATTGCTCCTACATTTTATACTGAAAACATTCAATGCGTTTTATAACCACTCCATGCCATTACTCGAGCATGTAATACTCTTGCTCGGCAAAGAATCTTACCTTCGTAACGAGGGAAAAGGAATTCAAGTTTTTGATAATCGACAATTCAGTAGTCTGTAAAAACGAGAGGAAAATAATGAATCCGCGTAACCAGGGCTTTCGGTTAAAGTCGTTCCTGTTGGTTATAGAATTTGTTAACCAGTTCTTTCTATCTGAAAGAAGTTTTCTTACTAATCATTTTTTGTTGGCAGCAAATGAAGTTATAACGTTTTATGTGCTTCATTTACGTAATATGTTTCCATTGTCCTCAAAACGAGTTGCTCCGTGAGCGAGTATTGTGAGGTCATATTGTGAAGTCATGTTGGGTATAACTCTTTACAAACAAATCGACATCAGCATTCGTGACGTACACTATTTTTGTAATAGAAATGGCGTGTCAAACGACGACCATTGTGCAATACTCTCCTTTGAAGTAGACATGCATAATTCATCGTTTGCATTGTTTGTGAGTTCTTCCATTGTTGGGTGTTTTGACGCGAATTAAACCCTAATTATGAATCCTAGAGGACAGTAAAAACAACACCGTACATTAAAAAATTACCTTGATCTCAAAGAGAAAAGTGTCCACAATGAAAACTATACTGTCTTGGTACCTACCATTGGAAATATCTATTTGCTTGCCAACAAGCGCGTCGATTGTGATTACTGAAGATGCCTCTGCTCTCTGACAATCGGAGGTCATTTTTTACTGGTTTGATTCAAGTGGCCATCCCGTATAGGAGGAACCAGTACCAAATGCTGCAGATTCTCCAGTCGTCTTAACGCTGCAAACTGTGTGCTTTCGGGTTTGGCTAAAAATTATGAAATAAAAAAATCACTCATGCTGTTAAGCAACGTAATATAATATAATGGACTGTAATAAAATAATAACTGTGGAAAGATACAACACTGGCTATAAGCTCTAAACACAAGTATACACGAAAATCTGTACCCAATTTTTTTTTTAACTTGTATTATTTCCGTTTCCTAAATTTAACTAACTTCAAGGTTATCTTTTTTTTTTGAGAACTAATTCGTTGAACTTAAAAATTCGTGAATTTCTTTAAACTACATAATTTACGCATTTTAAAGTTGTTACAGAGATATTCATCAAAATAAATCAATTTCTACGAATCATTTTATGGTAGTCAACTATTGTAGCCAAAAATGTGTCCACACCAAACAGAAGCGACGGCAACATATATTGCACCAATATTAGCGTGCATCAGTAGCGTATGTGAGTGTCAACAGGAGTATATCTGACAGTTGTAATTGCTAAAATGTACTTTAAATTCAAGTCGCTAAGAACTGTACTCTGTAAATTAACTACACTCAAAATATTGGTCAGAGAACGCCCCGACATTAACGACGCACAAAGCCTTATAGATAGAGATCGGAGGAAAGTAGGATCTTATAGCCTATATGATAAAGGGAATATAGTTTACAATAAATCAATTCAATATAGAAGTCAGTATAAATTTAAACTTTCAAAGTAGATTTCCTTTATAAAGGAAAATCGGTTTAACTAAATGCTCTTTAAATTGCACAAATATCAAGTTGTCACTTAAAAAATAAGACTTAGTCAATCACATTTTAGGATCAGCCGTGTTAGGTTGTCAATAGTATCGTTAAACCTTTTCTGGAACGGTATCTAATAGAATCGTTCAGATGAGGTCGAACAGCCAACTTTACTGTATACCTTTTCTGTAACACAAACCATCATCCTACAAATAACAAATAACATTTAATGATGCAAATAAGTATTTATTTTCGTATGAAGAGAATTTACTTTTTAAAAACGGATCACATTTATTCTAGGCTGTAACTGTCAATCATAACACAAGAGCATAAATTTTATTTTTGTTGACAAAATTATTTTACAATTATAGAAGCTCTAATAGGGCGAAATGAAACAATATACAAAAGAGATAAACGATCGTCTTTATAAATAGTTTTGAGAACACAACGGTCTTTCATTCCCGACAGTCCTTTTTAAAAGTTTCTGTTTATTCTAAATACTTTTTAAATGTAAATTAATGACATACAATTGTAAAACGGATATTATGGTAGTAGCACTAGGACATATCCGGCCAACACTGAATCGTACCACCTTGTACCGGATAATAGAGCTCTACATAAAAAGACATTCGTTGTCAGACGTTATGGGGTTGCATAGAAAGAGACGGATAATCACTTTTATATTCAAACCCAAAGAAATGGTACTAACATCAGTGAATAGCTGCGAGGCTGACTGTACCGTAATAAGAAAGCGAGCTCGCGCCGCCGCGTGCGTTCGCGTGTGTAAGACTCTGTCAATGCAAGCCATTACGGCGTTCCATTAAGGTACATGTTTATTCAATTTAATGAACGAGAAACCAAAAACACCTGTAAAATGGATACAAAAAAAAGTAATAATAATACACAAGAGTGAAGAAAACGATTAGAAACAAATAGGCTGTCAGTAACACGTTTAAGCGTTTAACAATATTAATTTTAAATACCTAAAAGCTTCGGTTTTCGCTTTTCTGTAAACGTAATCTTATTATGAAATTCAAATTTTTTATTAAAAACATAAGGCGGAATCAAAGTCAGGAAAGTAGTACCGTATTCCAAATACACATATAATTGTGTGTGTGTGTGTGTGTGTGTGTGTGTGTGTGTGTGTGTGTGTGTGTGTGTGTGTGTGTGTGTGTGTGTGTGTGTGTGTGTGTGTGTGTGTGTGTGTGTGTGTGTGTGTGTGTGTGTGTGTGTGTGTGTGTGTGTGTGTGTGTGTGTGTGTGTGTGTGTGTGTGTGTGTGTGTGTGGTCTTGTTATATGAGTGGCGGCCAATGACACTGACGACAAAGAGGTAACATAAACATGATACATATGGTGATAACGACGACACTGATGATGATTATGATGATGGCAAATGTGTTTGTATTTTATGAATAATAAAAATGTTGTTATACACATTTCTAAAATAAATTTACATTTAATACGTATAACCTATTTTGTTACTTAATTTTATTCTGATATGTATAATTTACTAATGCCACATTAAGCCACATCTCAGTGCTGTGCAAATTTGCAGTATGCATTTTCATGTGTACGTATTTCGGGTAAATAAGTGTCATTATCAAGTCAACTCGAGCGTCAAATTTGATTGCATTAATTTATAATGATATTCGTATATATGTAGGGCCTATAGACACAAACGTACAAATGTCGATTGCATTATTATTAATATATATTATCGTGAAAAAGTATCTACTACAGAAAAACATACATACACTGCGGCATGAAGGACTACTAAAATTGGTAATGGAAGGAACAATAGAAGGTAAAGGATATAAGGGAATACCAAGTCTGCAATATGTAAGACAAATTCTGGTTGATGTAAATTGTGTAAATTATGAGGAAATGAAAAGAAAAGCACAAGATCGATCACAACGGAAGACTGCTGCAAACCCGTCGTAGGATTGAAGACATAAGAAGAAAGAAGAAAAACATAAAATAGATGGTGCTATCTACAAATGGACCAAAATTTAAATTTGTAGATGTCCACAGTCCCCAGACATTTAGGATTAATTTTCTGTGGAAAAAAGTTATATTCAGAGAAGTCTCTTATGCAGGTGCATTCAAAATAGATTCTGCACCGTTGCCTTTGTCCTTTCCTTGTGTGGTGAAACGTAATTACAGATTCAGAAGAGAAAGTATCAGATACATGAAAAACAGATGAAAACAACATTTGAAGGATAGCCTCTTGTAAAACGTATACTCCTTATAAAACATGTAATTGTAATAGTTATAAAAGAAAATGACTGTTTATCAATTACTGTAACCGGAAGAAACTGTCAAGTGTATTCGATATAAAGTACTTACTAACACATTCGAATGTGTACAGTAAAGTAAACATTGTCACAAAACAAATCTAAAATAAAATACATTTACAATAAAATCTAAAACACATTCACGGTATACTCCATTGTTTTCATAAACACGTTTTGTACTCTGGCGGAGGCGGGGGGGAGGGACTTTGTGTGTTCCAACAAAGGTTTACGTAATAAGGAGAACACAGAGTTGACAATGGGTGTCAGCGGTTTATATGTGCACATTATGTTTGCAATAATAAAGGGCATTAAATGCGTCCAGCGATAATGACAATGCACTCAATAATGACAGGTGATAAACTGATATTAATACAATCCCGTGTTCATCATTCCCGGGGCACTAAATAATAATAGCTTATTTATAAGCGAATTTATTGGACGCAAATAATGTTGCGCGCTAAATTTTATTAACAATATTGCGTTTTCCACTGTAAAAACAGTGCGGTTGCATTCAGTAATTTGGAATATTTTTAAAAGTTAATTAACACTAGTGTTTGTGTGTGCACGTATACGTGGGAATTATTTGTGTTATTGTATTTTTTTCCTTTTTTATACTACAGTTTAATTCGAGAATGCAATACACGCGTCAAGCAATAAGAAAAGCTTTATTATTAAATTTTACTATTTTCAGATTTTATCAGATGAAGGGTTTTACCTGAAAATGGGTTTCTAGTTAACAACAGCTAAAAAATGTGTATGACGATTAACTGAAGAAATAAAGAAGTAGTCATCACCATCATCATCAGCAGTCCAAGAATTAGTGTCATCGTCTGTCTACAAGTAGAGCGTCAGTTGTATTCTCTTCCAGAATGCGATTTTTGTGCTTACTGGTTCTGATATTCTGACTGGTTCGATTGGACATGTAATTATTGTTTCCCGATGAAATCCATTTTATATCGTTATTTACAACGCTTACCATACAGCTATACAACACATTTCATTGTTATTGAATTTCATTCAGTGTTTCTAAGTTATTTATTCACTTTAAAGATCTGATTGTATGAAAAATAAGAAGATGTTTCATAAATTATATTGAAAATCTTATATTTAGCCTATAAAGTCTTGACAAATATTACTGAGTAATATAGCTTGTAGATATCAATACAACATTTAAGCAGTCGTAGATTGTGAATGAGTAAGACGGGGTCCAGAGTTGCAAGAACGAAGCACACTGGTAGACGCTATGATGCGGTAAAAAAAAAAACATGTTGATCTGGAACACGCGCTTCGAAATAAGAACGACATCCCTCTAATGGCATAATCATTGTGCCACTTTTATATTCTGATCATGTGCACAAATGACGTACCGCAGCATGTGTTTGCTTGCGCTCCTGCGTGCACATACACGAACTCATATACGAGGCAGGCGTGGATATCAAAATACGTTTACGCAAAATTTTAAAATAAAAACGACATCTAAAAATGTCAATGGTGTACATAATTACATATTATATTTAGTCTATAAATACTAAACAATGGCGAGTAACATTCAAAAAATTTATATAGAAATGAACTATCGATTTTAAAGAGCCATCTGACGTTTACTGTTTCTAAAAGAAAAGAAACAAAAACAGCTATTTACTATTTTACAAAGTGTTTTCCTTGATGCAACGATATATTGCGCTTTTCTGTTTGCGTTTAAATCTGTAGTTACGTTTCGTTATTTCTGAAACAGATCCGTTATGTTCTTTTTATTTCTGAAACAAATTTTAATTATTAGGGGGTAGACTTGTGTCCATACGCGAACAACACGACCCAAAGTATTTAACAGCAATAACAGTCGAATTTTTAATACGTAGAACGATATTAAGAGGGATGAAAGTCGTGGGGGGAAGGGTGAGTTATAACTTTACATGTATTGTACAGGAGGTTTTACACTCGTGGAGAATATTTTGTAGGCAGGGGTATTCCGATGGTGAGGGTGAAATGCTGCTGCTGCTGCTGCTGCTGAACCATCGCTGTCATATTGTTTCATTAGGCTCAGTGGTTATGGCTACACAACCAACATGGAGTCCAGCGCCGCACCCCCATCATTCATAACGGCCGACCGAAAAGTTGGATACACGCATACCGATATCTTTCAGCCCTCTTCTATAAACAAGATTTACGCATTAGCAACATAAATACAGTAGCGTATAGGCTTCTGCCTATTTGATATCTCTCTATCTCTCTCAATCTCTCTCTTTATTCTCCGCTTTCACAGAATTTAATTCTCTGTGTGTTTGTGTGAATTCGCTAGTTGGTATGCGATATCGAATCAAATCAAATTATAATGTATTTGTCGCTGTTACACAGGACTATTTATTATAGTTAGTTTACACACAGATACAGATAACGTTGATCGCATTGTTGTATTTCTAATCAGCGTGTGCATTCTCTACTATTGTGTTTAGTTATGCAACAGATTAAATTATGCAAAATCGGCAATGATAACAGTAATTCAGACGAATAGTTACGGTTTAGTTACATTATTCGATTACAAATTTCCAGTTTGCACGTATTTCCTTGCCTCGACTATTGGTACTTGACTGTGTAGCACTGCTGAAATTTTATCACGTCGCTTTTATTTAATGTAGAGTATCTAAATAATAAACATGCATCACGTATACAAATTCACTGCATTATTAAAATCACTGCATTGTTGGAAAATATATTGAACGAGAAGAAAGGTAGTTATTGGTCACTTATTGTTGTGAATGTGGAATGTTGTAGATGAACAGATTGTCTCTTGATACGCGTCTCATGCACCATGACTTCAGAGCGACTGACGACACAGAGAGATGTTTATTTAAATTGTTAGTAATCACGAACATCTAATGTGCCTACATCATTGACGATAAAAACAATTCACAGTAAAAAATAACTTACATATACCTTGTGAAGAAGTGTGTATGCGACCTGTTTTGTGAAAGAAGATTTGAATGTAATAATGCTAAATTAAAACATACAGTGTCTTTAAGTTTACATGCGAACGTAATGCGTTTATCATAAGGAAAAGAGTAGCAACCGGGGACAGATCATACTTTAAAATCTTGAAGAGTAGGTTAGTAAGACAGTCAGCGAAGTCCAGGTTGTGCATTAGACCGTAGTTAGACCAGTCGTGGCGTATGGCGGTAAAACATGGACTCTTAATAGGTCGGCAATGGAGCTGTGGACAGATGACACAAAATTGTTTAGGAGGATTACAGACTCAACATGTGAAAATTGGATATGGCGGAGGAGGAAAAGTAGAAAATGTTTTGCACCATACGATGAACTTAGCATTACCTCCTTCATTAAGATACAAAGATTGAAGTGCTTAGGTCATGTCCTGAGAGTGGAAGACAGAAGGGCAGTCAAAAAGGTGTACAAGGGTTCTCCTAGTGGAAGGCGACCAGGCACGACGGTCTAGGAGTTAGTTGTGGCCTAGTTCTAACTAAATATATCTCCCATGCCCAAGACTGATATTGAGCAGGCTAGACTGATATCAAGACTGATATTGATGCCGACAGTGATTGAGCAGGCTACATGCGTCTGTAGTCTGTATTAAGAAGAATAAATTTATGACCACTTCCTCGTCCAGCCCTTAAGTTAGTTAACTTTTTTTATTTTTGTATCGGCCATCTGAGGGCCACATGCCAATTTCAATTCTTTATTCCTTGTTCTTTTCTTTTTACCCAATATTCTTTCATCTTTTCACTATGTCTATTCTTCCTGTCTTCACTCCACTTTGAATCTGCGTTTTTCTCTCTCCTACCGTGGACTCCTTCCAGTGTTAAAACTTTTGCCCGAAAAACTTATTATTTTTTTCTAAATCCTTTTTGACTTCTTTAATCCAACTTGATGTTGACTTGTGTCCCCACAGATATTTGAAGATCTGTTTTGTAAACCTGTTGCCGTCCATTATATATAAATGTCCAAAAATACTAGTCTTCTTTTTCTCACCGTTTCTGTTATGTTTTCTATAGTTTGATATATTTCATCATTACTTCTTAATTTCCAACCTTCTGAAGTTTTTCATGGGCCTAATATTTTCCTAATATTTCGTCTTTCCAACATTTCTAGTTTGTCTAAATCATAATTCAATGGTAGACTTCACTTGCGTATAGGCACTCTGGCCTCACTACTATATTGTAATGCCGTATTTTCGCATTTTTAGATATGCACTTTTTATTGTAAATATCTTTAGTTATACCATACGCTCTTTCCATTTTATGAATCCTTTCTTCTACAGCAGATTTTTCTAAACCATTCTCTTGAATTAACTTTGTTAATAAGCAATTTCAACTCGTATAAATCCTGTAGTTTTAATACTCTGCACAAGCATACAATTTGGAAATTTATTGTTATAGTGAATTGGATTCATTTAAGGTTGTTTTGTTATAAATTGTCGGCTAAAATATATTTTCGTACTATGTTGAATTTGTACCATTAAGAAAAAATTCATAAACGTTTAACTTAATTCTTAGTTTAGTCATCTTCGCCAAAATACTAATCTGATTAACTACAGCTCCGCAAGTAAGACACTGTATCGCTCTGTAATGTTGATGCGAGGCTATAACAGAGGAGAGCGTATCAGGTATAGAAGAGCACGTGATGTCTTACATAAACCACTGTAGGTGTATCGTACTTGACACACCTGGCACGCACGCTCCCCTTGACTTGACGAGACAATACGCTTAAGGGTTGATTGCGACTCCTTCGCGGAGCAAGAAAGTTTAAACGTTTCACATAGGGAAACCCTAAACTCGGCCGGGTGTACCTGTAACACTGACGTCGGCAGTCAATTACTGTACAGACGGCGACGGTTTGTGCGTCAAAGCCTTCCAAGAGACGGAGGGGTTGCCGTCGTAAGGTTTCTTATTGAACTTCAAAACATGTTTGGGTGTCGTGTAAGCGATCCGTTTATAGTTACAGTACGTCATATTGTACGCAACACAATACAACCCACGCGCGATCAATTACACCTCCCTTTTGTTAATTATCTAATCACTGACAAACCTCTTAAATTAAGTGCGTTACTCAGATTTACAAAAACATAGATACACGAGTACCACCGTGTTATGTTCCGCCAAATTTTGTATTTTATAATCAACACATTTACAAATATAATTTCTGTTCCATAGACAAACTAACTAACCTTTTCCAAACCGTCATGTGACTTTTTTTATATTGATGAGCGTTTCGAAGCATATGCTTCATCATCAGATCTTAAAATATCCCTCTTAAGAGGTCGTCATCGGTTAAAATCCGATAGCATTTGCACTGTGTACGCTATGGGATTTTAACCGATGACGATCTCCTACGAGGGATATTTAAGATCTGATATTGAAGTATATGCTTCGAAACGTGTCATCAATATAAAAAAGTCACAAGGCGGTTTGTAAAAGGTTAGTTTGTCTACTCATACAAGTGACTTAGATAGCCATTGTAAACGTTCTGTTTCATGTCCTCTCAGTACGGGTTAGATAGGAATACGTAAAGTCTAATCTAGTTTATAAATATTAGTGATTTTTTCACATATCAGAGATACAAATACTTTTTCGAAGATATCCGAAATTACACAGGTTTCAAGAAATTCTAGGAAATTACCAGGTCATTTTTATACAAAAATATACAACTCTTTACGACGTTATGCCAAGATTAATCTTCTCTGATAGAAATAGCAGCGTACTTTTATGTATCGTGTTACAAAGTTTTCAGCTGAAATTACACATTTTGATGCATTGTACTCAATAATGCATCTGTTCCATGCATATATTTTCAAGTAATGAGATTCAAAGTATACCACTCATTGTAGTAAACATCTGTTTAGTATGATACTGGTTATTTACCTGTTAAGTTACCTTTATGCTGTTTCCTGACCTGCCGCTTACGTTTTGTCAAAATTATGCACTGATCTGCTACGTAGACTTATTGAAACTCAGATTTAATTCATTTTTATATTATTATACTCCATATTAAACTCACAAGTGAACACTTTAAGAATTGTTCATATTACAGCAACGTCGGTAGTAAAACTACGCTTGATTTGTTTCCGAGTACACTTAGTACGTTTCCAACACATCAGAGGCATCATATTTTTCTTACTTCTAATCTGGTGTTAAATAGTACACAATAAGGTCTGTTTGTGTGCGCACAAAACTCGCAACTCATCTATATTGTCAACAAAACCATAATCATCATCACTACCAAACGTGCTTCTACTATCACTATGATTTTATCGCTGTGAGTATTAATAGAAAATAATATTAATGGCAGTATATAATTCCATGATTTACCGAATGCTTAGGATCCCATTAAATAACAAAGAAAGAAACAAAAAACGAAATATTATCCAACAAATAGCAGTTAAAAATGGATACTAAGAAAAACTATTAATAAATTAGAAAATAAAATTAAACATAAAATCACTAATAATATTCCCAAGAACACTACATTTAAAAATTCACCTATTAATAATAATATGAAATATACAACCTTCACTTATTACGGAAATATAACTCAAAAACTAAATAAAATATTTAAAGATACTAATCTAAAAATATCTATAATACAGATAATATAATTTTTAATAAAATAAAACCTAAAACTAAATCCAATACTCACAACAAAAATGGAATATATAAAATAGAATGTCCAGATTGCAATAAATTTTACGTGGGCCAGACAAAGAAAAACTACTAGATAGATTCCTTCAACACCGCAATGCATATTTAAAATCAAATATTTATTAATCTAATTTAGCCATACATTGTCTAAATAATAACCATCTATTTCCAAACATTGAAAATATAAAATTAATTAAAAACATACAAAAAGATCAACAAATGAATATTTGGGAAAATCTTAACATTTACAAACACAATAACAATAATTTATTAATTAAAAAACAAACCCAAATAAAAGCAAAACAAGACGATCTATTTAAAATTATAAATTTACTAAAAAATAAAAATGAATAAAATATAAACAACAAATTTTCAAATATAACCGAGAAAACAGCTGCTGAAGAAAATAAACATTAAAACAATCGTTAACTAATCGACCAAAATCGATTATCAGTTATTTTACATTAAAATCGATACAAATTCGATTATTCGTTAATTTTTATATTAATAGAATTATTTCGATTGTTATTAATTTACTTACAAACCTCTGTTGATATTGATATTTTTTAGTGAAACGTGCGTCAGGTGTTAAAAAGAATATACGAAGTTATACTACTTTGCAGAAGAAACAAATTGAATAACTTCACAAATTAATAGAAAATAGTAGAAATCGACGTATTGTAGTTGTTAGTAGTAGAAAAACGTCTGCCCATTTTGCTGCCCTCCTAAACAGTTTTTAATTACTGTATAACCAATTTTAATTATAGACAGTTATAGATT
Organism: Magicicada septendecula; assembly: GCA_034769895.1. Classification (NCBI taxonomy): domain Eukaryota; kingdom Metazoa; phylum Arthropoda; class Insecta; order Hemiptera; family Cicadidae; genus Magicicada; species Magicicada septendecula. The sequence goes on along the minus strand of CM068371.1, from coordinate 177,167,607 downwards.
TTATAGATATATTTATAGACAATTTATAGACATAATTGTAGACAATTTTGTACAAACTTTTATATTATATACATAGAATTTATATTGCGTCCGATTTCAGGAATTTGTTATATTTAACAACTAACACTAAATACTAAAAATGATGCTATGGGTAGTAAAAACTTGGATAAGCTGTAACAGCGACTATACAATATAGAAAATCATTATCACCTCAAACACTGTAAAAAAAAAAAGAAAAGAAATAAACTGATCAATCCAGAATTCCTTTTGTATAGTGTATTTTCTTATATTGTGCATATATTTGTGTCTATTTTAATATTTATTACCGGTAATGCTAGCTCTTTCAACAGGATGACCTAGTAAGCATAATCTAATTAAATGTGTTTAATTGTTATTACTATAAAACGTTCCCTTTTGTGCGATAATAGGTACATAGACAAGACTCTAGGCGCATAAGTAGTTTCGGTTGTGCACCGTGGTCCCAAATAATGTGTATAACATTTCGTAAATTGTTTCCACTATCGTTAAGTGAATGTGTCGCGTCGTCTAAAACTATTATTACACAGAAGGTTAAATTAGGTTTATTTAGGTTTATCTTTTAATATCGTTACCCAGTGTATCACAATTCAAAGAGAATTACGTTGTAAACAGAGCGAGGAAATCGCTTAAACATACTTCGTACAAAGCCGTACACTTTAATGTACAGCCATTTTTCTTAACGATAACAAAAGTTCCGGTTTTAAATTGTAAATGTAACACTTAGTTTTTAACAGAGAAAGTCTATACGAATGACGTATTTAAATCATGATTTTTGTATTGTAAAAGTTCAATCATGTATGAGGATTCCGGTTGTACTGTGTTGAACTCAAAAATAAATCACCATCACGGCGACAAATGTAATTGTTAGAGCAGAATTGGTGCCCTTAAGCATTCGTTGGTAATGCTTCAGGTCCCTTCAATTTACTCCGACGCAATACGAATACACATGTGTTGTGTAAACTGCAAGCACGCGCCGCGAAATCAACAACATTGGGTCCGTTTGGTTATTACCACCATCAAATACCGTGTAGGCCTATTTGAATGTCAATGTTTATTACAAACAATGTATTTTGCGTTTGTGAGTGTGAGCATGAGCGTGTTTTACGACCTTGCGTGTCGATTATGGTAATGTGTTCGATTAAACTTTGTCTCTTGTCCCCCGTATCGATTAAATTCAAACCGCAATTGATTTTTGCCTTTGCAAACGAGCAATATGTTTATAGATAATAATCAATAATTGAACTCTGGATGCTTCTTAAGTGTCATTCATCTGTTCACGCAGTTTTCCCAATTTGCAAGAAGTACTCCTTATATTGACTCTGTGTGAGAGAATTTCTGAAATTCTAAATTCCGCTCAAATATTCACAACTTGTCAAAGTAACTTTCTCTCTATATTTCAAGAACAGTTTTTGGAATGCCGACCTTCAGTGAAAAGAATCGAGTGAACACGTCCGCATGAGCAAACACATGTTGGTTTGAATCAGTGCTTTGTTGACACACAACTAATCCGCAAGCAGCTGCCGAGCGTCTGATACCTATGTGACTGGCATTAGAGAAAAACGTTTTCTCTTTGTGTTATCGCACATCAATATCAATCAGGTCTTTGCAACCCAAGCACTTTTATATTTGTTTAATTTATTAGTTTAACCAATAACTATTGACGATGAACGTCACAACAAACATTCTATAGATAAATGGATTCTATTTTTTTGTCTACATTAATTTTAATAGTTCAAATAAACACGAATTTGAAGAACGTGTCATTTAAAATATTGTTCAAGTGTATAAATACACACGCTGTTGGCAAAACGTTTGTCTATAAAGTGCAAAAGTATATTTACACTTGTTATTCTGTATTTACACCTACTCATATTCGTAGTACCCTATTTGCCGCATACAATACGGACAAAAGTCCGTATGCAATACGTCAAAACACTCAAATTTTTCCACATTTACGAAGACATAACTTTATTTTCTAAGCTATTTAAGTATAATAAGTCTATATGAAATTAACCAGTTGAATATTCACTGTCGTACGAGATAGGAATGCACGATGCGATACCAGTCTTGGGAACAAGGATATCAATGATAGGCAGAGTATGAAAGCGTACGTTTAGAGGGACATCAGTATCTGGTTATTGAATACTGCTTATAACCGAGATTTTATTGCTGCAATCATGAGAAATTTACCACTATATTAAATTCTAAAACAGTGCTTATGTAGTATTGGTTGCATGTCCTGCATTTAGCCATTAGTATACTGGTAGGGATCACAAAGTATACTACATTATAGACGAACTGCATATATTACATATTGAACATATTACATTATACGTTAAGTATATACAAGGAATTTACCAATAAACCTAGTCTCCTTTGATCATGAATTGTAAATAAATAATATTAATTTTTGTCTACTGAACAAGGTAATTATTACCTTTTGTATGAACCCCCCCCCCTCCAGTCAACTGAACCTTAGTGACCACTTGAATCGTAGAAAGAAATTTCTGAGAAGCTTAATTGTTGAACGACATGGTTCCGTTTACACACGAGCAAAATTCAAGAACGAGTAAATCCGTCGTTCTTTGAAGACTGAAACTGTGTGAGGGCGTATCAGCGAAAAGACTGGGAATCGAACAGACTTTCCCCTTCGATCCACGCCCGCTTACGTCCCTCGATAACTGTACTGTCAGACTGCGCAAATGCCTCGGCATCATTTGTGAATTATACTAAAGATCGGTCCTTCATTCGTCAACACGCGATCAGTCGTCTAGTGATGAAGTTTTCCGATGAAAAAGCTGTGTGTACTAGGTACAAAGGTTTATATCTGCCTCCCTGAACGTCCGGGTACGCAGTACTCACTTAGTCGACATCTACCTGCCTTATGTTATAGACAAGTATAATTAAGATTAACATGATTAAAAACCATTATATATGTCCTACATGTGTATGCGACTACTGATACTATTATTTCCCCCTCTCCTCTACTCTTTCACTAGCTGTGTGTCTATACACCATGCACACATATGTGCATTCGCCCCAAATCTATAGTTTGCCTTCTAAGTTGAAAAAAGTCGTTATGCTGCAAATTATATTTGTAATGTTAATAAACATATATCATAATAGATGAAATCCATATTTTGAGACAACGTCTTATTTGCATTTGAGCATGTGTTTGTATATTTTAATGCTCACAGTCTTATAGTATTAGCAATAAATAGAAAAATAGTTGTAGTTTTGTGGTTTGAGAAATCTAATTCAAAGTGTAAAGTCAAAATGGTGTAGGCCCATGTCTCAACACGGCGGAGCCGGTACAGGCGCTGATGTGTTTCCGCATCTTCTCTGTTCAACTAATAGGTAACCGATGTTACACAATAACCATTACATGCTTACTAATTTTAGTCTACTCTCCGAGTACTGAAATGAGTAACATTCTTTTTTTGTTTTTATTAAATCTGCTTTATCTCCGTAGGCATTCTTGCCCTATATCCACAAATTATAAGGCGCATTGGCATTCGCCGCTTATACCGCCTTCGATCAAATATTAATTAAATTTTTCTCCCCCACTTAATTTTCTTAAAATTAAATTTACACTTAAACTTATTGTGTGGTTTTTGTTACGTCGGTACTGCTAATCGAACCCCCCCCCCAAACTCTTTAACTCATATACCTCACATTTGTATTCATATGCTTACGTTTCTATGTTCTTGTTAAGCACTAATAAATAAGACTGATTTGTTCAGCGCGATCCGTTGATGTACGTTATTTTCATACACGCGCTATAAGGTAGACATATATTATGTTGGTGAAAACATACTGCCATAATAAAGTGCTGTAAATATACTTAATCGGGTGACTCTAGTATTTCCTTTATAAAATCAGAAGTATATAATTACAGAATAAAATGAATAAAACAACATTTTCGTAGTTTATATAATAGTTACATGTTATAAAGTATAACTAACAATTTTACAATTTATTTAAGAAAGTTGTGTTAGTGGTTATAATCACAAACAGAATTATCACTGTTGCACACGACTATAGAAAAATTATTCCGATTAGCGCTTTCAAGCTTCTCAGGTCATCGTCATGACTTTCAGCTTTCCGATCTGACGATGAGCTGAGAAGCTTCAAAGCGCTAACCGGAATAATTTTACATTGTTAAGCAGACGCAATAGTTAACGTTACTGTGACTATTTGCATTTAGAAAATCCATCAAAACTAAATATTTCAGTAGAAATAAATAATTTCTATTTAACTCTCAAAATAAAAAATTTCACCTTTTTTGATACTACTAATAACAATTGAAATTCTTAATTTAATGTAGTAGCTAAATATTCGTTTACGTCTATGTTAACAGGTTTGCTGCTTTTTTTTTACTGAAGTCAATAGAAGGTTGTGTAAAGTTTCAAAACAGATACTTTATATATTGATGATGTTGGCATGGCATCATCAATAAAAGTGTACTTTTTAATATTAACTGTATACAATATATATATTAGAATATATTTTACTCATCTATGTTATTTGTTTTATTATACTGTGTTATTTGAGGTATCCATATAGTAGGCTACTCTTTTGTTATGAAATTCTGTACAAAATTATCAGAAATTAGCATGTTCTACCGAATAATTCAGATAAAAATATTAACTTAGGGCAATTTAAAAGAAATAAAAGAATTAGAAGATCTAAAATTAAAAAGATGTAAAGTATGAAATAAATATTTTTAACTAGTTTAAAAACATTTAGAGAGCAAAGTTTTTATTAATTTCTAAAATGTCAATAAAATCTGTGTCAATAAAAAAGTGTCAATTTCGACAGCTCAGTGCGGAATCGTCGTGAAATGATTACATTCTTACAGACACCGTAGAAATATTAAAAAGGAAACCTTAAATATGAACAGCATTTTTGTTTCGCTAAATTCTCACGCTATGCAGGTACTCGTCAACATTCTGCTCTGCCGGTTTCTAATTTGTGTGGCACGGACGGCGTTCACTGCGCGGCACAAATTAACGTTGAATCAATTTGTGCGCCCTCCGCTTTCTCATTGATATGTCCGCCCCAGTTTATTCACATTTCCGTGTCTTTGTTATTCACCTAATGCTGTTATCGTTTCTTGATCTTTTCCTTCCTTTTTTCCTGAAAGCAAATTTCCCTTTAATAGAAGTGTTGGTATTTTTGTTGTTTTTTTCTTCTTCGACAAAAATATAGTAGCCTCGAAAAATCGCTTACCGTGTTGAATGTCAGTACACAATTTTGTAGTTTAAGACTCTAATTTTGCATTATAACTACCTTTAATTTCTATCCCTTCGTATTGGCCACCACGCTCGTACGTATTATTATACATTGCGTTGTATATTATAAAAATTATTATGTGCACGTATCCAAATGCACATAATACCCGATTTCTGTGTCGTTCATCCTTCTATACAATTTTTAAATGTACATTAATTTGATCTCTTGTATTTCACATTTGATGTTGTTAAGGCCTGTCAGTAATCACCACAGTGGTTAAACGTAAACTACATGATTCTCATTAATTACTTATTTGTTATTTACTTTCAATTTTTTACGATCTCTTAATTATGGTAGTATAAATCTTAAAGGTATACAAATTTAAATATGACTACAAATATCGTATACGTTTTTAACATAAACTTACATATTTAAAATTTAAACAGTTAAAAGCAAAGGTATATAAGAGTAGAAAAGTGATTAAAATAAACAGAATGTTGTCTGGCGTTTCCATACCTTAACTATTGTTGAAAATAAAAAATAGACGTCGCTATATGAGACACTTCTTGATTAGTAAGAATATAATGTGATGTAGACACAAATGCAAACGTTTCTATAGATACTGGACTATCGACAGTAATCCTTGAACAGTTCATAATTGCGGTGATGGTCATGAAGACATCACTATAACTAGAGTACTCGTAACATTATTTTTTATTTTCTTAGTTCTGTGCGTTTAAATTTATTTCGTTGTAGGTGCGATTAGTACAGTTGCATTAAGTGTCGTCCTATGGATAAATTTATATGAGGAAAAGTCGAAACTGTTTGTACAGTAACGCTATGAACGTTAAAATCTTGTAACCTTTAATAGTTTCACGTTTTCTCAAACAGATACTAACACTGAACGACTTCAGTATGTTATGACACTTGTAACTAAAGCTCAATTAAGAGTAACTGTTAATCATATAACTCGATTTACATGATTACCACCGGAATACTGGCAGTTGGTTACAGTCCGTACAGCCTAATTTAGCTCAAATAAGCTGTGTTTATGGGAAACAAAACTCAGTAAAAAAGAGTTGTATAGAGCTCAATAAATGATAATAAATAATAATCATAATAATATAATAATAATAATAAATAGAGCTCAATCAATAAATAATATATGGCATGTGCGCGCGTGTGAAGTTGCAGCGTGAACATGTGTAATGTTTGCAATGAAATTCTTTAATAATTTTCTGTCTTTACGACACGATAAAACTTTTATGCGTCTCGGGGGCTTTATGTGTTACTATAAAACGGAGCGGGATTCAATATTTATCGTTTGTCATACCACTAAGACATCGCCAGTTAACAATTAAGAGTCAGCAGTAGCTATTTTATCTACCCATCACAGATTACGACGTGATCGTTTTAGCTCGTACGTGTATATTTTAGTTCCAAATATCCGTGTGGTAATTATTATCTTGTGCTACATTTAAGACTTTTGCGGACGTCATCCACAAAACAAAGATTTTTGCTTAAGGTAGATTTACTATTGGCTTTGGTAGAGTTTTTGTTGCATTAGTATCGCGTGTCAGTTGCGCAAATTTGATGCTGCTAATATCAAAACACCCGAAAGGAACCATTGTGGATGAAAAGTAGGGTGACCTTCTATTTTGTGACGTGTGAAACTCAAGTACCGACAGATTTAACTGGCAGTGGTCTGTCATTTGAAAAATCGAGCAGTTTTGGTAAGACTTCAAACGTCCATTTTTATTTTTGTAATCATCTCTCTTTACTTTCTTTATCGCGAATCAGATATCTGAAGACTTGTGAGCTCATAAAATATAGATCAAGAGTTTGCATTCGAGAGGTCAAAGTTTTCTGACGACAAATAAAATTAGTACAATCAGTATCAATGTTATAGTTAACAGATGAGAGATATAAAGTTTGTTCATTTGTAGAGTGGAGCCTGATGTAAACAAAGCGGAGTGATACAACACAGAGACATGTAAAGTGTGAAGTTACAAACTTACTTAACAGATCCAAAGAGTTTATAGAATCATTTACCATATTTTTATGTGTATTAATCCGAACTATATTTTTCAAAAATGTTTGTATATATTTTATCAATAATAATAATAATCAATTGCGAACTATTTTATTCCTAGAGGAGGAGTTAGTGAGACGACCACTCATCTAACCAATCCAGTTCAAGTACAAGCAAATGGTTTTTTTTACATCAGGTTTTACTTTACTCTAAGAGCGAAGAGTAAATACTTATAAAAGTTTGGTCCTCATCACATTCCTTACTGTTCATTTCTCAGGAAGGTGTACTTGATAAAAAAATCACTCTCGAACTGCTATTTCAAGCAATACTTTATCCGAAATACCTACGAAATCAGAAATATTCTTGTAAACGTCATTCTAAGTGTTCTGCTAACTTTAATGCAATTTTGTTAACAAATCTAGTTGAATAGACACGGGAAGTGCAAAATTTGTTTAGCTAAAAAGCCAGAGATATTAATATATCTCCAATTTCAAAATATTAACCCCTCTTTAAGACATATGTTGAAGAAACGTACACTTTACAGAAACCTTAGAAGGTTTGTTTTGTGTGCGTGCGAGCGTCTCAGTGAGTAGGTCTTGTGTGAGTGACATTTGACACTGACTGTTGTAAGGTTCTTCCCCCTTCTCTCGCACGGGGTGTATACAGTTACTTCCCTTTCATTTATAATAACGAATAATATAAAGCTGTGGTGACAACCGCACGTTGCCGTGGGGTCGACTCCCTGTTATCCGTGCTGCGTCGACGAAAAACTTATTTGAGTTATGGGTTTTGGCTCGCCCGCGCATCGACTACAGCTGTTTGTCACTGCGACTACTAAAACGTTCCCGTGGTCTGGTCGAGCTAAGAGAAAATTAATTAATATTCACAGACGGAAACATTTAAGTTATTATATGTCTTCAACGGTACAGTGTGGGCTACAACTTGAACGTGCATGTTTATAAATGTGTATGAAAAAACCTCCCTTATTCCGTCAGTTTTATGATTGGTTTTATTGTAGAACTAACGTTAATAGTACTACACCACTCAAATTGTGTAACGGTAATAAAGAGATTCAATTTTTTGAACGAATGTTCTCACTCTTAATCGCATAACTTTTGACACGTTATGTGGTATAAATAATGCATTAGATAACCTAGCAAACAAAAATAAAACTGAAAGAATACAGTTTCTTTATTACTTCAAACAAAAAGTAGTTCCTGCAAAGCAGTGTGAGGTACACTTAATAAATGCATACATCCAACGACGTCACACGCGCGCTCGTGCGAGTAACTCTTGGCGTTTTGTGTATGTCTCTCTGTCTGTCAATCTGTAGTTTTCACGATATGGACGCTGTTTGTTAAGGAAACGTAGAGAAATGGACGTTTCATTTATTTATGAAATGGATTTTTAGCAACTCAAAAACGTTCTTATAGTTGCGATTATATTCAACTGCAGCGTGCGCAAGAAAGTACACAGTGAACAATGTAGATTTACAACATCTACAATTTAATAAGCGTGAGTATATTAAGAAAGATAGCGCATATTTTCAGATGTAGCTGAAAATGAACACATCGATCTAGTCACCGCCATAAATACCAAAATATTCTCTAGACACTTCAGTATGTCCCAGGTTTTTGTCGTGTAAAACTTTAACAATAAAAACGAGAACAACGGACACGAAACAACAACAACAAAATCGTGGAATTCAACAAACAACGCGGACGATCACAGTGTTTAACGAAACAGAGACGGTCGTGTTCCGATAACCGCCTGTGGCCAAAACAATCATGTTAATCAAAACGAATTATAGTTGGTTTTCACTACTTTGTACGAATTTCCATCTCTGTAAACGCGGTTTTTTCTTTCAAATGTAATTCGCATCTCATTTACGAAATTAATAATGTTCATAGTTCGTTCGTGCGTGCGTGTGCGTTCGTATAATAAATATCTGGATATAACAGTTCCTGTAATGACATAATCATTGTTCAGGCATGTGAACTAGAGAAGTATTTGCATAATTTGTACTAAGTATGCAAATGTCTGTTATTCATGCGCCAGCCTGATAACCCGCCTACGTTGCTAGCTGAGGAAAATACTCTTGTAGGTTTTATGGATGACGCCAGATAATCTGCGCCGAAATAATAGCGTTTACCTCCGCCTACTGTACGCCGCGGTCGAGGCCGAGACGCTCTCCGTAACATCGTACTAAACGTACCAACGCTTTCTATGATTAAAATGCAAATATATTAAAACAAACATCTTATTTAATACTGTTCTGAATAATAATATTAACATGTAAGCAAGGTTTGAAGCACTCGGATCATTATTTAACGTGGAGTTTAAATCTCGCTCAGAAATGAACTACGCAAAGCGTATTTTAAAACAGTAAATCGAAATTAATGAAACGCAACATAAGATACAAATTGTAGCATACATAGGCCGTTTATGCTAATTATTCTTGTTTTTACCGCCACTGACGATAGTTTGTTAATCTTGTCAGCATCATTGCCAAGTTCTAAGAAATGAAACAGCAAAGTTTGTTTCTACACCCCATTGCTTCGTGTTTCATCCTCTTGGCGTGAACATTAGGATACGCTTTGGGAAACGTCGTTTGTCGAGTCAGATTAAATACTCCGTCCAGTTCCGGTCAGTGACGTCGAAAACACGTTTCGTCTCTATCTGGTTTTAATCCAGCGAAGTTTAACACCTTGCATAATCCAACTGTCTGCAAATAAAATTGTAGCAGAATTTTTAACGTGTTTGGAAAAAACGTCTTCAAGACGCCACCGTCGAAGCCGGAGAAACTAATACTTTAAAACGTCCTCACCAGAAGAATAAAACATACCTGATGTGTAATTCGACGATGTAATAAAAGGCTTTATGAGAAACTAGAACGTTTTCCGAACGGGTGACTCTAAAAACAGAATTGCCGTAACATCATGAACACACTCGGCTCAGAAATTCACTCGAAGTAACTGCTGCTGCTGTCTAATGGCTGACTGTGCAGTCTCTGCATTAATTTTCTGACGCCCCAGTACAATGTTGACAAACTTTTGTTTTCTTGGAAGATACGGTCCAATTTTGTGCACACAAGGAGGTGGTCTTTATGTATGATTGTAATTTGCTGACTGCATATTTTGCAGTAGCTGTGACTGAAGTTGAGGTGGAGGTGTTCAGGTGAGACAGTTATGCCCAGTATTGAGCCTAAAATAGGCAGTTGCTTGTTTCTGGGTTTGTTTTTATTGTCTTCCCATGTAGATTGAATGTTTTGCCATCGTTTGTTGCTGGCTAAGGCTACGGCGTCTTCCGAGAATTTTTTGTGGTTTATGTTGTATGACTCTTTTGACTGTTTTGAAGCTGGGTGGTACTAACCCGTTTTTAAGTGTAGTTCCTTCTTTTGCCAGCAGGTCAGCAGTTTGATTTCCTTGTATTCCTGTACGTGAGGATACCCACTGAGAAACGGATTAGCCATCCATCTGTTAAAAATTTTTATCATCTCCCTTGCTACCTTGTTTTATTATTCAAAATAACTTTCCAGTGTTTTTCAAGATAGACTTCAATTTGTGTCTTATGCACCACGAGCTAATTGTCATTTTCTTTTATTAGAACGGAAGCGAACGATTGTGTTTTTGGGCATGTGTGCGGTGTATACGGTGTTTTGGTAGACGTCACTGTTAATTTGGAATTCTACGTTGTTTCAAATCGAATATTTTTTATAGCACTTGACATAATAATTTTAAACATGTTCAAAATTTCTTTTCGTCTTTGTTCATTTACCTTCTCAAACTTTTAAAAATCGGAGGCTACCGTATCCAGACGAAAGTAGCTTTTCTCTGCTAATGTCCAAACTATTAAAATGTTTCATTCTTTACTTCATCTATATTTGGCTTACCTCGGTAAGCCTGCTTGTGATTCTTCTCCATTCAGTATAGCTTCACGGTATATTTTTATCTTATAGTTAAGATTATCGGATGGCAATAAAAGTCTACTTCTCACATTTGTTAGTATTCGAAATTAATTTGTCCACTTATGTCCGCAGAAAACTCTTCATTTCTTATTCCTGTGGTCCAGTCGATCTCCGCTAGCTGGCATCAACACATTTTAAAAGCACTTTCCCGTGCTGTTTGCGGTTTCTGGTGATGTTTAAAAATATATTTTACTGTACTCGACACTGACACAAATTAATTTTAACTGTTAGATCTGGGCCTAAAATAAGTTGTATCGTATCGATAGTGGAACAATTTAGCGTCTCTTTTCGTATCATTGTGAATAGTGGGCTCGACTGAAAAATAACTCGCCCAGTGTGTTTGCTCGTTATTGAAAGCATTTAAAATATTTAATAAAAATCGTATCAGGCATGTTTGGCCTTCGACAGCAAGCAAATTGGGACCGCTGTGTTGTATCAATGAGAAACCATTCAAACACACAAATGGTTGCAATGAAAAACACGCAGTGGATACGCAATTGGCAACAGAGGTAAACACTGAACAAAACCGCCAGTTTACAGCCAAACACAAACTACAGTAGTTGTGTTCGCTGCTGCTGTGCGTTTTATTTATTTTTTCTATAATGTACTGTTTCATTTACAATGCGACACAATACCGATTGATCTATTAATAACATTCAACGGAACAGCGCGACAAGTTAACGTATTTTTTTAGGCTTCTGTAAACAATATCATTAATATTTTTATAACATTTGTTTGTGACCTGTAGAATTTCATTCGCTCGCTCTGTCTGGAGAAACTGTTTATGCAGAAAACGTGAGAAACCAAACAGCTGCTCAGTAATAGAGAAGTAATTTTAGTTTTTATTATAAATACAATTACAATTTCACCATAAATTGTACACTTGTAGTTATGAATTGAATTTTGTCGTCGGTACTATTTCGTATTCAATGCGTACACGTTCTGTTCCAGAATCAATTCTACTTTTAATTCCCCTCAATCCGTTCGCCTTATACTCTTGCTATTAAGATTTCATTTATTTTCTTTTTTGTCTCACTATTGTGCTGTCTCAAGACTGACACAATGTGTGTTTGCATGTAATCGTTTATTATTTCCTATTTCAACTATTGCCAAGATTTTGGTAATAATCGAATGTGTCCTAAAATTTCCGATTGCACCAAATTCATATGAAACAATCTGCGTCAAAAATTGTATCGACTAATAGATCAGTCGCGGAATTACACGTGCAAAGTCGATACGCTCTTTCTACAGACGCAGACCACGTACTTTCTGAAGAAAAGCATATTAAAGTGATATAAACTTTATGACAGTCATACATGGAAGGTAATCTACTGAGTTTAAAGTACTACAGTTAATACATCACCTTTTTTAAAAACATATATTCGTCCGTCGCTCGCTCGTGTATTAAAAAAAATCGGTCGTCTGTGCAGCCATTGCGAATCTCCTGCAGTTACGGCGATCCCGCACTTCAGAGGCTCCTGCTGCACCAGTCACCACGTTGGCCTTTTGTATATTGCGTCATATAAAATTTCTTACCTATTCTCTAAAAGTGTTGCACGATGACCGAACTGTGTCAGGAACAACCTTCAGCCGAACGTTTCGATCCTAAAGATCTGTGGTCGAACTCGGAAGCTGAAAGTGCTAGTCGAAACGATCGTTAGCTCTTTGAATCGCGTGTGATGACGACCACCGTTTTTGGAGACCGGAAAACGTCAAATAAAATTCCTACAATGAAGGTAACCCGCCTGGGATTTCCCAGGGGAGTTATATATATGTTATGTGATAAATAAGGCTACCAGTATTTGAACATCAGAATATTATCCATATTATTGTTAATAATCAATAATGGTTCTTTGATGACGAACTTTGCTTCTAGCATCCATTAATTATTAAAATAGTTCTAAATAGTTTTTGTTTCGTTAAAAATTTAGTAATAAAAGGCTAAGAGATTTGTACCGTAGATGTATTTGGATGGTTTTGTGTAGAAAATACTATTTTAGTTTCACAAATTATACACACAGACAGACACATAAAGACTTGAGGTCATTAATGAAATTAGAGAAAGCTTTCGTCAACAGCGGTATGTGTGTAAGCGCGCTCGGGTGTGTTCAGCGAAAGACTGGCAAATCCGCGAAGAACCCTTCTAACAACTTCAACCGCTCTCGAGTGTTTGTTGTTCAAACACAATTATAGGTTTTACTTAGCACAGATAAGCTTAGAGAGAAAGCGAGAGAGGAACGCGTGTGTGTCGCATTGTGTTTCAGTCGGGAGAGCTTGCACATAAAACTCAATACTATTAACAGCGATAATAATACATATACGATGGATGTAGCAAGTTCCAACAAACCAGCAGCCAAAGTTTAACTGGGAGCGTGCGCGCGCGCGTGCGACATTGTCGCGCGCCAACTTCGTGTAAAGAAGGAGCCGGATATCGTTGTGTGTGCGCAATTTAATATATAAATTAGTTTCTATTAAATTTGGTGCGCGCGTCCGCTTGAGTTTGTATAACTCTAACACACACACACACACACACACACACACACTACTAATTCCAACATAATTACAACATGGTAAAGTCTAACACTTGCAGTAAGAGCAGGCAAGCAAGCAGTAACTCGTGTCAAACACGTAACTGAGTCAACTCGGCAACACGGTTCTGCACTTACCTTACTCTCTCCCGCTAAGTAAAAATTACCCCCGTTCATTACCGTCAAACAGTATTTATTTCGTGTACATAAATTCTGCGCAGACTTCTCGCCGGTAACGCTAGCTAGGAAGCCTTCCACAGAATACATATGTTTCTATTAGACTGCTCTCCTTGCTCATGTGTGTCACTTGTAATATTATAATACGAATTTCACAGTCTATGTTATTTTACTTAAATTATCAAGTATCACAGCCGTGTATTTTGTAAGACCGACACAGTTGTACTTCTGTAAAATACAGTATCCTTCCTTACTCTTCCAGTAAGAGCTCTGTGAGGGGTTCCTAAAAGTCTGAAAATTTTTAAAATTATCGCTATACTCACTTATTCGCTCAATCCGAGTAACTTCGTTGGAAACAGAACAGTAATTTTAATCCTTCTTACGCATATCAGTTTTTACTTCATTAAAAAATATGTATTACAATTGTTAGAATTATTGTTATCATTAGCCGGTCTGTAGGCCGTGGATGACTGTTTTAAAGACAGACGTTTCGGCCCCAAAATCGTAGATCATCCGGCGTGTGGCGTTTTTAAACCAAAAATTATTGTCACAGTGAGTTTCACTGTAATCCAATAACGCGACGCGCGCGCACACCCGGGTTTACGGTTCCACGTCATACACCTCTATTCAATTGCACCTAATTATACTCGTAAAACTGAAACAGCAATCTCACCCCAAACTAACGACAATGCAGTGGTGAATCGATCAAAAACTGATTTCCTCACGCTGTGCGAGCAGCCGCGGGCCCGCGCACTACGTGTGCGTGTTGTATAATTAGTTGAAAAACGTTTGCCAAAATGTCCGCCAAATCACCCCATTACTGAGGTAGTGCTGTTAGCCTCTGCCTCAATATTAGGGTGATTTGGCGGAAACGTTGACAAACGTTTTTTCGGCACTGAAGATGGTCTGCGATTGTAGGGCCGAAAAGTCTGTCTTTAATGACAGTCAACCGTGGCCTAACAGCCCAGCTAATAATAACAATAATTCTAACAATGTTTATGCCGGCCGTGAAAGATTAAGTAATTGCATATGTATTGCAATTGTGAATAATTCTGCACTTTGTTTACCGAACATTTAATATATTGCGTAATTGCGTACTATTTATAGTATAACATGGGCAAGTTCCATCCAATACACGTTTACAAAGGTAAACACAAAAACAGTAAAAAATAGTTCAATGTAATATGATGTAGTAACAGAACATCTGATTAGTGAAATCAAATGAACACCAATACAAATAAATTTAATCAATATTTCCAGCGGTTCAATTGCAGTTGTGCACGCTTGCTTATTAATGAACAGAGATCGTACCTCCATACGCGAAACACAAAATTCTCGAACTCAAAATAAATTTACTGTTTCATTAAAATCTCGCTCGTAAACGTCCGTGGTTTTCGTTAATAATAACGACTATTATTAGCAAACGATTATTTGTTAATAATAATCCGGCCACTGAGGATGCCTTATCGTGGTATGGGCGAAACGTTTGTTTTTAAAGGAAATAAAAAGACATATGTTCAACCGAAAAACGGTGCTGTTACACTGTCACATTGTAATGTGCGAGCGTGTACGTGCGTGCGTCTGCTTATTTTCTTCACGGTGTCGGTACCTAGAAACGAGCGAAATTCGTGTTAGGAATTTATTGATTAAATAATTCAATAATAACTGTATTGTACGGTATTGATATTTTAATATTATTACCCTATGCGTAAGGGAATGAGGGGCAAGAGTCCGCACTTAAAATACAATAACAAATTCTCAGCTATTGAACCAAAATAAAGTTTATTGAAAATTACTGGCTTATTTGTTACACTATATACTAACAAATGTAATGAGAAAACACAACAATTTTGACTACAGTATTTGGTAAAAAAAATTAAAAAACAAATGCATGCAAAATAGGAAAGTTGCCCCAACCTTGGGGCAAGAGTCCGGTCTGTGTAGGGTAAGAGTCCTACTGACACTTATCACACACGAAATAGCCCAATCCACTGTAATTCGTGCACGGCTCTTCCCACCACGTACTACAGTGCCGACACATAATCCAGTCGACTGTAGGGGGGGATTCGCAAAGGTGCCCACAACCTCCGCAATAATAATCAACTTTCCCGGAACACGATATTCCTCTTCTTCCTTTGAAATTTAGACTTTGAAATCAGCGGAACTCCCCAGCACACACTTCTGGAACGCTTAACAACAATTGTAGGCCTAATGCAAGTTTTATTTAATTGTAATGTGAAGTTTGTTTATGTGGGGTAAGATTCCGCACAGGAGACCAAGAGGACTGTTGCCCCCGGAAACTTGCCTGTGTTCTATACTTTTTGCTGACTTATTATGATTCAATAAAATAAGATTGACCACTAACTTTAAGTTGATATGTAACCTCAAACTTACCTTTTGATAATGTACTGTCGAAAACAAATAATAAGAAAGTATATATTTGTATAAATACTCTTAAATTACACTGTAAAATAACTTCAACTTCCACAAAATTAGACAACGTTACTGTTCACTCACCGTAATGGCGCTAGACTCCTTGTTTGCTGTGTCCAGCCAGCAGAATGCATTTCTTCAACAGCCCAGACACCAACTCACGACGTCTATTAAGAAAACTAGTAACTACGACGTATTAGGAATCTTTCCCCGTGCGGACTCTTGCCCCACACTACTGTATACCAGCAACACACTTTAATGCAGTTTACAAAGTAACTTGTGTTGCACGTTTATACTAGCTACAAATAATACGAATCGGGTCAAAAATAATACTCATTTCCTTTACAATCAGTTAACAATGAAGACGTTTTAATTCTACACTTGTTGTGACTTGTTGGTGTGATAGGAAATTATGTACGTTTACAAATCCCCACGTCTGTGCGGAAATGTAATATGTTAAGAGTAATTTCCTCCTGAACTGTGCACAAAAATATTTATACAATAGGCTATGTAAAATTAATGAATAACGCCGTCATTTTGTTGTATGTATCATACTTTATTTTTCCTTATTTTATAATTATTCGTGAAAATATCGTGGTTATAAAATTCTAAATTTTGCCTAATTAAAAAAAATCTCCTTAATTAGTTTATGGAACGTCAGTCAACGTAGTTAGACATTCATTCATTGTTTGAATCTCAGTTACTACGAAATAAGTAAGATACAAGTTTAAGAACGGGCAGTGTCTACCAGAAGAGTGTGATCCTTTGAGATGACATTTTAACTGTTTAAAAATTTTTAAGAAGAGCAAATTCCTTTAACGGCAGATACAAAAACAAAACTATACAAATTCAAAACCGCGTTTGCAAAGTGAACAGTGAAGGTAGGGAGGTGACTTAGCGTTAGAGAAGTGGCCGCAATATATCCAGCGGCGACTTGACCATAACGTTTATTCAGTTCTGCACCGGACCGCACAAGATAAATAGGCTGTGGCGCGCCGGTTATCAGAACAAGGAGGTCAAAACCCGCAGTCGGGCCACTTTTTATCCTTACCCTATAAATCCTCTCAGTGCGCGCAAAGAAAACTGACCCCGAATAGATAAAAGGCAAGAGAACAGAGAGAAAGAAAGAAAAGTAAGTCACAAGGAAGGAGATATTTGAATAAGGGAGCCTCGGACAAAAGGAAGAAGTAACAAGACGGTCACACGGATCGTCGTATTTGAACAGTGGAAATTAATAATTGAAGACCAGAGAAACCGTTAATACACAAACAACAATAAACGCTCGTCTACAACAATTCTTCAAGTCTACGGCTGTCCAACTCACGCTAACGTAACAAACAATAAACGTCGCATTAAATAACTCAAGTCACTAATTACAGATGTCCGCAAACAGTAATTCGCAATTATCACTTTACAATAAACCACTGCCAGTTGCCAGTTACAATAAACATCCCAATCTCAGTTGACTGCTGGTCAGACAGACAAAAGGCCAAAGCCCAAGGTGGTTTAGGGGCAGCAGCCTGACGTGCCCCTGTGGTTGCAGTGTCCGGGCGAAACCGATGACCGCCTGTCGCCTCCTTGTTATCACGAGTAGTGATTTCGCGCTTGCAGGGGACTGGACTTCCGTGTACAATGTGATTACATGGAGGGATGGAATGGTGACATTTTCTGAACTCTGGACAATGGAGAGGTGTGCAACGGAGGAATACAGAGAGTCTTTAGAGACCTTTCGGTTGGGAGGGAGGGATTACTCGCCCACAACGGGTCGAGCACCTCAAACCGGCCCAGATAAAGCATCAGAGGACACAGGAGAGAGCAGAAGAAGAGGAAGAACTCACAAAAGGCGGCAGAAAGCAACACCCAACCCGATCCGTCTGTCATCGAGCAGGGCTCGGGTGCGTTTGTGTCATCTAGGTAGTGGGCCTATGTTTGTGCTAAGGCGGCGAAGATGAGGATAGGTAGAGTAGAGGCTGGAGTAAACAGTTTGCGGGCTAGAGAGTGTACGAAGTCGTAGAGAGAAGGATCCTTCAACCCTCGCCTGAGGGCATCGTTTCTGACAAACCAGGGAGAGTTGGAAATGTATCGGTTAAAATACTCTATTCGGGCAAAAACGGAGGGGTTGAGCAGAATGCGGATGCTGGGTATGTGAGGATGGCTCTGGAGAACAGCAGATAGACTGAGAGTTTAGTGCGCACTGGCACTGACCCTCGATGGGAGAGAAAGGGTAATAATTTGGTTTTGACGCCGCGGGCTCGCTGGAGACACTGGGAGACGTGGGCTACGAAGCTTAGTCGCAGGTCAGGACCGGCTGTCGCTTCCGAACAGTGTACTTACACCCTACCGTGGTTGTGAAATGAATCTACCGCTTCCTAGGAGACACGTCGAGAACACAATCGCTTAGTTGAATGCACCTAGGAAACACCAGAAGATTCCATGCAGAGTCAGTGCCGAGCTTGTACACATCTGTGCGACTCACATGCCACGCAGTTTGTCTACCGCATAGGTATAAGAATATGATTTTAAGTAATATAAAACTTTTGATATTAGTTTGAAGATTCTTTTATTGCCGGAAATTATCGAGATAAAAAAAAACGGAAAGAGAAAATAACTTGCGTATGAATTTCTTATTCACATTGCAACCTAACGGGCAAAGAATTAATGTCGAAAAATCTGTTGTGCGGTTTGTTTCTGTAGTACTGCAGTCACTAATGGTTTGTTTCTGTAGTACTGCAGTCACTAATGGTTTGTTTCTGTAGTACTGCAGTCACTAATGGTTTTTATTGTGCTGCAAAATTAACAACTTAGATGTGCTTGTCGACGCTAAGTAGATCTAAGAAGCCTTAATACCTGAATCGTCCAGCGACCAGTAATGAGAAAGTTTTGCTGAAACGAGTGGCTATTACCAGGTAGGAAGTGATCTGTTCCTAGGAAATGGTGAGTATCACGCAGATAAAATATTAAATTTTATGAATTATTAACAGCCGTTGGCAGTCGGTTGAGCGGCCTACGATCAATATGCGGTCGGCGTTCGATTCCAGTCATTTCTCGGATTTTCATAACTATTTAAAGTAGTCATGTGTGAAACACTTCTCTTTCTCTTAGGCTGTATCCGTGTACTTCAAATTTAACCAATAGTTTTAGATTCGTGTTCAGTAAAAGTTGATAAAACTTATCTAAACCATTAAAATAAATATAACTTACTTAAACTTTATTAACATTTCAATATTAAAATTTTTTACAGTACAGAGGATTATGAACATTTCTGTACGTGCGTATCATAAAGGGTAAAATTTTTGATAAAAGCCAATATATTATTACGCTCGTTAGAAATACAAGATGGCGGAAATCAGAGTGAAAAAAAAACTTTTGGTGAATTTTAAGATTATTTCAAAACACATCTTCTTTTCAGTAATAATGCATAGAATTGTTTTAATGTTTGACCTGAAGCTGAGAAGGCGTTACATAATTCAGAACTTCAGTTTAAAACAGGGGGCGGAATTTTAGAAAGGCGAAGTACGCACACGCCCTGCCCTGTAATACGAGCAAAAAAAAAGAGGCATCGAATGCATTATGCATGTACATATTAAATATCGTTATTGTTGTAATACTGTGCGTAAAGTTGTGCGGGCGAAGTTTTGTCGTCGGGTGGTGTTTGTGACCCAGTAAGGAAGGGTAAGTAAGGTAAAAAGGATCGTAAAGGAGGGGGTGGTAGGTGTCGCAATGTCTTATCAATATTTCAACAAGTTCACTTTACGACCTATCGTCGACCGGGGCTGTAAACCGGTCTGACCTCTGTTTTGTTAACATCTTATTTTCAGCCCCCGCACTGCTGCCACACGGAGGACATTATAAACATTTGTTACCGTATGAAAAATATATACCGTGTGCTTCACTGATAAGTACTCTACCTGTACACGTGTAACTGTCCATAATGTTTTATACGGCAGCTTACTTCCTACTGTGTAGTCCTCTTTATGTTTTAATAAATTACACAGCCGCTCAGAATATTACGGCCGTAGCGTGTACGACAAATATTTTCCATAGTTCTACCCACAATTATGTTCAGTGACAATATGATAAAACACGCTACATATTACATTATAATATGATAAAACACGTGACGTACATTACGCACGCGCGCGCGCGCGCGCACACACACACACAAAGGCACAGTTAACAGTCGCGGGGTTCTATAACCCCCTCCCCGGAACCAAACAACTACCTCATCAAGCTACTCATCATATTCTCATAGTCTAAATATCGTTTCAAAAGTACTATACAGTGGTTATTCCTATGATAGTAAAAGGAGATTACCAAGGCGGCGCGTGTAGTTATAACCCTTAGGAGTGCAAATAAATAATTAGGATTACGTTTCTTTATTAGAGCTTACTCGAAAACTATGAGCATAACCTACAACATCCATTAAAGAAATTACCCTGTAATTTTCGAGATCGCTTCAACGTCTGTCTTTAAAACAGTGCCTCGTGTACTGTTAGAAAAATAACCATAAATTAACCGATATCAGTAGGAGTAGCTTATAGGCCTACTAATCACTTTTCCCAAAAAGTTGGAAGATAACAGACGATACTTTTAGACATAAAAAATTTTGTGATAGGCTACTTTTATTGGGCAGTGTTTAAGTTGTATAATTCGCTTCTGGCGATAGAACTTTACTTGGTTTTATCCGAGTGAAGTCAGCTATGAAATCGTTAAAATTTAATAGCTTAATTTCTTGTAATCTGTTTGAATTCACGTTGGAAAATATGGTTTAACACTAATGTTTGCGATTTGTAACGTAGTAGTCTGCTGCCGATATTTGAGAATACGCCTATTTATATTTAGGAACCAACAATAAAGAAAATTAAACAGTAAGGAGTTTAAAAAACAAGATACAATAACTGAAAATAAGAAACTCAGCTCCTTGCCTTCTCTCCCCCTCTCTCTTCCTTTTCTCACGTTCATTCTTTCTTTTCCTCTTTTCTCTTACAAAGTGAGTGCAAGGTCGTCTGTGTAACCGCACGTACGCACACGCATTCATGAGCATGTGTGCGGTATTAAGTGTAGCCAAAACAGTATAAAACACAAAACAGCTGACCAAAGCAAAAATAAGGTTCCATAGTCATTATCTAAAGCCTGCGTTCTGTCTCTGCTTTTGATTTCTGCTATTGCTGCTTTTCGTTTGTTGTTAAACCCTTATATCCCATTATTGTTCTTATATCTTCCAAATATCTTTTCTTAAGCCTTCTTCGTTCTATAAGTTTCAGAATGTGTACAATGTCTTTTTGTCTCAACGATATAAAGATAATGGTAATGGATTCCATCTCTTACAGTAACTTTCTATTCTTTTTCGCGTGCTAAATTGTCTGTTATCACTAAATTCGTCTTCTTTTCATTCCTACTATTTGTTTCCATTTTCTACCGTATCCACATTTCTGCTGCTTCGAACCGGGTATTCTCCTGTCTTCCAGTATCCAACTCTCACTTACGTCGTGCTTCGTACCAGTGATATTGCAAACGTTTTCATTTCTTTTACATTTAGTCTGGTTATTTGTTAACAGACTTTCTGTTCACATACCACTTGCCTCCGTATCACATAAACATTCAAAAACAAGGCTTGGCTTGGAATAACACGCCTAAAACTTCTTTGAATACATTTGTGAATCTAGCTGTACGTGTGAGAATCAGCCTCTGAGGAATAACGAAATCCTGTACAACCGAATGCGAAGTCAGCAGATTAATTTAAGGTCGAACCGAAACGTGAAGTGCCGATTTAAGTAACTGTTGTTAAAATTCAACACGCGTTAACGAAAATAGTAGCATATTTATTAAACTAATAGCAGGGCTTTAAAAATTGTTTGCCTTATTCTCTTCATAACAATACGTTGAGGTGTTATTTTGGACAGAAACAAGATTGCAAAAAACCGTAAGCTGCAGTAAGCCAGTACCGGAAATTTAGCTTCAACTCCTACTGCGTATTCTCGGAAAATATATCTAAATGTCAAATATATCTGTAAACCCGTCTTAGTTTTGAAAATTATGATGCCTAACTATCTGGATATAAAAGTAATATTTTGCCATTTATTTATTTTTATTTTTATTTTGTAATTTTTTTTCAAAGTTCGTGGACTTTATTCAAGATTCCAGAACCTCACATTAGTTCACAAGATAGCAGCAGTAGTAAGTATGGTATAAGATTTTGATAAAAGAGAACTGGATGAACAAAATATCTCTTAAGTAAAAACATTGTTAGTTATGATGACACCCAAGAATCAATACATTACACAATTACAAAAACACGTACAAAGTTCGTTGATGTTTACCTTGCCTTCACTAGAATTCATTCGACAGTATCTCGCCTGCATTCCAATTTTGTATGCTGTGTACTGTAGTATGCTGTGTGGATCCCGATTTTCTGTGCTGCAGTATTATGGTGTCATTTTCATAGAAACGGATATTTAAACTTTCTTATATATTAAGCCTGTAACTGGAATTGCCTTAAATACAATGAGTAAAATATATAAACAATTTGAAACACTTTCATTTATGTCATATTTGTATGTGTATGCGCCCGTGTGTATCGCGTACACAAGCGCAGATGTGTTAAAACTCAGGAGAGACGTTGCTTCTGCGCTGG
This sequence comes from Magicicada septendecula, assembly GCA_034769895.1. NCBI lineage: Eukaryota > Metazoa > Arthropoda > Insecta > Hemiptera > Cicadidae > Magicicada > Magicicada septendecula. Next base: position 177,144,562 of record CM068371.1, on the reverse strand, counting down.
GAACATTTCATGAATTAGATACAGCAAAGCTCTTAGCGGAATGAAAATAATAAAATAAGAAAAAACTTAATGGGATTACAATTTTAGAATAATGAAGGAGAATATTTTCAGAATAAATAAAAGATAAATTCTCAATTTTCTATAAAGCTTTTGTTTGTTATGCCGTACAGTGGGGGTAGAGGGGTAAGCTGTAGCCGTGGGTGGCCGGGCGCGAACAGGCAGGGACGCTTGCTCGGTTCCATTTTACCGCTTTGCTCAAGAATAATTTACAAGTTACATTAGAACGAAATTCAACAACTGATGTATATAAATAGGCAGAAATGAGGTAGTAGGCTCAAAGCAAACTCTGTGTGTGTGTGTGTGTGTGTGTGTGTGTGTGTGTGTGTGTGTGTGTGTGTGTGTGTGTGTGTGTGAGAGAGAGAGAGAGAGAGAGAGAGAGAGAGAGAGAGAGAGAGAGAGAGAGAGAGAGAGAGAGAGAGAGAGAGAGAGAGAGAGACGAGCTGTCAGCTTGTGCTGCGACAATCCTAATGTGATGTAAAATAATAATATACACTTCGTGTCGAGAAAATATGAGAAAGTGAGAGCCAGGAAGGGCGAGTGGCGGAGGGGAAGAGGGAAAAGTAAGTTAAACAGGATGAAATATTGACTGTCTCCGTGTTGAAATACCGAAATGATTGTCTCCGTATTGAAATACCGGATCATGTGTAATAACCTTAATTACTTGGCCTTCTTAAGGATTTCACATGTCATAAAATTTAACTTTAGGCTTAACTGTGCGTTTGTTTTACTAGAACTCCTTCGGTCAAAGTTAACCTAAATACAGGCGTGGACAGTGAGTGATAGTACAGAGGAGATTTGGAGGAGAGATTAAGTGTTAAAAAAAAAACCATTCCGGTAATGCGAACAAAAACAAATTGCTTTCTCCGACCAGCGCCTTCACGTGGAGAGGTGGCTGGTACAACTGTTCTCGGGACCCCCGAGTAGAGATGTAGGAAACGTGATAAAATGCCCGGAAAAATATACAAGATTTTATATAATTTAATTATTTTACTTTGTAAAAACTAATAAACTTTTGCTTGAAAGTATTTCTGCCTTAAACCGCGACGTAAGTTTTGATGAAAATTTCACATATTAATGTATTAATATATATTATAATATATATATATATATATATATATATATATATATATATATATATAGAGTTTCATATTTTTTGTTCACTTCTGGTAATGTAAGCATTAGTAGAGAAAGCGTTCAGAACTTTTGGAAATAAACATATATAGAAAACTTTATAACCGTCCGTTAGTCCTTACTGAGCCTGATATTGGGGTCCACAGTACTGACGTGAGGGCCTATCACCCGTTGTATTTAAATTAAATAGCTTTCCCGTACGACGGTCTCAGTTATATGATATAATTTGGTTCAATAGTTTTACTTGTGTTTGCAAATAACAAGTTACGTATGTCAAAAAATACGGCCGATGTTACCTGTGAAAGGATACCAGTTAAATATGTTACATGAAAAGGAAGGGGAATTATTCTGAATATTTTGCATTAAGGGTGACCTAAATACGCTAAATACAGCTACCGTAAAAATATGAACGAGCGAACAAACCATTGACGCTTGTGGTAACGAGCGTAGGATTAAAGGAGGATTGAAATGCTATTATCAGAGGATCTGTACAAGAATCCATTCTAACGTACTGAAACTTTCTTAGTTTGCGCTGGTGAGATTTAATAAAATTTTATTGTCAGACATTTTTACAGTTTCACTGACACGTAAACCTCTCACATTCTCTTTACCTTACAGTGAATTAATTTAACAAACTCTCTTGGAATTTGTCTGTGTATTGCGTACAAGTTTACTTTTCTGTCTGTTTCATTCTTTTAATACTTATTAACATAAATTGCCGTTTTATGTCTCACGCTTAAAAATGGATGGTTTATCTTTTATTCAATTGTTTCATATTATTCTACCGTATACAAGACGCTTTTGCCGTAATCAATTGATCTCTTCCATATGTAATTTCCAAATACAATCCAAAAGTTGATTTCAGAAGACAGGACGAAATGTCATCGATGGTGATGGTGTCGAAGGCGACGCCCCGGAGTTCACACAGTGTATGATGTACGTCTTGATTTGTAGAAAGTTCAAGAAATGACTGGCAAGAATATAGGATGACTTTCGCTAAGATTATTACTATGTCAATACCAGGTGCAACAATATACCTGTATTTGTTGAATTGTGAAGAACAATCGTGGGGCGTGAAGGGAGAAATTAAAGTGACAGTATTACATACAAAACACACACACATTCTGGCTTCTTCTTCTTCTTCTTCTTCTTCTTCTTCTTCTTCTTCTTCTTTTATATTTACTTAATGCCTGAAGACATCCGTTGCATTGGCAGCGGAGCTTCGAATACTAAATACCAGGGATCGTTAATATCTCTTTCCATGCTTCTGTACCTTTGGGTAGCCAGAAGATAATCCGCTTTTAGGATCAGTTTCGCACCAAGGCAAGATAATTTCTGATCTCTAGCCGCCTCCAGAGGAGGCCGTTGACACTACTAATATGAAAAATTATTATTACGGGACTCGTTGATCTCCAAACAGCTATTATCTATGCACAGACGAGGTAGGGTTTTAATGCGACCTTACGTGGAGGCAACGTGTGCTTTAATTTCCCTGAAGTGTGTTACATTTGATTGGCATTTGTAACTTGAACGTACAGTTGTACAGCTTTCTAGGGAAAGCTATTTATTTGCATATTTTGTGGGCATCAGAAAAATAGCTACTACCGCGGTTTCACGTGGTAGAAAATTGATACCGCCATTTCGTCATCCAAAATATACGGCCGTATTGGTAAGCTCACTTGATGTACGACATTGCGGAAGTCGCTCAGGTATTGTACATTCTCACGGGAACGTTACCGACAGAATCAGGAAACGGACACTCCGAACGCGAAGACGTCGATAATGCGGAATCCCGCCGCGGAGGAGGATGTGTTCATAAGAGCGGATACTGAGCTGGGCCACATATTGGAAACGCCGGCAATTATACGCTATTAAAACTGTACGTAATTATACAACACGCACACGTAGTGCGCGGGCCCGCGGCTGCTCGCACAGCGTGAGGAAATCAGTTTTTGATCGATTCACCACTGCATTGTCGTTAGTTTGGGGTGAGATTGCTGTTTCAGTTTTACGAGTATAATTAGGTGCAATTGAATAGAGGTGTATGACGTGGAACTGTAAACCCGGGTGTGCGCGCGCGTCGCGTTATTGGATTCCAGTGAAACTCACTGTGACAATAATTTTTGGTTTAAAAACGCCACACGCCGGATGATTTACCGTGTACGAGCGGCGGAAAATCTCGTTTTCCATACGTCTGCCGGTTTTCCCGGTGATAACAAAACCCCGACAGACCCAAATACACTACACCGTGTACTGTATATTCAGTGCCGCATGAATGCTTTTATTTCGCCGTGATCAAGCACATTTTTCGGTTACCGTTATTTCTATTTTTCGTCGTTTCATTTCCATGCTGATTACTCCATTTTCGTTTGTATTCTATCATTCAATGAACTTTATGCTCTTTGAACGTCATTCTATAGACGAATGAGTCACCACAATTATTTTCTGCTCAACTTTATACTCGTATGTTTGGTCTGCTATGCGAATGTAGTTATACATGTGTACAAATATGGTTTCATTGGAATCGATATATCCGTTTTTACCAAAAAGTGAGAGCACTACAGAAAAACTGATGATACTATATTTTCATGTAACAAGAAATGTTTCCTTTTTCCATTTAAACTAAAACTCCTTCTGTTCATTCTGTTAAGTAACGTTAACAAATCGTGTTAAATATATCAACGTATACACTGGTAGAATATGTTTGCTTGCTCTTTTGGCAACCAAGAACTAACTTGAAAGTAATGCCAGTACTAATTCAATGGTAACCTGTCCCAGACCAGGACTGACTCAACGATTTTGTGCTTGAAGGTTACATACTGGTAACTGTGATGGCTTTTATTGGTTTCATTTCAAATCAGTAAAACAACTTCTACTTTACATACTTTTAACTTCTGTATAATTTTTTATTATCTGGTAAATAAAACGCAATTGTGTTCATCTCTCTTAATGACTGTGACCAACATTTTATATGATACTTCCACCCGTTTACTGATTTTAGTTACTTTTTTAAAATTTGTCGGAAGCAGAGTGCTTATTTCTTTGTTATTTTCTCCGCTTTGCATTGTGCTTACTGATGCATATAACTATAAATTAGAATAACAATAACGACACGTGACTTCTCAAAGTGTATTGTCTTGTTTGTTTATTCGCTAATTTCTTTCTTATAACACTTATGAGACTATACTTTTGGAACATATGAGCAGGTGCGATCATGGTATGGGCATGTGGGTTAGGATCATGGTGGCGTAAGTCAAATCGTCTTAGATTTGTGAAATTAATGTTTTTCACGTTGTTTCAATGGAAACAAATACTTTTGTCATTCCAGTTTCTACAGCTTCCATAAATCTTACAATTCTTGTCACTCCACAGTCGTAAGATTGCTATTAAAGTCAATTTTGAAAATCTTTAATTACACCACTATCGTTCTACGCGGATCGTATGTCACTCATTTTAAATATTTATTTAAATACGTGTAGTCCATTCTTGTATCGAAAGCGTTAGTTCGGTAAAAATTCTTGAACTATCTGCGTACGTTTCAACATTGTTTCTATCTGTAAGCAAATTGTTTCGGTGAATTGTACGAAATGTGCCCGTGTAAGCTGATCCGTCTGATTACATCCTTCCTTCGTTCCTACGAATTCAAAACAGATCCGCCAATAAGAAAACGTTTTTTCCAAATCGGCCTGTGTAACACCAGTGAAATATTCTATCTGTATGTATCCTGTGTAGAATACGTCTTCTGCTGACATAAATATATAGCACGCTGATCGCATATACAATTTCCATACGGAGATCGTTGTTTCATGGAATACGCGTGTAGCCTTCGCAAACGCGGTGTTTGTCTCTTTTGGGAACGATAGCGTCGTATACGTAGCATATCAAATGATATACACAAAAATTGTGTTCAGTGTTATCGTACTATTGTTGTTAAGTATTTCTGAGAGGCTACTGTTACGCGTGACTACGTACTAAGCATCCCGGTGTGCTTTAACGTTACGTAAACATATGCGGAATGTCACGGTGTTCCTTAACAGAAACAAGGAAAACACTATAAAGGTGACGACGAAAATGAAAGTCGTCTGACTGAGAAACAGTTGCTATCACTCTGTCCCTGAGACGATTGTCCGCCGTTGAGATGCCTACGATTTTATTCGCCACTGATTATTCGGTGAAATTTTCTAGTAAAACACGTACGTAAGACAATATATATGTAGACACAGTATTTATGACAGTATTTGTCTACGTAACACAGTATTTATGTAATTGCTTTTAAAATTATTATATATAGTACACTGTAAGTCTATCATCGTTTGGTAGTTGTATCTGACTAGAAACATGAACTTAAACTTGAAAATTTAATAAACAATAACATCTTTACAGTATCTTTTATTAAAACGTTTTACAAAGTTAGAATTGTCGTCGCTAACTTTAGGGGACAGTTCATTGGCAAACCTGTAGAATTGCAAGAAGCAAAAGATGCAGACGACGCGGAGCGACGGTCTAGAGCGGGTTCAAAATCGAAGAAAGGCCGCATCGTTAATACAGAAACCCAAAGAAAAGGAAGAAACAAATTACATGTGTAAGGCATTCGTGTCATTTGTATCTTAACCCTAAGAGAAACGTCAATAATGTTAACACAGACAGTTTTCAGGGTACACGTTGCAATATACTTTGGCGTGTCACCGCCACAAACGTAACGTGGAGTGACAGAAAGCTTTGTTGTGTAGCTGGTAGCTCTTGTTGTAGGCTACACGTAACACAAAACGTCAGTTACTTGAATTAAAATCATGTGAACCGCCCAGATTAAGATTGTCTTGAACATACACAAATGCAAACAAAGAATATGTAGTCTGTTGTCTATGTTTTTCAAAATGTTGATAAAACCACGCGGATTACATTTTCAGATTGTATTTTCTTACAATTTTCAGATTATGATTTGTATTTCGTAACTACAGTTATAAGAATAACAGGGGCGCCTCCTGGCTGTGAATACCGCAACTAGCGACTGGCGACGCGTTGTACTAGCCATGCAACCGTCCACTAAACAAAAGACGCGCGGTATGCCTTGCTTCTTACGGACTGTTGAGCAGAGGTTTTACTTACAATTATAAGTATAATTTGTAACGTTTCTATTCATTAATCTCTTATAAACACAATCTTCAGCTACTTTGGTTTCTCGTGTATTAGCAATTGTGATTTACATTCTATTCGTTAGAACGGTATTGCTTCGTTTTCTGCCCCGACTGGATCACCAGCACTTATCTCTAGGTAAGAACGAACCAGACACCAGTTAAAAAAAAAAGAGATTCAAAGAAGAAAAGGGGTAGGACCGTACCTTCAGAAAAACGATCGACAACATTTCTCGCGATAAGTAGTTGAAGGCACCTACAAAGTTTTCCTGGCACAGGACGACCGAGGAGCATAGGGAGAAGAGTCCTCGAGTAGGCGAAGAAACAAATCGTCAACAACCGACGTAAAACGCAGACGATTTGTGGACTCTCACTATGTTCTGCAATGGAATATGGACTTTGGACTGAATTGTATTTTTTAATGTGATCTTGTCTATTCGAAGTTTCCGAATAAACACCATTGCTGTTTCTAACACCCGTTAAAAAATAAATAAATAAATTTTCTGCTGACACATTAATGAATCAGACTTTTAACCTACATCTGACTTACAGTCATTCGTTGCTTGGAACTTCTTTGATATTTGAATTTAATCTTAACGCACATTCTATGTATTGGGCAAAAAAATAGATCTCTCCGAAAGTTCAGAAGTTTTAGATATATAGTTTTTATTTTAAAATTTAATTTGGACTGATTCTTGTCAAGGTTTTAAGTTATAAAAACATGTTATTTTAGTATGAAAAACATTTCGTACGTATTGAATATTTTATATTACCATCTTGAAAATACTTGTATAAATATAAATGCACTTTAATGTGTTTGCTTTCTGATAACCTGAAATCAGATTAACGCCCAACAAATGTCAACGGCCAGGTAAGCGTCACTTGCTTCGTATGAATAATGTAAGCGCAGTTCAATTTAAAACGCTCAATACTCGTTCGTTGAAGTTGCAAAATAATGAACGCTTATTTTCACGAAGCTGAATATTTTATTGTAGTAAACAAGAACAGGGAGAATTTAATATTTCTTTCGAAGTGACTGAGAACATAAAGGCCAGACAGAAGGGTGCGAGATGGTGGGGGGTTTAAGTAGGTGGTAGGTACCATTGTTATTATAGAGGGTGCACAGATTTATAGCAATGAAATTTACTTTACTTGCAACTGCTAATTTGTGCAAATACTGTGTTGTGAAAAGCAACAAGTTTGCAGATGTTCTCCGTTGTAATGTCTATTTTAACAATGTTAAAAGCGTGTAACCTCGTATTGAACTCAACTCGACCCTAATACTAATGTGTTTTTGCGATAACCACGATGCGCTCTCATTACTTAACCAGAATACACAGCGGACTGCGACTTTAAAAGAAATTGCGTGTTTCCTTAAGGGTTAGATCGTTATAATTTTTATTAGATTTCGTATTTCCTTCTTATTTAAATAATTTTAGAAATTATAATTTCTTTTTTCTTTCTTCGTTTTATGTTATTTCTGCAAACAGATACGTCTTCACGTGCGGTCTCTCTTGGCTCTGAACTGAAGAAGCTGCCTGGCACGTTTACGAAGTCACTTACTGAGCAACTCTGAGGATGTGGATGTCACCTAAAGCACATGGATGTGCATACGAACATGAATACGGACAAATATTAGTAATTCACGTTTAAACACTATTGAGTAGTATTTTATGTCTTGTGGCAGCCGAATACTCTCGTAAGCTTACAGTTTCCATATACTGGCAGATATTGATAAGGATGAGCCAGTGTCTTCCCGTTTCGAGAATGACTTCATGAATCTAAAAGTAGGCCTATGTCATCAGGTACCAGTACCAGTCGTGAAAACCAAAAACCGAATGGTTCTTCGCTTTGAAAATACAACAGAATTAAATATTTAAAACTAAGTAGCACTTATGAAAACGTAGTAGAGTCAGTTGGCAGAATGGCAATGTAGAAACTTGAAAATGTGGTTTCCCCACGTGTGTTTATGTAAAAATAATAATAATAATAATTTTGTTCATTCCAGGTTTTAATTTATTTGTAAGGCAGTAAAAGCGGGATGTTTGAATAGACGCGGAGCGTGTTTTGTGTGGAACGAGGTTTATTGAAATAACACAGAAATAAGAAATTATAATGAATTCAGCTTAATTTCAATGCGGTAATTTTTTTCACTAAATTAGATTCGAGTCTGCATATGATAAGAAGAATTACAATAGATGTTTGTTTATTTTATAAACTTCAAGTTGCCTAACCTGAAAGGAGTACGAACTAAAAGAGGCTCTCGGTGGTGTCGTTTCTGGCCTGGCCGTATGAAATTTCATCGTGTTTATTTTTTCAATCTAAAGTTTGTATTCACGTCACGGATTTCACTACATGGCTGTAAAATGAATAGCATATAACTTCTTGACAGACGAGTACACGTATACAATTCAGACTCCTTATTTGAGCTCACGAAAACGGACGCTTAATTCATTTAAGCGTATCCATGGAATTAATGCATCCATGAATACAACGAATACTACTTCTTACTTGTATACTCCTCATCTATGTATGCCAAGGGAGTTTCAGTGGTGTAAAATAGGTGTGTATTTAGAACGATAAGAGGACATTTATATACAATGCGAGTCCGTCCAGCTCTCATTAGCAATCTTCTGATCTATACTGCTATGAAACGAATTTATTCGTTATATTTCCTGCTGAAATTCAGTACATTTTTGTGTAATAAACATTTTGGTAAATCATTATCAACTAAATTAAAAAATTGTAAAAAGACTTAATCCGGCTGATATTAATATTCATTTTCTTTTTGTGCAAGTAATCTAAAAACATTATCCGCGTGTAAAAAATGTATGACTTAAATTATAAAATCATCATCAGACCCTTCCATCGTGTCATTAACAGTTTGCTTAAGCTTGTCAGTATCTTTCTACAGTCCTTTTTGCTTTTGTAAACATGGTTTTGTCAGCTCTCTTAAATTGCCCGAATCCCGTCGGGCGATGTAACCGAAATACCGTAAACGATGTGATTTGAGAAGAGCTGCGAATTCGAGCGTAGCTACTGCGATTCCGTTAATCTTGTGTGTTTCTGACTCGTCCGAATCGACCAAAGTGTTGTCAGTACGGATTTAAAAATGCAGAAAAAACGAATATCGTAGAATAGGGTCCCCTGAGGCGTTCATGCTCAGTAGGCCGGGCTAAGTGGAGTCGCACATACAGACTTCAGTGCGGACAAAACCAGCGCACACACAGACTTCAGTGCGGACAAAACCAGCGCACACACAGACTTCAGTGCGGACAAAACCAGCGCAAACACAGACTTCAGTGCGGACAAAACCAGCGCACACACAGACTTCAGTGCGGACAAAACCAGCGCACACACAGACTTCAGTGCGGACAAAACCAGCGCACACACAGACTTCAGTGCGGACAAAACCAGCGCACACACAGACTTCAGTGCGGACAAAACCAGCGCACACACAGACTTCAGTTTTCTCGCTATGACGGTCTCATTTCGACATCTTACAACACTATGGAAGATGTTTTATATATGTGTGTGTGTGTATTGCGGGAACCCTACGACATTCGTCGCCAGAACAAGAACAACAAAGAGTTTAGCTTTTAGATAGTCATTCGTGCGTTGACTCAGTCTCTAGGTGATATCTTTTCTCAAGTTCCATCGTGGCTAATTACGTTCCATAGATAATACGCACGATGTTATTCACTTTTTCCCGTGCACATATTGGTTTATGGAAGATATAAACTATCTGTAAACTAGTAGACTAATGCCCTAAAATCTTCATGAAGATGAACTTTGAGATCTTATCTAGTTTAAAACGGCCCTAACCTATTTTGTGGTTTATAAGAGTACGTATGGTCACTAAGCACAGGACAAATAAAACGGTCAGCGTGTTATGTAAATTATTTGCTGTGTGTGTGTGTGTGTGTGTGTCTGTGTGTGTGTGTGTGTGTGTGTGTGTGTGTGTGTTGTTACGTATATTTTGTTTTCAGCATTGAAAACATTATTTTGCCCGATCCGCGCACAGCCCATGTGATAAATAGTTTCAGTTACACCGTCACTTACAGGTAAATAAATTCTCCTCAGCGCGGTATAATTTTGCAGAAATAAACTAATACAATTTTAACATCCCTTTAAGTGCCGGACTATCAGATAACACACTGATAACGTATGTTGTTAATATTAAGCCGCCTGCGTGCAATTGCTGTTGAATTAATAAACATTTGTAGATCTTTGTCTAAATTAAAAGCCTCGCATTTCCATTAGAATTTAATTTCCTCCGTTAATGTAATAAGTATTTTTTTTTAATTTCAATTAAAACTTTAGAACGCACCGCGTGTAGACAAGCACAGCACAGATTGTACGTAGCGTAGAGTACTTTATTGTAGTTCTTCATGCAACACGTTTCTTTGTGTACGTATCAGCTAGTAATGTTTTTTTATTTTTTTTACAGGTAAGTGAAGACAGAAGTGTTTGCGTACCGCTGTGGTGTGAGTAAATAACATTGTACTATGTTACTGTACATATTAAAACTAGTTTTATACGTTCAGCTTTATTATACTAAGAGAATATTCATTTTTCATTCGTTACTAGTATTGTTACCATGATTACTTTCAAAATTAGAGCATGATTTTAAAACCATAACAAATCAGGTCTTCATTCGTGGATCTCTTCGTTCACCATCAACAAACAGAAATCTGACCAACGGCATATTTCTGCTCAACATTGCCGCCCCCCCCCCCCCACGGCCAAATATTTGTTGTACCTCTGACCCGTTTCCGTTAACTCGCAGTCCAGTTTCACCATTTTCAGTTCAGGCAGTACTCCACACTTCGTTCTTTTGACTCTTTTACAATCCACTTGCATCTCCACACAGTTCCTTCTCAGAACGTGACCGATGCAGTGTTCTTTCTTTCCTTTAATCAACTTTAGGAGTCGTCTTGTTTATGTCACTTTTTTAAGGCCTCCTCATTTGTTTCTCTGCTTATTAACCGCTTACAATTAAAATTTTATTCACAGCTAAACTTCTAAACTTTTCAAATATCTCTTTAATTTTTATGTAGAGATTACACTCTTATACATGGGTTTATACTTATATAGGAATTGTACACTCCCAGTAGGGACGAAAGAGATGCAATTCTCACTAAGAATCATTCATACCTCTAGTTCTGGTCATCTGCTCACGTTCCTGGCGAAAAGTGCCCCGGTTTAATTCAACGGACAAGTTTTCTTACCATTATAGTCTGGTTGTGTTACAGATTGTGCGTTTTTTATTCTAATATGGATTTTAAGGTTTCCATTACATTAAGCCAACTATCCAGCGTCTCAAAATAGTAAAATTTTGTGCGATTTATTCTTCATAGATTTTTATTGTTGCCTTGCCCAAAACGATTGAGTTCGTACTTACTGTACAAAAATTCTTACACGTCCATATTAGTGAATCCGTGTATTCCTGTAAACATTTAGCTGCCGGTACCTCTGTCACACCAAACGTAGTCAGTTTGAAATTCCGGTTTCGCGCATGATCAAGGTCACCTACAGACTACATGGAAGCCTAACCGAAAGTCAGCCGTCCAGAATGAAAGAACAGAAATCAAACGTGTCATCACTTGTTCTTGACGTCCACTCCCGTTTGAAGGTTTGCCAAGTTTGGACGCTGTGCGAAATAGTTGATAAGTTTCTTTGTTTTTAATTTATAGTCCAAACCAAAACTGTATTTTTACAGTACTGTATTTTTACTGCATTTTGTATTTAGTTACAAAAGTAATTAATTATTTATAGTCCGCGTTCAATTCCCGAACGCACCATAAAATTTTATAAGGTCGACTCGCTCTGTGACAATGACTTCCTAGGATAAAAGGGGCGGTTGGGGCGTATTGTTGGCCACACTGCATTTATGCCGAACTGTTCACGTGTACCCTGCCTCTATGAAGCCATTTCTATAACATAAAAGAAGTATATTTTTATGAACTATTATAAATTAATGTTGAGCTTGACTAACCGTCGTAAGGTAAATTGAATAGCAATGTAGGTTTATGATTAAGAAAAATACATTAAATTTACGTTTTCTTATTTGTTCAAGTGTAATGAAAATGTTCTGAATACATTAAAATTGTTTCCAAATATTTTACCCAGTGCAAATAAGTAATGATTTTAATTAAGTAATACAAACTTTAATCAAGAGATTAGTGATTATGAATTCTATAGGTTTCAATTGTATATGCCTTTTGTAATTATAAAACGTTTTTGTTCAATATTTAATTACGCAGCATTATATTCATAAAGTCTTTAAAGTGCAACCTTCGGCGGTCACACACAGAAGGCATACAAATTATTTTTAATTTGTCTTCCACAAACGCTAACACTCGCCCGTTTTCAGTATAACAATTTTACCATTTTGCAATTTTTTAAATCCACTGCAGCTCTAAACAAAACATAAACGTCTCAGGAATGAACAGTACACTACGTGTTTAATTATTTCCAGTCTGTAGCAACCGTTGCTATGCAATTGTTTACTGACAAAAAGGTCGTTTTCAACCCTTCTTGGAACCCAACTTTGTCAGTCTCTAAAGCCTTTCTGCTTTCTTGGATAGTTAATTAATGTAAAATTAAGGAAACTCCCTCCCCCCCACTCTACCCACACAATCTTTTCCAAAACTTTTGAAGTTAAATTGCAACCTTCACTTTCATAAATTGATTTATTAGGCATGTCGATTTTAATTTTCCAGAAGAAGAAACATTCTTCTAGCTTAGAGCGTTTTCATGACATTGTCTTTTTTTTGCATTTTCTTCCAAAATCCTATTAGAACAGTGGAAGCTAATTTTTAAACGGAATTGCTTAGAAACAATGAACGCCCCTCTTTATTTTGTAAACCTTTTCTAAATATGTGAAGACTTCTAACTAAAATATTGGTATATAAACAGATCTTAATCTTTAAGCAAATACACGTGTTTAAATTAGAATCATGTATTGGTGGTGATAAGATCTGTTAATAGTAACAAAGGAATGTTAATTATTTAATCTCAGGCTATATATATATTACATTTAAAAACGAACGCATTCATTATATGACTTCTCAAAGACTTTAGAAATTGTGGGATTCTATATCTTAATGGATATGATTATTCCACTAGACATTATTCCACAAAACAAAATTTTTACTCACATAGTTCTTAATATCCCATTGAGATTTTAACCGAAAGTTTGTTTTGGACGATTTTTGTTATTATAATGAGTGTAACATTATAATTAACTACTTAGTAATTAATCGATAAGCTCATACATGTACCTACTACTAGGCGGACTTTAACAGTTCGAGTACAATTTTTCGAGCACTGTAAATTCATTATACAATAACAAATCCAGAAAATCGTACAACGTATAAATGCTAGTTGTCTAAGGTATGTTAGAGTTTCACATGAAATTCTGACATGACGGGTATGGTGGCCAGAATAAGAAATGGTCAGCTTAAAAGTATTATATCTTCCGACGAAGAGAAGGAACGGTTAGGTTAGGTGTAAAAAAAAATAAATACAAGTCGAAGTAAACGTAACGAAACGAGAGTTTCTGGTAACCAAGTCCAAAAAAAAATCCCGAAGAACAAATTATAACGGAAACGCACAATCGTGTTGGATATTACATCTGTTTCGGATACAGGACCACATTCACGTTTCTCTTGGCTGTAGTAGTAGTCCGCAGAAGCCACTGTTTTTCGAGATGTTGCATGTCAGATCGGTGAAACAAAACTTTAAGATTCAGAGTTAAATTCCTTTGAGCTAGAGACGAAAGTGATAATTATATACGTCGTTTCTACCGAAACATTCGAATATTATTGTAACAGGTGTATCAGAATGGACAGGTGTAATCTTCTATTTGTTCCAAAAACTTACACGCGCGCGCGTACATACACACACACTTTCACTAGTGGAGAAAGCGACAGTGAAAGGTGGACTTCCTCAATCATATTTTGTACAACCTGATCGTGATCTCCCCTACGATCTACACGTAGACTTAAAACTAACAGTCTGATTCACCATATTTTCCTAGTTTTTACGTGCGTTCGTTAGACGTAAAAAAATAATAAAATGAAACAAGCATCGAAATTAGAAATTTTATTGATAGATATTAGTATGGTAATCATAAATTATACCGAATTTTGTGCACAATTATGAAGTATTTTCATTGTGCTTCCTATAAGGAAGAGACATATCTTTGCATACTTTTTAACTATGGATGTGAGTGTTTGTTATCTGTGAGTGGATGTCTGTTACCTGTATTACTTGGACAACACATACTGATTGCAAAAGAAAATAATTGCATTGCAATTAAACTCCGCAGACTAGCGGTTTTTATTTTTTTACGGACTCCAAGACATATGAGACACCTTTGTCGTGCTGGAAGTCTACCTATCTCGCTATTTGAATATCTGTCTCTGTCTGTTGTGCAGTTCGTGTGCTTATGTGTCACGTAGTACGCAAACAGTGCATCTCTATATTACCGCTACTAGAAGAAGTACCACTAAATTCACACTATCATATTAATATGTGTTCAGGATGTATTAACACGTGTGAATTTAGCAGATTTTAGCCACATAACGATTTGACGGTATGTGACAGTAAAGAGTTTTCATAATAAATAACTCGTATAATCATCCTACTTCGTGCACAGATGCGGTGGATGTCTGTAAGCACTGATCGTAGGAAGTGTACAATGTTCAAATCACAGATGATTTAGGCCTATGTAGCGAATATCTTTATTGTCTGTTTGTCCTCTCCCTTCAGTGCTCATTCTCTATCTCTCTTCTCTCCACATTGCTGTCGTCGCCGTCACATTAGCCAAACGTACACATAATACATAGTTGTGCTTTTTTCTCTCCACCTAGAGAAGACAATAAGTCGGATGAAACACTAATATTTCGTGAAGGAGTAAAAGAAATCTCGCCGTGACCGAAAAAAATACGACTTTGCATTTCGTGATGGAAGAGAAATAGGCCGGAGTTGAAAGATTGTGTTTAGGCGAACGGGCATGAGAGAGAGAGAGAGAGAGAGAGAGAGAGAGAGAGAGAGAGAGAGAGAGAGAGAGAGAGAGAGAGAGAGAGAGAGAGATGTTTAGTGTACTGTCAAAAAACGTTACCGTACCGTCAGTCAGAATAAGCGAGGAGCGGAGTACAGTATAACTGGAACGGGCTCTCTACAGTCAGAGTCGGGTATGGTAATGTCACGTTGCGGTGGGAGAACTCGTCAATCCACTGAGGCGAACTTTTTACGGGAACTGAGCTAATTCAGTACAGTTGGTGGTCTAATGCAGAAGTGTTACACCCGCCTCCAGATACACAACCCTACCACAGTTTCTCAGCTACTGTTCGTGTAGCAAATATAGGCCTGCCCCTCTTGTGTTACGTGCTCAACGATAGACTGTAATTTTGAAAATAATTTCCGTCTTACTAATAAATTCGTTTACAAAACCTTATTGGATGCTAACGGTCCGATGCTAATTACCGTATCGTAATGCATTCGGTACTTCATAAAATGAAACGTATAGTACACGCTCATCTCCGTATGCAGAAGTTTCATAAGGACGCTTAAAAAATAATGAGTAGCCAGGTAGCCAGTTAAAAGCTTTTAACAGAAGTTTCTATTGAAATGATATACTTTATAGTCCACAGCTATTTAACGTTCCCACTTAACCAATAAAAATGAAGCCAAACAGTTAAACTACAAAACATTAATATCATACTGTACCATCATTGCCAAATATAAATTTAAATAATTTTATTGTATATTATAATTCCCAGTTGATTGTTACAAACAATAACAAGTTAAAAGCAGGTTATGTGTTTTCATTTTCATGTGTTTTGACGGACTATTTAATTTTATTAATAACAGGAGACTGTGGAAACTCTACACTTCTATTTAATTCCGTTGTATACGTCACATCGTGGTCGCATACGACGGCAGGTCTAAATAGCACCGCGTTACAAATATTGTACCAAAAGCGTGATGTAGGCTATGTGCTTGTAAAAAGGCTAAGGCAGTGTCCCGTATGTGCTTGCCGGTAGTAAAAGTAGGATCTAACGCATTCTAGTTAATTCAGTACGCATTAGCGTTGTATTTCTCTGGTCTTTTTCGTCCCCAGTGCATTATCATTGTAATGACTATATTAACTTTGCTACACTTGGCATTTTCTGCAAACTGTTATACATCCCAGTCGCTTACAATCCTGTACGATGTGCTTATTTACACAGGAGCTCGCACGTGCGTCAGTGCTTCATGCAGTGGTTAGTTTAACGATCTTCTGCCAGCTTTCCTTATTGACTGTCTCCGTATTGGTTAAGTCACTGAAACTCTGGGTTACGTGTCTTCGGCTGCTGTGTACTATGTACTATATATAGCAGGACATACTAGAGAATCTGTATAGTTTAAATACTACTCACTACAGTAATGAGGAATGTAGGTCTCTCGGTCGCAGCGGCATAGTACCTCAAATATGATGGTGACTGTGCGTGTCTACTGATAGTCTACGTGAGGTTTCACAGATCTGTAGTTCGCTTAAAAACTGCGCTCACAAAATGCCCCTTTGATTTGTCTTGTGAACTGCCGATGAAAGTATGTTATTCTTACGCTCGTTTAGTCCGATGAAATGTTAACTAATAAGACGTGGATAAAGAAATGAATTTCCATTACTATGCCTGTCCTACCAGCAATGAATGTCATTTACTGTAGATATTTCCAGACGATATCCAAGGCGTCCAGGAAAGATATTTTTAATCTGATTCGGTACAGTGGAGTATCTAGAATTTGGTCTGGTGGGGGGGGGGGGGCCGAGTCGATTTCATACAAAAGAAAAAATAAGTTAAGACTAATCAAGAAATCAAGATTACTGTCTTTAAAGTACAGTAGTTGAAAAACGTGTGATAAAAACGTGAAATCAATCACATTTAAGTAAACGGTAACAACACAATAAAAATACGCGTTAGTGAAACACTGTTTAGAAGATACTTATTGACTGAATTGACTTTCCTATATTTCATATTTTAAACGTATAACCTGTGTAGTAATCTTGTTTGTATATTTAAAAAAGAGTTGAGCTGAAAAAATAATAAAATAGCCAAAAAATTAAGAGAGTAACAACATTCGTCAACTTTGTTCGACCCTCTGGGGGGGGGATACGGTCCCGTTCGTCCCGTTCCGTAAATACCCCCCTGCTTTGGTACCGGGAGGACACAAATTATTGGCACCAGTTTGCGGAACACGTGCGCGCGTTTTCAGCATATTCATGAAATTAGAAATATTTTCATATTATCACCTCTAAGTACATAAATTGAAATTGCATTCGACGCTAGAATATGATTGTTACATCTCGTACGTGTTCTTCTGTTTCTGAATAATTATAATAAAATGTAGGTGCATTTCTGTAGAATAATGATACCTCGTACCTCGTACGTAATGACTGGGTGTCATAACACTCAATTTATTGCCATATAAGAAGCACCCCGCCGATGAGGGATAAAAAGTTAATTACCACTGATAACAGTTGCTTTGGTGCCGTTTGTCATCCTTCTGACCGAGGGAGCTATACTGCTTAGGAAGTGGGGATTGCCGCTCGTTATCTGTTAGCTTTCTTTTGTCTCTTAGGGGATCCTGATTAAGAAAATATTCAATTTAACAGACAGGTATTTTTATTTTCAAACAGCTAATATATGCACACAGACACCAGAGTTAAAGCCAGTTCTAGTTGTCTCCAGTTCCGTCAATTGTCACACACGGAAATTTTCAAACTTACTTCACAGTCATCCGTAGGTAAAATTATAAAACGTCTAAGAAATATATTTAGGACGTCGTTAAAATTATTACTACCAGCCGGGCAGTTAGGCCGTGGTCTACAGTTGTTGTGGACAAACGTTTCGGCTCCACCATCGGAGGTCATCGTCAGTGTCTGAAACAATTGGCACAGGGCCAAACAATAGAATATAGGTAATAGTCTTTGTCTCATCGCTGGGGTGAATTGGCGGACACCGTGCCAATTGTTTCAGACACTGATGATGGCCTCCGACGGTGGAGCCGAAACGTTTGTCCACAACAACTGTAGACCACGGCCTAATTATAAAACCAAAAGTATCCGTTAGTAAAATTTCATCTTTTTCCGTACACATTCTGACCGCGTGTTGCTGCGGCTATTATTATATTAGGCGTCATACAGTCACAAAACACAGGTTATTTGATAAATTATAATACACAGTCGTACGTTCTCTGTTTCTTTATTTTATGCATGACGTTCGTCTCTTGTTCATTGATGACCTCATTTATTTATAACGACAGCGTTTGAATAATTCCAGTCTTAACCGTACGAACGTCAATTAGGCTTACCCCTACCTATCTGGTGGGGGGGGGGTATCTATCTATAGGTAAGCTCAATACGACTTACTTGTTATACAACCTGAGAACAATTTATTCAAATTAATTGGATCAGTATATTAACTAGTCATTAAAGTTATGTTCAATAGACACGCTTATTACGCTTATATGTCTTCTATGCTTATTACATTATTATCTTAGCAAAAACTGTACTCGTTTCAGTTCAAACCAAATTTCTTGTACCGTAACAACGCTTCCTGAACGATATTGCCTTATATTTATTTATACAACGTATTATGAGTACAATGCATACTATAATAACCTACGGGAAAAACATAAATTGTATGATAATATTTTGCAACGGGAATACGAGTTCTGTTTTCGCCTGGTATGTTTTTTTAACATATTGAAGAACACGTGTATGTTGTCAGTAGAAAGAATAAGGTTTCTCGATTAAGGAAATAAGTAAGTTATTAATTTCCTCATGTTGAAGGACTGGAGATCTCGTATCGTATTTTTTTAATACATAACGCGTGAAAAACGGATTTATTTTCTTACTAGCTCAGGAAATTGTAAAAAAAAGAAAATTGAAAATCCCATCAACTGTTAAAGGCGATTAAAATTGTTTTTGGAGTATTCTACAGGTTCATTGAACACACACACACACCATGGGGAAAATATTTTCTTGCTTTTCTAAATACTGCGTTCTAAAAAGCCAATGCCTGTAAGAAATCTTTTTTACGAGCCCCTCTGTTTAAACCTACAGAAATATTTTTGATCCGTGTTTAGCATATTTGTATGTAACTCCACATAATTTACGTTTATTATCATTTACAGAACCCTTCCGCAGGGTAAAACGACGGAGAAAATCCAAAGGATTACGCTCAACCCAAACCATTTTCGCCGCGTCTAATACAATCTGTTAACACCTCTGTAACCCCACGTATTTTCCGAGTCCGCGTTCGCACAGCATCCAAAATAACAGTAACGTTTTAATTTGTAATGATTAAAGTATAATATTATCAGGGCCTAACTCGCGAAGGGTGATGAGATCAATCCGTTCCAGAGCTATTAGAAATTTCCGCGGAATTTCATAATCACTTTAACGGCCAATTCTGTGTTTTAAAATAAGGCTTATAAATAACTGTTTAAATAATTATGTGAGAAGAATCTTGAATACCTCATTCTACTGAGGACAATATGGTGTCCAACCTTCAAGCTAGTCTCATCCGACCCCGCTCCCAGGCTCAGCTCGAAGTTACACCATTGTACCCGAGTCCAATCGGGCATAATAGTCAGACCATTCGCTTCTAAAGCAAATCTCATTTGTTGAAATCTACGTCGATTTGGGGTAAAAAAGCAGATTCCTTACCTGGCCTTGTAAGACTGGAATTAAGTTGGGGCTACGTAGCGGTGTCCCCAGCATCCTGTGTCCCCAGCAACCTATGTGTAGCGTCTTGAACTGTGTACTGTACTACTCACGCCTTATGTAGTGTAATGCTGCCTCGGCCAGAAGGGTAAGAGTCGGAAGCCTCTGATATAATAACGTGTTTCACTGCACATCATTTCCCGACACTGTCGCTGTGCACCAATGACGTTGCACCGTTAATAAGATGAGATATGTTTGAGTCTACGTTAACTCACAGTTGCCATAAATTGTATTCACTCATCGTTCCTTATCGCTTTCAGTGGAGCTAACCCGTCGAGTCGTCGTGTTTCTGTTATTGGTATAAGCCGTTGTGCCAATGATGTGCAGAAACATGTCAACAACGTAACTACACCGATGGGAGATTAAGTAATTATTACTGATAATAGTTCCTTTAATGCCCACTGTCATCCTTCTGGCCCAATACTCGCGCCACAGGTATTGGGATTGCCGATCCGTAACTTTTTCCGTTCTCTTGATTCCTTAGGTAACCCTGATTAAGAAAATCAGAAAATCCTGAACTTCATCGATAGTTACCTTTCTGCAAATAGATATTAGATACACGCGCGCGCGCACACACACACACCAAGGTTTTACGTATGATATTGGTTGGTTGAATCAACGGACATATTGTGTAGTCTTAGGAAGACCTATAACTTTGCAAACTTTCTGCTTTACGTGTTTTAATTTTCAAAGTTACACTAAAAGCACTGATCGTACCTGCTTTATTTTATGCGAGAGACGAGTTTTTGTAACTAAATACACGCACCAGTAACTTTACATTGTTACGATTTTTAGTGTAATAGTTCTCTCTCTCTCTCTCTCTCTCTCTCTCTCTCTCTCTCTCTCTCTCTCTCTCTCTCTCTCTCTCTCTCTCTCTCTCTCTCTCTCTCTCTCTCTCTCTCTCTCTCTCTCTCTCTCTCTCTCTCTCTCGGAACAGAATTATGTTTGTTTTCTGAGTTGAAACTTTTAATTCAGAGTATTCTAAAAGGGAGAGAAACTAAACCTAAATAGCCAATTCAAAAGCGTGCAAAACTGTCTTTAGTTGGTTGTTATATCTAAATACAGACGTTTTCTGAAAGTTTACAGCCTTTATACAAAAGTCGCTTAACCGTTCGTTCAACAAGCGTCTTCTTGTTGTGTTGTTTTTTTTTCTCATCTTAAAAAGTGAAAGATGCCCAACTTGTTGTGCTCGTCTTCAGCGAGAAGATAATTAAAATGTTGTCTCCTAACTTAGTTTCGCCGTACCTAAAACATCTCTTAATAATGCCAGTTAAATGTCGTTCTTTACAGCCAAGAAGTAAGTTGAAAACTTTTTCCACTAAACGAGTTTGTTACTTCAACGGCTGGTTTTTATTTTATTACTACTATTTTTTTTTTTTTTTATTTTATTGTCGGTATTATTATATTTTTCATTTTCACTTTTGTTACTTGTCTGCGTGAAGAATATTTTTCTGCTGTACGATGGTTACAAGTATTACACTTTCTAAAATAAAGAAAAACGCCTTGGACTGATACAAAAAATTATATACATAACGATAAAGCCAATACAAATTCTAGAAATAACTAGCTTCTTAATAAAATCTTTTTTTGTAACGAGCCATACTGTTATTGCTGCATCGTTCAAACGGTTAACGTCGGAAGACAAAGCAACTGTAATCAGTCGTATTTAATTTTTTTATCTCTCATCATGTTTGGATATGACGTTTCTGCATCATTAAACGATAGTTATTGGGACGACTCCATTGAAGGCAATAAGCTGCAGTCGATAAGCACTAATTGTAGCTACACCGAGTCCACGTAGACTAAAAACGATAAAGCCATTCTACTAACAGGACAATATGATTGGCGAACAGAGACAGTGTTTGAACAGTGATACAGTTTTAAGAACACACTGTTACATCAAAGATTCTCACCTTGCGAGGTTTCGCCCCTCCCATCCCTCATGCCTTCACCTTGTCCGTGTCGGTGCACGGCGATAGACGGACGAGGGGTAGCGCTTGCCTTAGGTGTGCCTTTTGTAAGTGCTTCCTCTCTCTCGTGCCTCGACATTGCCAACCGACAGCCTCCGGAGACTTTTCCTGGGCCTGTTTGAGGGGCTCCGCCCGTTGTGGGCGAGCAATCGAAAGGTCTCTGAAGACTCCCCCATTCCGCAGTTGTGAGTGTCTTCGAAACGCAGAGTCCCTCAAAATTAACATCATTCCATCCCTCCAAAAATTAAAATCAATAAGGTTCCAATCCTGCAAAGCGCAAAATCTCTAATCAAGGTAACAAGCAGGCAACAGGCAGTCATCGGCCACCTCCCCCTACTCGGACTCGGACTCAAAGACTCCCGACTGTCACTCCAGCAGTATTACGTTTGCATCTGATCTCTCTAAAGACCAAGCAGACGAAAGTGGAAGTTAGCAACAGCAACTGGCAACGAACCTGTTCCAAACGGATCGGACTGACATTTCAAGATAGCCGGCTATTAATAAATCGGAAATTTCTTCGAAATTAAATTATTATGAAATTACTTTCGTATAAAATGTAACAACGTTTGTTATGTTTTTAAAAGAGTATTACATTTCTTGAAAGCGAGGTTTTAATTTTATTATTAAATGAAGTGCTCTCGTTTCCAGTAAGTACGTACACAGCGCTCCGCCTCGCTTTCTAGAAAACAATAATCTAGATTTGACGTGAAGTAATTGAAAAGCTGCTACTATAAACACGCCCAGACAGCAGCTAAGAACGTTACATTTTCTTCAGATAAATGACTGCTGTACCCGTAGCGAGTATTAAAAACCTTTCGCTGCTTGTATTTCATCATTGTTTTTTAATGTCTTCACAGTACCGCGCCCACTTCTATTGACACGTGCAAGCGATAAACATATAAATAAATATATATTATATAATATTCAATTATTTTCATAATTAACTATTTCATAACTATATTCGGATGAAAAATACTGTTCATTATTAATATTCAATCACACACACAAATATATATTTACAGATCTCGCTGAATTCACCTAACACGATGACACCGTGAAACGTTTTACATAACTGTATCTATGCGAACCTGTATTCCAGTAACTCACAGTTTACATTAGAAGAACCATACTTACACGAATGCCTCTGTTATCAGTTTAAGATTCCAGTCTGATGTTTACCACAAACTCATTTTCGTAAACAATGAACATAAACAAACTTTGTCCACAATCAATTGCTCAAAATTTACTTTCAAAGTTTTAGTCCTCGCTTTAAAATCCCAAAATTTATCTCTGCAGTCGGAATTCTCCTAACGCTTGAAACTTCGTGATTAATATGAGCGTAACTGTTTGCTCACGCAGTACGGATCTTGAGCCACGCTTCCATCCATGTGTGATTGTATTCCCAGTAACACGTTATATTTGATCCAGCCGCTCATTTTGTGACCAACCTTTTGCTCTTTTGCCAGCGATCTGTCCTTCTACTATTACATTTTCAGTCCACCTTCCCTTTTAGTGAACTAAATAACCGTAACTAAAACAAAACGTACAGATTATAATTATCCTGTTGATACTTGAAACGTCTGATAAATAGGAATAAATCTGATTGTGATGTTCTTGGCTTTCAAACCGTTAGTGACTGACCTCTTGTTTTTTATCACTGTAGCCGATGCTGTGTTTATATTTCAAACTATAGGCCTATACATTACTGGAGACCTTTCAAACGTTTCTTTCTTCTAACAGAGCTCCAACAGCGAACAAATATCCCAGAGTTGTTCCGTTGTTTTCCAGGCAAAAGCTATTGGAAATAAGTGGTTTCAATTTCATACTCATCGATGTTTGAAAGTGATTTAGCACGCTGATGCACTCCAGCCACATAGAAACTGGGTTGGTACGTTAGATTTTCTAATATGTTTAAACAAATTTAGTAGGCTACTTCTTCAAATTAGTGCTTCTTCGTATAATCCCTGTCCTGTGTGATAACCACTTCGGTAAACAATGAATGATGTAAATATATGTCTAGTGCAATTTCTATTCTTATTTTTCCACAGTTTTTGTACATTTTGGTAGTATTGTACCGAGGTAATATAGACTGTCCATCAGCGTACCAACATAAAACGAGTCAAACTTGACTACACGCCTACCGGTACTGACAAACATGTACGCTACGTTTTGTACAACACAACCTACTTGTTAATTTATTAAAACGCACTAACAAATTAGGTTCTTGTTTTTCAAATCGTAACACAATAATAAACGTACGCATTGATTTGAAATATTCAGCTTAACGCTTTTCAAATTGAGTAAATGTAAACGTTATGTACTTGTTGTCATTGTACGTGTTTTATTTAAATTTAATTCAGAAGTCATTACTGTGAAAATTTTACAGTTGTTATTAATACCTGTACTAAATTTTAAATAGAATTCTTGTCGTTGTTTGTATTCTGTAATCGTTCAATGTCAGGTGTACTTTAATACGAGCTTCTGAATACGCTACTAGAAACATACAAGTCTTCTTTAAAGATACATCGATAAACTCGTCTATCCTTTTGTTTTGTTTTTAATACGTTTTTTATCCATTCATTTTTATTTATTTTATGATACATACTTTAAGTCGTCTAGTGTAGTGATGAAAATCGTTTCTCGTGCCGAGCGTGTCCTTGTCGACCTCTGTCCTAGAACATCCTTGTAAACGAATTTATTTAATATAGAAAGGTTACTGAAGATAAACGAAATCGTTGTACTGAATGGTAGACTGCAAGTGAAGTAGATGGAATATTTGGAGAACTTAGTGACATCTATGAACAATCTGGTTTGGGTAACCTGTCTTACGTAACCTGTGTAGTCCTATAGTTGTAACCCGGCGACAAAGTGTCGACTGATGGAATCGGAAGACTACAACTACAACTGTACGTGGACAGTATCACAGTCTGGAAGGTTCATAAACCGTCTGCCGTAAAACGGTATAAAACTAGAAAACTAACTGGGGACGGAAGAGAAACACATATAGTTTTATGACCGGCAGTAAAGAATTTGTGTCGCCGCGACGTGTAAGTACATTTTGTCAGTAAAATAATATTGCAAATTACTAAAGAAGTTAATAAAGAAGCGACGAATATCTTTGTCTATCTATACAGTGGCTTACATATGCAATGAAGCCGCACTCAATCTCTTTTACTGGATCTACTTTATGAAAGAAGTCATTCTCAGAAACATTAAGTTTGATATATGTCAGGCTGGATTTCATCTATGCGTCCTCGTTCTCCGGCGCAACTTTATTCAGCATATAAATTGCTCGGAGCCCCCCTCGTGACAAAGAAAGGAAACAAGACAAGCCGGTGGAGACGAGGCGACGGGGTATTACCATCATGCTCCCCCATAATGTTTAAATTAGATTGCAGCCTTTCATTGTCTACAATCTATCTCCACTCGACGAGGAAAAATTTATATTTTGATAAATGTTATTACCCGCCCTTTTTAACTCGACGAACGCAGTCAATTGTATTTTTGTTTTCACACGCACGCGTGCACAAGCGCGCGCCGCGTTCACGCGCAGTGTGACAAGTCTGGAGTACACGTGTGACGAACGGCTCTCAGCCCTCGCCGACACTTGTCGAGTTTATCAAACTCAGATAAAAAAAAACAATTATGAATGAGAAGAAGCAACAAGTGTCGTATTGAAACGAACAACAGCTGTTTGAGCGACACAAGAGATGTCATTAACTAAATACATTTTATATACACACACAATATTGAACTCAGGGTAAACATTTGCATAATGAAAACGGCTTTCTCAACGACTTTTCTGAAAATATTTCAACCACTATGAAACGATTTATCCTTCTGTGTATGCGCGCCCGCGTGCGTTCTTTGAGTAATACACTTGAAAACATTATGAATTACAGTTTGCTGAACACCGACTAGGTGAACTGAAGTAGTAACAATTAATACATGAATTAATTACTATTTGAAGTTAATTGCTAAAATGGAATTTATTATTATTATATCTTTTATTTATTTCAAGTGAACTAAACTTTCTGTTATTCGAAACAACTATCATTTCTGTCATATATAATTTTATTTTTTAGAAGTTTTAATTCAATTACTCGCTAAACTCTCTGAGGAACTATATTCTTGAATAAAAGTGACAAGCATAGATGTCGACGATCGACTTTCTCGGAATATTATGTAGTTCTAACGCCTGTTTTATTGATTATGTAATTCTTTTATCGACTAATATGTGTGTTTATTGTAAATCTCTGTGATTGCGCTGTTGGCGCAAAAAAAGTTGCAGTGAAATTACAGACCCATTAAACAGTAGATTATAGATAAATAAATCACCTTGTATCCGTCGTGTGACTTCGTTGTACGTCGATTAAAATGACGCGTTTCGGAACATATGCTCCATCATCAGATTAAATCACTTTATTGAGGTCGTTAACAGTTAAAATCACATGTTACACATAATTGTCAACTAATGTAACTCACTCGCTTTCTAATTGGTGCGCACCATAGCGAAGCCGATCGGACATTGAATTATTATCTGAGTGATTACGCCTAAGTAGGTTCAATGCTGTATCGTATAGCGGGTTGGATTTAAAATTTAAATAGTCATTCAATATGAAGTCTCGGCTGTTTATGTTATTATATGCGTTGTATATTTCGAACTCTTCTATTGCGTCCATGTAACGGCCTTTGTTACACACATGTAGGGGTATCAAATTAGATTTGAAATCGGTATAATTATGATTGTGTAAGATTAAGTGGCGGGCAAAGTTGGACTTGATATTATTTAACAAAGTGAGATTATTTAGGTGACGTTTTGGTGTGTGCTCTTTAAATCGTTTGAGGAAACCTCTCCCCGTTTGACCAATGTAAAAACTGTTGTAATATTATTACCCCCATGTGTGCAACAAAGGCCGTTACATGGACGCAATAGAAGAGTTCGAAATCAAGAACCAAAAGCAAGAAATTCAAGAGTTCGAAAGCAAATATCCAACCAAGAACCAACATCCATTTTAAACCCATTAAACGTTAAAACCAAAATATTTCTGATTTTATTCCCTTAGTGTCGTTCTGGAGTCCTCCCGCCCGCTGTTCTATAAAGGTATGTTTCTGCTTTGCCTCACAGGTATTCCAACCTTAAACACTTTTTTTTTTAATTTTGTATTTTGACAAACATTATTTTCCGTACGTACGAGATTCTTCTGTCCTTTCAGTCTGCAAGGTTAAGTCAGACGTATACGTTAAACATTCGAGTACCTTTTGAAACATAAAAACTTTAACAAGCCTGCGAAAGAGGATCCGGGAACTCCATCCAACACAAAAGGATTTAGAAGTCGAGGGAAAGCGGTTTTCATTATGTAAATGTCTAACAGAAATTCGAATGTTCATCAAACTCGAGGCGGAAAGAGAAACGTTGGACACATTGAGCTAACTGTCAATGAAACAGTAACCGCCGCCCTTGAATGATAATGATGACGACGCGACCAAGTCCCTGATACCACCAGCAGATTGAATGAATCGCGTTTACGATTTTTCATCGATACTGTGGATGCTGCATATCCCAAAATACGGCTCGAAGATTAATAACACAAACCAAATATTGGTCATGATTAAAACAATTGATATTACATGATTATGAGTATTAATGTAGTCAGTCCTACATCCTTCGCTTTACCGTTATTGGGGAACTTTTTGAATAATAATAACAATTATTATTATTATTAATATTTGAGTTACGAGATGTTAGCATTTCTGTACCCGCTAACAGAATTTGTATAAGACGTACGTGACGTACGCATATACACTCGACGCACTTAAGTATTCCAGTACGTAATTTGATTTATTGAAGCACCTAGTATCTAACCTAGTACCGTGCCTAGTATCGTGAGTATCTATGCAATGCACATATGTGTCAATGACGTTGAATATATAACTCGAATGTATGAAAGCTCGTCAAATAGAGGAAAATACAATTTTCAGTTATTAATCACGCGATAACCATGAATATTCGTGAACGCTGTGTAAATTATTTGATACGGCCATGTTGATGCACGGATTTGCGGCTGGTGCATGCGCACACGGACACATTCCTGTATACACAAACGGATAGACAGACGGGCAGCCAGTGGAGCAGAAATGTTATGTAATGTGTGTGTGTGTGTGTGTGTGTGTGTGTGCGTGTGTGTGTGTGTGTGTTAGTATTAGTATTTATACGCAACACGTGTCTGTTCATATGAAAGTGGTGCACTGTGTAAGTGGTGTTCCAGGTTAATGGGTCGTACCTTTGAACGCATTTAATGTTACACACGATAGTAAATACTGCATTTATAATTTAAAAAACATTCAAGATGGTGTAAATTTAATAAACGCAATACGGGTAAACCCAAAGTACACTTGCAACACATTAACCGTTGCAGAGCAAAACTATTTTTCTTATAAAATACATAAGATTATTGCCGTTAATTAGTGAAAGATGAATGTTGCGAATTTCACCGGAAACAACACAGAACTACTTCCCTGGGATCTGTATGGCTGTCTTAAATTTCGGTTCGACAGATCACATACGTTGTTTGAACAGACAGGCGAGTTGCAGTTTTATGGTATGTAGACTGACTGACCTACGATCGTCCAGTCTGTCCTACTACATAATCTCGAGTATGACATTTAGGTTAGCTTTATTAGTTTGGGGTCATCTCTGTTACTTCAATTAAGTAACATTGAATCCCTATGTACATGTGTAGGGATATATACCAACCACTAAACTATAATTGCATGAGTCATCCAAAGTTTGTACATAACACACCAATTAAATTCAGTTTCACATAAAGGGACGTTAAATCAAGAGGGCGTTTGCTTGCTGACAGCTTAGGTAAGAAATATGGAAAAATAGATAACACGGATAAGCTATCGCAACAAAATACCTTAAGAATTGTCGTTGAAACAGATTTTAAACCTAATTATAAAATATAACAGAAAAAAAGAGAAGAATTAGTCCAAATTTAAAGGTCAAAGAATAGAAGAAACGTCAGTGTGATAAAGTTTTTGAACAGATAAAGACTACATCTGTTCTGAATATTTGTTCAGCGCAGTGTATTTCAGTTCAGTGGCAAAGTTTTTTAACCACGAGTCCTGTCTTCTGTAGATTACTCCACAACCTTCTATTTTATCCTCCATTATCAGCTGAAATATTAGTGTTTGCCCAAGATATGCTAGTATTAAGACATTTAACAGTTTTCAACACCTTTTGAAGAACTGCGTTTGCGTTTCATACGGCGACCTCGTTGGTTTGCACAGTTATGCTCAGTCCTGGGTATTCTGAGCATTCCTCTTCTGTCCAGGCACATCTTTGTGCTCCCTCCCAAGCATTTGATTTTACAGCTTTGAACGCTCATACTTCGCCCCTACATGTAGACCATATATAGCTTCTAACCATTCTTTGACGGACTTGTAAGTTCATGTTATCATTACACAGAAACGTTAATAGTTTTTTGAAATGTTGAACGAACTAATTCATAAAGTTCACTGAAGGCTATAAATACGAAGATACAACGGTTATAAAAGAGAATGTCCTAAATATTATTCCATCATTAACCCACCAAAGTTATCAGTAAGAACGTCCGTTAGTAATGGTTAGTTGAACGAGCGAAGCGTGTCTCAGTTTTAACTCGACCGTTCAGCATTTGTGTGTTCGTTTGTTTGGCGTAGGCCTATGTCTCATAATGATTTCTTAATGCATTAATCGGTGTTCATAAAGCATGGCATTCATGTCCACACTTTTACCCTACTCACTGCTATTCTTTTCGAGATTGACCCCCCCCCCAAACAGGTGAGAGCGCGAGGCAAAAATGTGACGGGTCAAAGTTTTGAATAATCACAAAAAGTCGTATGGGCTATCAAATTAATGAGAATTTTAAGCAGAATCTGAATGTTCGGTATTGAATATTCAAAATTTTTTTTGGCATCGCGGCCAAAAAAGAGATCAAACATTTTTTAAATTCTGAAAATCCATATTGGTTATCACACTAAAGAGTATTTTAACTCAAATCCGAATCTAATGTTTACCATAAAAATCTTTTAAGCTTAAGGGTACCACAGGCCAAAAATGGAAGGCAATATTTTAAGAAAATTGTAAAACTCTATGTGAGTGCATCGATCTCGGTATCTTTAATAATTTGAAAAAATTCATATCTCTCAACGCTCCTTACAAATTTTGGGCCGCTTTTAAAATGTTTGTGTTTGTAAAAAAACTTCACAAATTGTTATCATTTACGTTTGTTCGTGAGAACTATTTGATATAGGCCTACATACCTATGGAGACATACATAAACATAAAAGCTAGGACTAAACTATTTGTCATTTAGTGTTACAAATTATAAACATTATGGTTGTAAATTTAACTAAAATAACCATAAAAGTAGCTCGGAATTGTTAGTTTTTATTGTATGTTTGTATGCTTTACAACTATTATTTTTAAAAACTTGGATATTATTAATTTTTACGGGATTTTTATAATTTTTCTGTTAATTAAAAATTGTCTATTATTGACATTTATCTAACAATAAATGTTTTTCGTTAAAAAATAGAGATGAAATACTGGTGAGACTGTCCAAATACTGGATTAAAAATTGTCTGTTATTGAAATTTATCTAACAATAAAAATATTTTTCGTTAAAAAATATAGGTGAAATACTGGTCAGGGAGCTTACCAGTATTTAAGTTTTATTAATATCTTTTAATTACATTGAGTACATTAGATGTTAACAAGACTTTTAACAAATAGTTAGAGAAGGCTTTTCAAAAAGCGAACGACGGATGGTAACAAGGGAACACGATAGCTCATTTGAAATATAGATTTAAAAACGAATCGTGAATAACACACCCGAAGACGCGCGTAACGACTGATTCAAATTTATTGATTCCTTGCGAAAACTTACCGAGTACCAATCGCCTTAATTAGTATCAATGAATATGCTGAAAGGATGGACGGTTGAAAATTTTTCAGACCAGTAAATTAAAGTTGTACACGGAGAGAGAGAGAGAGAGAGAGAGAGAGAGAGAGAGAGAGAGAGAGAGAGAGAGTGCAAGAGAATGAGAACACAGAATTTGTTTAACTAGTGTAACAAGACTGGAAACTGCACGAAGTCGAGTCTTTAAATCATTACCAACTTCTTCAACTTCAACTTCACACAACTTTACTTTTGTATTGACTAAAGCCGGTTCTACACCTTGTTCAACCGTGGAGGCAGTGGATTTATCTTTTGAACAAGTTAAATATCTAAATTACAGTGTCTCCTCTGGCCTGTTACAACACGTGTTTAGCTGGCTGTAACGAGAACTAGTTTCGTTGTACACGCACGCTAAAGTTCGAGCAAACTGAAGAACAGAAACACGCGTGAAGTAATACATGTATTTCACTTAAGCATACTAAACAATAGCGTATTTATTTAGACATGGGCCCGGGTTGTTGTCGGTCAGCAAGAAGGATGTGTACAAGCGAGAGTTACGTGTATCATAACGTTCGGTTAAACAAAAACTGTTGTAAAAGTTTTTCATCTGCTTCAAAGAAATTGTTCGATCTAACTTGCGAAATTAGGTAAGCTTCGTGAATGTGGTTCACAATAGAATAATACACCGTTATCATGATACAGGTGAATTTGGAATTTACGCTAAACGAAAAACATTCTGAAATGCATAAAACGCAAAGCGATGTGAACGTAAACAAGAATTTTATAGAGGCAAGAATCGTATAAATATTTATTTCGGCTAACACACTAGAATGGGATTTCCTCAAGATGTGTGCGAGACAAAATTGTGAACAACATCGTATTGTTTACGTAGGTGATGCTGGTTGGAAACAAGCAGTATGTCACTGTATACACATATCTTTACAAATATCCGACGCCATTTCAATATTAGTCCGGTAGATGATATACTAACCTCATATAAATGATACCGTTCCCATACACAGAAATTACGCTGTTGAACACCGCTACATACAAAAATTCCATCAACAAAAAAATCATCAGATCGGCTGATGTACCTAGACATACCTAGGTGTATCTACTGTCGGCTGATCAGTATATTTCCGATCTGATGATGAGCTTTGAACCTCAAAAGCGCTGATCGGGAATTTTTCATATAGTGGTGTGCAACAGCAAAATTCCTGTTTGTGAACATAGCCACTAACACAACTTTATTAATTAAACATTCCCATACTACTCTGCACAAGAAGTATTCGCGAGTTTACTGTAGTTCCCGTCCAGAATTTGCGAATAGATATTTCTGATTGCGGTACTCGTTACTAGAAATACGTACGGTAAACTTGATATTTAATACGGTAAATTAAAATTAATATAAAGCGCGCTGTAGACTAGAAACCAGTTGGCAGACGATTGTGAGTAGGCCCTGGAAGAGATGGATGCAGTGAAGACGGAACAGGCTATAAGCCTGCACCGTGAAGTGACGACGATGACGACAAAAATTAATATACCTACTTTCACAGGTTATGTACGTAATGAATAGTGCTACGGGGATGGTGTGGACAGTGATCGTAATACAGTGGAATAAATTATTAAATACCGGAAAATCGATACAATTTTTTATTAACACACCGGTAAAGATAAGCGTGCACGTACTACAATAATAATTCTTCGATGTTTTACAGATATCCGATACGCGCTATACACAGTAACCGATTGTGACAGTAACTGGTTGGTCAACAACTGCAATATCGCGCACAATTAAGTGATTATTATAACAGAGTTAGCATTCGTCGCACTACTAACGCTCACTAACCGCTGTAAAATCACTAGATATGTAACTAATCGCCATTTAACTGGCTCAATTCATGCTACGAGTAGTTATATATTAGTTCCAAAAATGTCGCCTTGAAGAATAGAAGCTGTTAGAAGTTTATACGTAAATCGGAGTTATTTTGAACGCGCGAGCACATGCGCCTTTCTTCCCGAAGATGCTTCAATATTTCCTCTAGTTGTTCACACATGGTGCTTATGTGATGATGACATAAGTTGCACATCTGCAGCCGCACACATTCTTTACCAAGCGTAACGTAGCATAATTTTATCGTTAAGCAAAATGAAAAAAATTAAAAGGAAAGAATATTGCCGAATATGGACAAACGCGTACTTGTATATGTTAAGTTGTATTAATATACACACATTTATTTTTAAAATGATGATAAAATTAAATCATGCCTGGCATAAATTAGGCAAATAATTTCCACGATTTCTTCGTAATCTTTGTAACCGTATAGGAAACAGTAGAAGACGACCGACGTATTTGAATCCACGCTACCGGCGTATGTTCTTGTTACGTTTCCCTTTGCATAATTCAATTTTATTGAAACAACCGAACGAGCGCGTGTGTGTGTGAGGGGTTGTGCACATAATCATTAGTGTAACAACGTCAGCGATTTCTATTCTGTTCCTGAAAACTTTACCGATCGTGTTTGTTCGATCCAGTCTTTTGTGCGCGCCCCCTCGTCGCTGAACCAGTGTTTCCTACTTCTGATTTTCAATATAATACAAACGTTTATTCCCTCGCACAGATTACGTCGGCCCATCATGTTTGTTCTGTAACCGGCTCCGTGTCGCTGACAGTTATCCCTCTCGCACGACAATCCCGCCGTAGTCAATATTTTCCATTTATTTTAGCGTTTCCTGATCGGTTACGACTCAACACGACGATACTTGGCTTTAACACTGGTTATCCTTCACTACGTGTGAAGTAATTTAGAGTAAAGTATTTTGTCAGCCGCAAATACTTCTTTTCAACATTTCGTATTATTTACTTTAAAAATTGTGTAACCAATTAGGGCTATGTATACCAAAATCATTTTTAATACTAAAATAATGTTCTGCTTCTGATAAATATATAGATTAACAATAAATTGACTACAGATAATTAACTTCTGATAATTTGACTACCAATGGTAGTGGTAATTTAAGTACATTAAATTAGAGATCGTAATTTAGAGAGAAGTGAACTTGATTTATTTTAATTAAGGAACAGTTAATTTGTTTTGCTACACCGTTCGAATACGTAGAATACGTTACAATGAAATCAAATAACCAAATAACACATTTTCAGATAAACCGCTTCATTACAGTACGAAATACGTTTTGTGTGTATGTATCAGAACCTAACGCAGGTAATCGTGCGAATACCAGCCAGTTTGTAATTCATGTCACTAATAGAAGTATCTACGATGTAGCCTAATTACATTCAGAAAGAAAAGAAACCGAATATTATGTACTGTATACCCATTTATTTATATTAATTTTTCTATAAATCAGAATCAAAACTGACCATGATTCCTAATTAGTTATATTGCTAAGAGTATCACCGAAACAGGGCGCATTGCACGAATGAACAAATAGTCACGAACGGGGGGGGGGGGGACAATAACTTGAGACAAAGATTTAAAGGATGACGGCCAGCGAGGACTTAATAATATCAGAAGATTTCATGTACACCAACGTATCATGTAATCAAGATAGACCGACACTGGACAGTTTGAGAGATCCTGATATTAGAGCCTTGTAGTATTGCCTCCTGTTTCTGAAAACAATCAGCAGTCCATGGTCAAGCAACCTCTCCCGCCTCATCACGCTGCTTCCTTACCGCGCCTTCGCTGCTGGGGTTAACGATGCAGTCATGAATCAGAACTGTATAAAATAACAGGTTGGCTGGGTACGAAGTGGGAGAAGCTTTGCTTGACCTTGGATCGCCGATTGAATTCAGCACGAGAATAGTGGACATGTACAGACTAGTAAATTTATGATATTGGTTTCCCTGCAGTAAACTGGGTAATTTTGTGTCTCGTCGTCTTAATATACAAACAATTTAAATATATGGACCGCGCCTTATAGTTATATGTAAGTAACTGTAGAATATAAATATTTATAAATTTGTAATATTTATAAATTATATAATGTCTCTTATGCAGTGAAGGCAAGGCTATCTAGTAAACATCTCCGACTAGCTGTTCTCAACCGTCGTTAAACCGTAGTTCCTGGAATTATCTATGAACCTTTAGGTAAACGCCAAGTAGGCCTATCTATGGAAGGTCGTAGGCAAATGTTGACGGGGAATATTCTCTGATATCAAATAGGATACAGAAAAAAGATACTAAAACTTATTTCTACTAGTAATTTTATACAAACCACTTTGTCTTTGGTATTGACGAGCGCTTTCGGCTAGCGAATGAATTTGCCCTTTTCGTTGGTAAATGACCTGAAGATGGCTTGACTGCCGAAAGCGCTCGTCAGTACCAAAGACAAAGTGGTTTGTATAAAATTACTAGTAGAAATATTTGAGACCATAACACTCCAATACAACAATAAAACTTATTTGTCGTCAGTAATTTAAACATCGAAATTAAACACAAAGATCGCGTTCGTTAAATGTTTTGTTTTCAAAATCACACTGCATCGTAATAAATGCTAAGAGCCCTTTCAATCACCGAATAATGGAAGACCACTGAAAACATTGCAAAAGAATAATTCCGATTGGCTGTCATATGCTGGATTCATTTGTTTTGAAAAATACTTTTCAGTTAAATTCAACGTGAATATTTAAAAATATTTTATACTGCACTAAAATAAACATAATTTCTTTTACTAAAAAGTCCGCGCTCGCGTGTGTGTGTGTGTGGTCTAGGCCTGTAAGTTTTAAAAATACTAAAACGTTGGTATCATTGACCTGACATTAAAATTTCATTAAAAATTTTTCCACTATTCCACACACTTCGTTTTAAGGAGGGTGTAAAATTGAGATATTGGAAAGGCAGCTTTTTTAAAGAGAGTTTTCAGCGTCTAAGCCAACTAAAAATAAAACGCAAGATAAGGAGGAGTCTGAACGAGTGAATCCATTTCAGATATTGTGGCTGTGACATTTCCAGAAATTCTGACAGTGATGTTCACAAACATTTGCCTAGTCTTAGAAACGTCGATCGAGCGTGAGAGCATTGAAACTGGAAATATGCACATTCTGTTGTAACTGATGCGTCTGGGTATTAAATAATCTACAGGAACTGACTACGGTGGGATTTGGGTTTGACTCCAATCTCTGTGTGATTTTCATCCAACACGAAAATCAGGAACGAGGAACCGGAATTACGCTTCCTCCTTACAAGGCACTGACATATTAAGGAGCGGGTATTTCCCTTCGGTAAAGACAGTTCAGTTTCTTACCTTCGAAGGCGATGCTACTTAAACGCCTCACATACGTATGAGAGAACTGCACCATACATACCTCTCTCTCTCTCTCTCTCTCTCTCTCTCTCTCTCTCTCTCTCTCTCTCTCTCTCTCTCTCTCTCTCTCTCTCTCTCTCTCTCTCTCTCTCTCTCTCTCTCTCTCAATCAGTTTGCCGTTATTACTTTATGGGTAATCACAAAGAAGGAAAATTCTACACTTGCGAAAAGAGGTGTGGGTACACTAACTAAGCACTAAGCATTGAGAGGTGTGGGTGTACTAATTGCCAACATGGAAGGAAATAGATTGGTATTCCAGCGTCATCAAATGACAACACGGTGAAAAGGAAATCGAAGATTGAGATTTTGTAAAGTTGTAATAAAGAAGTTGATGGAACATAGGACGTGAAAATGCAGAAATTAAGGGATATAAGCGTGACGCGCTGGCAGATGCTTAAGTAGTGTAGATATGCCATTACATATAGAACTCTGAAAAGATCAGATTGACTACTGAAAAAAATAAAGAGAAACGACTAGGCAGAACAGCACTTGTCTAGAGAGAACAGACGATAGAGTCTACAGAAAAAAGATATTAAAATGAATGGAAATATATTATTACTGTTACTTCTGGGGGCATAAACAATAGCAAATTAATGGGTAAGCTTTGTATCTAGTCACGTCTGGCACAGACTAATGATAATAAATGATTACCGCAAAAAATAAAGCAATGAAATTCGTTTTGTTTGTTTATACATATTTCTAATAGCAGCAGTACTTTCCACACGAACACAAACCTAAATGGAGCAGACGTGTACGCGTTGTAACATTAGGCGTTCCCTTGATAACAAAAAATTCATTTCGAGGCGGAAACGAAAAAACATTTAAACGACATGTGTTGCTAATACACAGAGCTGGGGCGTCGATGCGGACCCTCAAAGCGACAACGCGACTTGCTCATTCACAGCCATAGAGAGAACAAAATGTCTATGAACAGTATCTACCATGAACAGTAATAAATGTATATGTGTATGAGCAGTAATAAAATGTGTGTGTGCGCGCGCGCGCGTGTGTGGAAGGAACACAACATCCATGTTTCTGTAAATTTCTCCGAGGACTAACGTTGTCTGGGAAACGATAATTGATAATTATGAATCATTAGCGTGGCCAATGTATTGCATTCCAGGCGGAGCCGATAAGGGCATGAAATTAAGAAAAGCTGTACTTCTACTTCATTCTTAGCTTAGGGGATGACAGATACTTTATTACGGATAAAAAATATCTTTTAAATGTCTGTTAAATATAACAGAAGAGATGAAGATTGGATCTGTTATATCACAAGAAGATGAAATCTGTAAAACTTAAGGTTCATTTTTTTTGCTGGCTTATACCAAAGTTTTATTAAATCCAAAAGTCAGGATCGTAAGCACTATCAACGCTACGCGAGATGTGACTTCATAAATCGCAGTCCAGTCGGTATTTCACATCTAAATTTCCCCGATGTGTGTGTGTGTGTGTGGGGGGGGGGAAGCGGCTGGGAACGCCGTAGCCGAAAGCGACCGCCGACTGCGTTATCGGTTATTTTTACCCCTGGACAGCAGCATCCCGCACAGCAATTTGTTAACTTGCCAATGTAAAATGTCTCCACAAGTGCGTATATCAAAGGCTGAGGCCGTAATGCCAAGCCTGTGGCTTCAGCTGCAGTATCTCTTGTCTTCTAACTTCAGTTACTGTCATTAGAACATAAAGTTAACTTGTACACTTGAGATCAAAAATTAGATTAATTTACAACGCATCTGCAATACCAGAAACATTTTCAAAGGTGCTAAAAAGTCGTCAGCATCGTCGTCACAGTTGTAGCTTATACGCGTAATAATTATTATCATTTCGGTACCGGTACTTCATATGAGTTTAGTCCCCCTCCCACATTCAAAGACTGTTTATAACAGACACCAGTCTAGGGGTGTTTATTAATCACCAAGTTTTTTAGTACACTATGATTACTTTGTATAATTATATTAAGATTACGTTAATGCAGTTTGTATTTTATAAAAACTGTACAAATTAACTGTACTAATTTTTTTTGTTATTTTAACTCTGCAGTTCCCACCTGTTATACAGAATAACCAGCGAAGGTTTGGGGACGATGTGTAACAATAAAGAGAACTTCTTATAATTGAAATAGTTACTTGATCAGTAACTTTTACCAATTTCAAAAATACTGTTTCACAAGCAGCTAAATTTGCACACAATGGGAAATAACTAACACTTACGGATAATCGATCGTATAAATACCTTTCTAAAAATCAGGGCACAGTAATAGTAGTCGAAAAATTATAAATACACAAATATAGTAAAATACAGTGCGCGGTCACTCTACATTGTTAAAAATAATGTGAAACACCAGGCCTTAATGATAACCACATTAAAACAACCTATTACAAGAGTCCGCACGCATTTCACAGTGATGACGTCACCGACTTCTTAACCGGAATGAAGTACATTAATGTCACTAGGATTACTTCTGTGTAAGAAAGAAATAAGATGTGGATTTAAAATCTCCTTCTTCCTCCTCTTTCGATCATATGCCTATAGCTTGCCCATTGAACACACGAAAGCTCTGTTTCTACCTTTTCCTGAATCGGCCCATTCTTTTGCATTATTTTAGCCGCCTTCATTTTATCAAGATGCACAATCCATTCTTCTTACTCCTCACTATCCAGTTTCAAATTTTGTCTGTACACTTGCATCTTTCTCTAATGCTTTAGTTTTTATCCCGATCTCGTTTAGTCTTCCCGCATATTTTGATTTTAATTTCCTATATATTTTTTCGCAGTTTTGGTTTCGCTGTCCCACTTGTATCTCTGCACCATACAATAATATCCGTTTTATTACCGACATGTGTTCTATTATCCTGTCTTAGGTGTTTGTTGTGCCAAATGGCGTTTGTCAAGCAGCCAGGCAATCTGTTGGTCTTAATCAGTTGCCCTGTCATTGATCAATGTCACATTTAGGTACAGTACTTTATTTCTATAATGCTGTTATTTACCATTCATGCGCATTGTGTAGGGTATGGAAATAGCTGTTATTCAGTTAGATTTTTCAGTGGGTACGTGGAGACAAAACCGCCTGCACGATATTTAAATTGATATAGGAATCTCGAAAGGTTATCGTCAGACATTAAGAACTTTATTATTATCTGTGTAACATTATGTTAATGGGATCTTCCATCTGATAAGCTTTCTTACTATCTAAAGTAAATAGATTGTCCAAATATAAACTACAGAGGGTTGAAGGAATCGCCTTTCTTTATGTTCTTTCTGGTGGGGATAGTATCCAAATATTGTTTGTGATAATTTACCTGTTATGATAAGCTACGATACGTTTAATTATATGATAAACTTAATTATTCCACGATGTCCACCTTTGGCATAAAGTAATCTAATTGCGTCCGCGAGCTGATTTAAAAGCATCATTAATATTTTTATTCGTCCCGTGTGCTGTAATTTAACGATTAAAGCTGCCAAATAAAATCCGATGAGTGTAATTTGCAGTCATCAGAAATGCTTAGGATTTCTAAGGACAGTGCTAGAAATGTGATTATAAACGTTTCGTATTTCTATGCTCTCGGAATGTTCGTCCATTAACTTTTATTTCAGATGGGTGCACCGTCACGATACGTTGGTTAGGCCTTGCAGCGTAAAACTCAGAAGGTAATTAACTGACAAACGCTGTAATAGAACGAATATTATTTTAGGTGTACAACATTTTAATACGAAACATTATCGAATAAATCGACGAATTGCCCATTCCCTATATTCCACTGCTAGTCGGCTCCTGCGTTTGTATTTTCTCGATGAAATACAAGATGTTTTAGTCTATGGAGCCGCAACCGATAATCACAACACTAAGAGTTGGGATTCATGATATTACTTGGTAAGGAACGCTAACCGATAATTAAGAAAAATAAAAAATAAGTGATGGCATAGTAGTAAAAAGAAGAACTGCCCGTAACAATAGAGCAGATGTTCTGTATGTCAAAACACAAAACGAAAAGAAAACTTAAATTTCCCAATATATAATTCTAAGAAAAACAGCTAAAATCGAATTTCAGTCCCAATTCGACAATATAACCTAACACGTTTTAAACCAATCGTACACATACGTATTCATAAATGTTCCGTCTTGTAAGCTTTTACATTAAAAAATAAATGCCTGTTGTTGTTTTTTCATCTGACCCATCCACAAGCTCCAATGTCTTCAAGAATATTTCTATTCCCTTGGTGTATATTTCCTGCTTCGTTTAATTCCTTTGTGTTCCCCCTTTCTCCTACAGTTAATTCCTCTGTCATATCGCCGCTGAGTTAATACCCTATTCTCCGAGCTCCCAGCGGAGGAGAGTGTACATAATCAAAAACGTAAATCTTCACGAGGGATACAACATTGCGGTACTTTCCCCTTCGTTTCCACATCGCAGCACGTAACCGTGGCAATCAATACGTGGCTTCCTGTGAACTGTGGCCGAATCCACCGTGACTTTTGCCGTGAATCTTGTATTCCGAGCGCAAGTTGGCAGCATGCTCTAGAATGCCGCTCCCGGCACCGGCGCCGATGCGCATAGTCACACCTTACTCTGCTTGTTCACGCGTATCACATGTTTACTGTTTCTCTAAGAAAGCAAGGTGTGACGATCTATATACTACGTTTATCTTCACATGCAAATTACACTAGAATTACAATAGAATATAAATGTATACCTGGCAATGCAACACTGCGTCCTTACAAAACACTTAAAGAATTATCATTTGCCTGACTGCGTGAGAACGTGGATATGAAAATAAAATAATTGCATACAAAGTACAAAAACAAATAATAGTGAAATACTGGATGTTCACTAAACTATTGTAAGGATATAATCTATACCGCGTGCCAGTGTTACAAAGTCCTCTGTACGTACATTATTCAAAGAGGTAACAAGTTAGGACAGGTTTAAAAAATAATCAAAAATAATTTTAATGCTTACTGAACATATCTTTCGCTTACACCGTGCAGCTACAACCAGTAACAAAAAAAGATTCTCGCTGACTTACTTTTTGTCCTCAATAGTGAAAACAATCTTGAGTCGAATGTAACAAAATATTTATTTTCTTTGCTTCAGTTAGCAAGTTAGTTAGTGCAATTTAATGGGGCCGTAGTCTCAAGGATACATCGACTACGACTACACAAAAAATAATTTCATTCAAGTGTATGGCATCCGAGTTATAGCGAGTTCAGTTTCTGAACTAACTAAAATGCTTGATTTTACAGTACAGCATTTTTTAAATTTCTTATAGTTCTATTTGAAGTAGTAATTTTTTTAAATAATCCAAGAGACGTAAAGTAACATTATTTATAACGCACGATAGAAATTTATGATTATTTTGAAGTTAATTTCTTGATTACAAAATTTTCAGCTTAGCTAGTATAGGCGAGCGGTTTTCTCCATATGTACAATGTATGCAAAAACAATGTATTTCCCTATCTCGCCCATAATCCCATGTGACTGTTGAACAAGGTAAAGTTATTTTATACAGGCCTAAGACACAGGTTCTCGCCCAAAGGCAGAGGCCTGTTCGTGTAATCTGTTTGGTCAGATATATACAGAACATTTGTTCTGCTACATACTTTACTTTAAAACCTATAAATGTTATGAATTTTAATACTTAAAAAGCTATTTTATAAGAAACAGTTCCAAACGTCACGTTTTTTGTTCTTATATAAATTCTGTTAGCGGGCACAGAAATGCTAACATCTTGTAACTCAAATATTAATAACAAGTTTAGAAATATAGAAGCCATAATGTAATCCTCAACAAGAGTTTAACATAAAAAATCCAGAGTTCCGAATATTTATGTAATAAAATATGAAAACATAAAACTTAATATAAAAATTCCTTATCGGTGTTCATGTTAACTTAGTATTAAAACAGTTAACAGTTACAAAAAATGACATTAATGACACAGTCACAGAACTGTACTAATTTCTTCACTAAACAATTTCTACTCATACATGTGTTAAAAAGTCCAAATTGTTATGCTTTTTAATGTACTTGTGTAAAATGTTGAAGATAGAAGGTATTTATCGATTATGTCAATTGTTTATATTCATAACATTTAAATCGTTAAAAATAGCTACGCATCATGTGGCCGACATGATATTCAGTGTGTGTGTGTGTGTGTGTGTGTGTGTGTGTGTGTGTGTGTGTGTGTGTGTGTGTGTGTGTGTGTGTGTGTGTGTGTGTGTGTGTGTGTGTGTGTGTGTGTGTGTTATGTACAATGTATGCACAATGTATTGTGAATTATGCAAAGTCCTAACAAGCCGATCGCTTTTCGTTTAATAATTTTACCCTATTGACACTGCAAAGGCTTTCCACGTCATCTGCAGGCGACACATTTCCAAAGCACAATTAAAACCTCTCCTGCTGTTCATTTAATGCTAATTGAAGACTGCGAACCTCCGCCAGCACGACTCATTTGCAAAACGGTAGTTTTTTCAATACAGGATTCGATTTTGATTGAAGCGTAAAACTGCAGCCTAATTGTTTCATCAAACGGAGATTTACTTCAGATATTACAGGATTTAAGTTCCGTCTTGGAAACGAGTTGTATATTTGGTTCTGCAAATAATTTTTCGCATTTTATCGTCGTGCCAATTATTTCATATTTTTCACGTAGAATGGAGGACAAAAAGAAACTTACTCACACCCATGTTGGTACCACTATCATATTTAAAAACCTACCCTGCTGAAATTTTTTAACATTGATGCTGAGTGATGTTGATGAGAGTTTTGTGAGTCTTTCCGACATTTAGTGTTTCTAAATTTTATTTCAGGTTTCTTATTGACTTTTATATGCTCAGGTATTATTTTACTTTGTATTTACGTTTGTATGCATGTATATAAAATAAAATTAAATACAAAATAAATACTACACATCAATAACTAACCCAAAAACCGTGAAGATGATACCAACATAAAGAAGTGGACTACGTTTGCACTCATAAATAACTCTAATAAAGAAATTACCAAACTGTTAAAAAACACAAATTCTAAAATACCATAAAAAATAACAATATTAAAAAGAACTCTTACTAAACAAATTATAACCCGAACGATGGAGTTTACACAATTGGCTGAAAAGATTACAACAAACCTTACTTAGGGCAGACAAAAACAAATTAAAAGAACGATACATTCAACATTTAAATGAATAAGAGAAACCAAACATATTTAGCAACACAGGCCATTTAGCAATAGAGGGCAGGAATTTTCTGTCATTAATAAAATGGTGGTACATGTACCACACGAAATCACTGTAATGAGCGTTTTGCAAGACTGACATGCAGACAAATGTAAAGAAACCAACAAATACAAATCAATCAAAGATGGCACAATTTTTAAAATACCAAATATTGGAAACACTCACAAAGAAAAAAAATCGTTCACCAAAACCAATCAAAATAGTTCAACAAAAAAATCCTCCCTCAGCATGGCTCAACAGTGATAGTCACTAGTATTTCGCCAAGCAGCGATTCATTATGGATGATGATCAGCCTAGTTCTCGTTGTTTAAAACATGTCTCAATAAAGCAAGTCGGATCTTGGTGTTACTTTTATATAATACTAACTAATCAGATTTATTAAATGAAAGCAAATTGAGAGTTTTTAAAATATTGTCATTTTAACTTTTAAGTTGAAGTCGTTTCTCAGTATGTTTATGTTTTTTATCTTTTAAAGTGTCTTGTATCAACTTATATTCTCTAAATTTGTAAACAATGATCGCTACTAATCGAATCGTTCGCTAAGTTAGACTTGTGTATTTCTGGCTTAAGTCGAAATTGAATAAATCCATCTATCTATGGCCTTACTGTATTTGTAACGTTACTGTAAATATGAATTAAATATATGCTGTATTTATGTTACACATGTTTTAACTTAAACGAGGTTTGCACCACGTTTTGGGCGTCCAAATATAACTTGAACGGAAGTCTCAATCCGTTTTTCTGGCGTTAAATTTGTAACTATTTAAGTTTATATTATTTGATGTACTAATATTTGTGTTTAAAATGTATAAGATGCTGGGCGCCAAAGATGTTATGTGATCTCAGGGGTTTTTTTTAATAAAAA
This sequence comes from Magicicada septendecula, assembly GCA_034769895.1. Lineage (NCBI taxonomy): Eukaryota > Metazoa > Arthropoda > Insecta > Hemiptera > Cicadidae > Magicicada > Magicicada septendecula. Next base: position 177,100,113 of record CM068371.1, on the reverse strand, counting down.
CTCTGCAGTTAAGATGCTAATAACTTTTAATTATTACTAATTTTTGTAAGACACATACAAAAATATATACAGTATATTCATTTCATCTTGACGAGAAACATAGGCTATCTCAATCTATTACTTCAAGAACTAATAATTCAATCATAAATCATTCAAATTATTGAATTATTACAGATAATTTACTTTCTATATCAACATATTCATATCATAAATCTAAGCACATAAAATACATAAATCAAGACTTCGTTATTACTTGTCTATTTTACTACAATTGTTGCATTTATGAGTTTCAAACTAGAAAAACATATATATATTCAATGCCTTAATATTAGCAAGATATTGACTTCGGACAACCATCAGATATATTTAATGCAACTCTGAATTTGTCAATCCTAATTTACATTAATTAAATTGAGCATTTCTAAAGTCATAAAGTGTAGAATAATGTTACTAGCATCCAACTGCTCGTCGGTTCTTTTAGAATGAAACGGGATGTTTAGGGATTTAGATGATACGACTACATAGAATATTAGTTAATACATAAGTACAATGAAACTGTTACTTGTGTTCAGGATTATCCATTCCATCTGCCGACAATGCCTTGAGTGAACATATATCACAATTTCACTTCGCACCATACTTTGCTTTATTTACATTCACAATTAGTTTCGTCGATTCTTTACACAATTCGGAACTCCGATTAAATACTCCACTCGACTTTCGCGCACAAGACAAAATATACTGTGTTCGTAATTACTTCAAGTTCACAGATTTAAATAAAACTGCTTCTTATTTGCTGTACGCACTAATTAAATGATTCACTCGCGATGAAGATTCCTCTCATGCTTGTCTTTGCTGTACAAATAACGACTGTCGCGTTCTTCGACTAACACGCACTCAAATACTTCAAGACTTATTAAAGTATTTTGATAGTTTCTTTATTTCATAATGAGATTTTAATAGACACGAATAGTTTTTCTGTACACTCCGATATATTACTTTACATGATAGTTAATCAAGCTAATATACTTTAACACTTTAAAACTTATTAAAAGCGAAGTTAAAACATACTATGAGCGTTTTAAAATGTACTAAGAGCGTCTTTAACACATACTAAGAGAGCCTTTCACAAACTAAGAGAGCCTTTCACATACTAAGAGCGAGTTTAGCTGTACACGGGGTATTATTTATAGGGCTCACTATTTCTCTTTTCCCACCCGTTCTACTCAAATAATTCCGATAGGCTCATGACTGATTTCCTTGCCGGGAACTTCAAATTCGTCCATTCAAGAACCGAAAAAAACTCGCGCTCTAAAGTCACGATTCTTCTCATTGGTGGCTAGCTTGGGGTGCGCGGGTATTTTGCCACGTGTTCAACTGCTACACCAAGCGACGCGACTTTCACCAGAGTTTCTCTTTTTTTATCGCCTGATCCATTGTTTTCCCAAGGTTGTCGTTCGTCAAAATCTAACGGGACTCGACAGTTTTATGATTTTTCGCGAACAAAGCATTTCCTTCTTTATGACTTTAGAAAGCTGTTTTTTGTACAAAGCTCTTTTATTTTGTTGCCCCCAGACTGTCGCCAAATATAACTTACTTACAATATTTCTGTGAGACGTTATTTTGCCTCAATCTTCTTATCAGCACATTTAATTTGCTTAATAATAACTAAAAACATACATTAAATGATTAATTACGTTAATTACATTATATAGGCTTACGTGATCTACATTCACGTTATAATGTTTACATATATGTATGAGCAATATCAGTCAGCACATACAGAAAGTTAAAGAGAGAATTAACTTTTGAGGAATCATCTGTCCTCAGTAAGAGCTCAAGAGAAAATATGCATAATTTTACTATATTTATCTTTCGCGCTGGGGAAGTATGTTCCAGCTGTACATTGTTCATCCCACGTTGACCTGGATACGTTACTCTGTATGTCTTCGTATGTAGTATGTAGCGCTATACGTATGCATGAACGTTGTTCTCTGTGAAAACTGGCCTTAATTATGACATAAAGGTTGCGGACGGCAGTTTGCGCGGCGCGTGTGTACGTGCGCCAGCGTTAAGGGTAAGAAGTTATGAGTCCGCACGACAATATACCGCCCAAGTTAATGTTTACAAACTTTTCGAGTAACGAGCTGTTACACACACAGACACATATTGCAAAGTTTGTACGTATGTACGCTTGTTCCCTACAGACGATGATCATTAAACTGGCTGTGCCTGTGCCGTCACAGTTATCCAGCTCTGAATCTCCGCCTTTATTACCTTTACGTACGGCAGTTAAAGTATTCCGCGACTGTAAAACCGTTTCTAAACGTTCATAATCGTATCCATCGAGATTTGTTACTTATTAATTACGTAAGTACGTCTTCCAATTGTAACAATGCGTCAAATAAATGTGCTCTCTTTACCACATTAGAGACATAACAATCGTATTAGATGTGCTGACTCTCTAAAATACTTGAGACCAAAATGAAAATAAGAAAGTTTGGGAGAGAGCCCAACGTTTAAGCGGAAATAAAACCAACGTGGTTCTCTTTGTTTGCCACGTCGATCTACAACATTTGAGATAAAACAGTGGACAACTAACTATTTTCAAGTATTATTTAACGATTCCGTACAATTTTTGCCAATGAAGAAAATTAATTAATTTACATGTAGGCCTACCTAGTATTGTTAATGAATCGCTTACAGCAAATGTAAACTTTTATCATCTCAGATTTTTAGCGATATTAATAAAGAGATTATAAAGGAGTAACAATCTTTCACTTTGCTTTTAGCGTTACGTCTCTTGTGATTATGATAGATCCCGTTCACGCAAATCAAAATTCGTAGATCGAGTGTTGAGTAGATTTAAACACAACAAAGAGTTATTACATACACGATTCATGGTACACAATACTTAATATATCGTATTTATCGTAATTTTACGTAGGCCTATATAGCGGACCTACGAGTTTGGGCTTCCTTTGCAGGAAAGTCTAAAATATTCCGTTTTTTCAATAAATTCGACTAAACTTATTAAGTCGGGTTCTCCTTAAAAAATTTATTCTATCTAGATTCATTTACTGAACTCTAGCCATAGTTACAAACAATCGTACTGAACAGCATCACTGTTATACAATCACTTAACGGCTACTGGTCGTCACGACAGTAGCGGTGTTTGGCCGATAATAAGCTTATGACACGTGGTAATGCACCGAAGGTCACTTTCAGTCTGCAGGTAGTATGTCGGAACTACAATTTTTTCGTCGTCATCTTCAGCAAGGATTAAACCAAAAATCTTCCGATCCCAAACAATTATGGTAGATATGGTCACTCCCAACACTTCTTTCGACGCCCCACACCTTTTCGTCCTTTCAGCTAATAATTTCATAGTCATTGGGGATGCGGCAGTCATCCATTCGGTCAAGATGTTCTAACCATTTTAGCCGATATTGGGCAATTCTATCAAGTATACTAATAATATTCAGCTTCTGCCGTACATCTGCATTCCTCTTGCGATCTTGAAGAGTATATCCTACCAAGACCTGAAAAATCTCATTTCGACCGCTTGAGTACGATTGGCCTGACACTTCGTTAAAGTCCAGTTCTCACGACCATAGAGAAGTGTATGGAGGGCCATAACCTTGTAGAACTTCAGACGTGTTGATTCAGAGTTCTCCTGAAGTTCCCACACATATGGTTGAACTTGTGCAGCTTTTCACTACTTCATTGTTTGTAATATAAGATACATTATAGCTCAGATTTTCAAAATTACTGACCAAATTAAAAACTACTTTTTTATTTAGAATATAAAATATTCATTAGGACGCTCTTTTGTAACCTTTCTTCCGATACCGATGTTCTACACTCGACGCCTTTTTGTGTTCTTACATCATTATTATCCAGCATTGCTGAGCATCTGAGCAGCACTTCTGAACACAAAATATTGTGTTCTGAAACTGCATAGAAATACATAAAAACGGGAAGGGCAGCAAAATTGACTATAAATTAAAACGCGATGAAAGACGAAATCCCCGACAGAATAATGCCAAGTCGTAAGATTACTTTCTGAGTTAACGGACTATAACCTCTGCCTCCGAAATAAAGACAGCGTTTCAAAAATAACTGTTTACCGACTAATGTTGTTACCACGTGTCAAGTATTACAATCTGGACTCTGTAATTTTCTATTGCACCACGAGTACTACTATAACTATTGGTTTCCGTCTTACGTTTGTGATGATACTCGATTTCATTTTACATTTTTATGAGATTCTTTAGAAAATCCATGCTTTTATTTTGACGCTTTCCTTATGGACTGCATTTTAAAACGGCTTCACTTTACGTCGGCTTAATACGACGGAATCAGAACTCTTCGCATTCGTTAGGACTATTTCACTACGACACATTAATGGCACGATGCGAGATTCGTGCCACTTGTTCAGGTGAAGGCATATCTGAGACGATTTTATAACGCTAAATAATTTTTGCTATATAAATTTCTATTTTTAGAATGGTGAGTCGATAATTTATTTTTGTTTTAGAGTTCATGACCACAGATAGAAAATCACTTTCTATTTCTTCGCCAATTGCAATATCCGAATCGAACAAAGAAACGATTTCTATTCATAAATGTAAAAAATTAAATTGTACAATCTTTAAACAGATAATAATCATCATTAAAATGTTGTTATATACAGAATTAATGTAAGACGGCTGAATGGCAGCGAATCCCGCACTAAAACCTCACTGCGCACTGTCATTACATTGCGTACACACTTACAGTAAGAACTACGCTTGTAAAACACAACTTTATTCAAACGGTGTTTCCAAATAAAGATTTATGCGGCGGTATTAATAATTTTTTTCGGGCGAGATAAAGAAGAAAAACAAAAAAGAAGAAATGAAGGAAAAAAGAGAAGAAAATAACCCCGAAGTGAATTGAATACTGATGTTCTACTTTGCAAAGATACAGTGTAGTGTCATTAGCGGGTCGGTGAGGGTGGATTTATGCGAGAGGGGTAACAGTTGAATAATTCTTGCGAGATGCGTGGCCTTAGTAAATTGCCACCCGGCCGGTATCCCTCCCCCGCCCCCTACCCCTACCACTACTCCTTACAGCCGTTCTCTCCTTCACTCGCAGTAATAACACAAAGCGCTCTTTGTGCATGCTTCGCTTGCTCGCAACCTAATAACAATCATTATAAACTTAGAGAGAGAGTGAGACAGCCAACCCCGTGTATATCTTTAACTCACAAACGCTGATAACACAACTGATTAAAATTGACTGGCAACAACAACAACAGCAATAACAATAACAATTATATTAAAGGTACCATAATTACTTTCACAATATTAACAAAAGCAAGCAGGAAAGCGAATATAAATCATACCTGAAATAATAATGATTATAAATCTTTTCATCAATATCTTTGTCGTTTATATTGTTGTTGCTGCTGCCATCATCATCATCATCATCATCATCACCACCGCCACCACCACCACCACCATTCGTAGTATAGTAGTAGTTTGTGTAGTGTGTTATATTTTTATTTTCACTTTAATTTCTACTTTTTTTATTTTCGTTTACTTTTCAATGGTTGGTATTTACACTGAAACAGATTACAATTAATTCACACGTTGTACTTTAAATGGTAAAATGCGAAGAACATATAATTAGGTAGGCCAAATTTCTCCCAGTTAACCACAGCTGTTGTTGATCATCTATTTTTCCCCTTTATCAAAACATCAGGCAAGATTCGCTGCTAGTTTTTAATGTAGACGCTCTGATTTCGGGGAATTCATGATTGTTATTTCGTTACCATTCTACAAATTAATTTAATAGTTTGGAAATAAATAAATCACGTATTTATCGTCATTCCTCCACATTTAGCGTTGATATTTTCACTCGTAGATTTCGATTCTCCTCTGTTCCCTACACGACTTTTGTCTGTAATGGACACACTGTTTTCCATCGGCGACTGGTCAGTGTAAAACCCATTTGCAGGAGATTAAAGATGAGAATAGAACGGCCCAAAGCGTAATCCTTGAGAGAGTATAAAACAATTTTTTTCTTAACTTTTTAAATAGAAATTATTTTCTCCCCACACAAATACAAACACAGGAGATAGAACACACATTTTCACTTTAAATACAGTGATTTTATAGTAGAGAAATTTTCGTAAAACGTGTTTTTAAACGTTGGGCGTTCCACCAAAAAAATCAATTAAGTCTGGCAAGGATAATCCGAACGCGCGCTTTGACGCACGCGCGGGCAAACAGAGGCCGGCGGTGGCAAAAACTTACCGACACTGTGAAACGTGTGAAAATAATAACAATTTTTGTAACTGTAAAAGGATTAATTAAAGCGGAGGCGTGCGCGCGCGTACGCGTGTCACGACGACTGGGGTGTAAAAAGCGCGGTTTTTGTAGAAGTTCTCTTTTTTTTTGCGAAAGCTTCGCACGTTTGCTTTGTGCGGTGTTGGCCTTTCTATTAGGACAGAAAACTGTTTTCCCTTTTGTACCAACCTACGCACACGTACACCTCAACTCCGTTACTAAATCAGTTTAAGAAACTAATACGCAAAGTGTCCATTATCCCAAATAACGTTACGGACGGATAAACGTGTGAGACAAATGGTTTTTAGACAAAAATACAATTGTCAGACTTTTTATTGATTTAGAGATCAACTCGATTTTACTTTAAGAGAATTGTAACTCGAAGTTACAATTGTTGAGAATTAAAAGTATTTAAAACGACTTTATTTTTAAAATATTTACGTCTACAAATTCTAATTCAAAATAATAAAAATCACATAAATTTAACCAAGTTGTTTGTTTCCATCACTCGCGACCTGCTTTTTCGTTGCTCACGGACAGTGCGCACATTTCTTGTTTCTGATGGTTCACTGCCTAAAACTGTGTTCTGAAAAACTTCCGAGTTTTGCCATTGTTCATGTCGGTTATTTATTTCATCACCATACAAAGCAACTCTGAAAATAAATATATCAACTACATTCGTCAGTATAGAATGTAGTTGATAGAATGTTCTTCACATATCGCATTGGTATAGATTGTGAGAGGGAACGAACAGGTTGATCTTGATGGGCAAGGCACCTTCAACTTTTCGCACGTACCTTCAAGGCGCAGCTGAGAGAAATATTTTGTCTTTTTAGGAGTACTGCCACTTCAAAAACGATAAACACACGATCTTCTTACCATTTAAAACGAAACTGGAACGAGGAGGTCAAGAATGGTTTATTTTATAAACGTCAGTTAAACTGACTTATCGCTGAGGTGCCGTCTGATTGCCACTAACACGATGAAATGAAGCAAGGTAGCTTGTGTCTCAACAACGATTTATAGTACAGGAAGGTGCAGTAACGCGTTAGCAAGAGTACAGTTAGGTCTGTGAGAGTTTATGTATAGTTAGTCACGTTGAAGACTATTATTTTGTCCCATATTTCAACTTTACAGCTTAAATTATTACTTTTAATTTTTTACGTGAACATGTACATAGATATCTGACCATGAGGTCGCAAACGGCTTTTGATTGGTGGTGGTGGATGATCCCATTCACAGTAGCATATTTGGCCTCAAATAATAGAACTTTCATCGAGACTGACCATACTACAGCCTTGAATAAATTCATTAAATTTGTCACACAGGAAAACTTTCGTATACTTTCATTTTTAGTACTGATAGTTTAGTATTATTTCTGGAATGATAATGATGTAAAATAAAACGCATTAATCTTCAAGAATGAAGGCGAATATAAGGTCTAGCCATTGAGGACGGTCATCGTAGAATCAGCGAAACTTAAACACGTGTTTTTAAGATCATGCACATTGTAATCGTCCCAAATAATGTCGATTTGAAAGCTTAGGAGTCATATAACAGAACACGTGTGAACATGAAAAGCGGAAAAAAGCCGCCCCACGCGATTCAAGAAGGTGCGATTCAGGAAACAGCTTTTGAAACGGAACAAGATGTTGACGAGAACGGCCAGAACTGAGTGTCACAATGAAGCGCAGGAAAATGGAAACCACCCTTCTAGGTTTCAGATTCATAAGGGGATGCGGAAAACAAGAAAATTTATTGTCTATTCCGACAAGACGTACTTACTTTTCTCCGTTGCATAAATATGTTCATCGAGAGGAGGGACTACAACTTCTTCTCCTCAGAGAGTTGTGTACGCTCGATTTCGTCGAGTGGTTTATTCAAAGTCTCCGTAACACAAAATATTATACTAGTAGCGTTTGTCAATAATCACCCACAATCAGTTATGAATTTTATTCCTATTAAGAGAGAGAGAACTTAATTTTCAAAAACATCATTGTTCAACATAGTCTAAACGCTTTACAATGCACTTATTGAATGTATATGCACAACTTTGTCTCAGAAAAAAGTTTTTGAATGACGAACAAACCACTCATTCAGTTTTTAATAAAGGATTATTTTGTGGCAAATCTGGACGATTTCATACGCATAACCATAACTAATTTGCAGAGTGCTGGTCCACAACTTCATCAAATGGTCACTCGACATGTGACAGAGCCATGTCAGTTTCTACGCCGGTTCCTTCTTCACAGTAATTCTTCCACCCTATTTGAAGTTTCGAATGAAGTTTACAATGGTAAACGGATCTTTTTAGGCAGTGGCGAATCTAGACTTTTCCCTTGCCCTCCCCCACCGGTCGAGTCGGCTTCGGCTTCATACATTAGAAAAATCAAATTAATAGTAATCAACATTATTATGTTTGAAGGGGTTGAATACGCGTGATACATCCTGAAATTAGCCCCAGTTAAACGGTAATAACACAATAACAATACGCGTAATTGAAAGATTCTTTAGAAGATACCTATTCACTGGATCGATTTTCCTATATTTCATATTTCAAACAAGTACGCAAATGCTGTGTAATAAACCTGCTTGTATATTAAAAAAAGCGTACCTGTTTACTATATTAGCGTTCACAGCTGAAAAACTAACAAAACAGCCTAAAAGTTAAGATAGTAACAAAATTTGTTAACTTTTTTCGGCCCTCTGGGGGGTCCCGTTCGTCCCCCCCCTCCCGTAAATATGCACCTGTTTTTAGGTGCAATCCGCAAGCCTAGTAGTATGGAACTAATTCCATAATAAATGTAGAGTCAAAAGTCGGTACCATGCAAAAGTAATTTGATATTTTCTTTATAATGTAAAGTGAATATCCTATATTTTTGTTGACGTTTTAATATTTCAGTTCCGTAAATATTTGAATTTAATATTGTAGAATTGAGATGCCTGAGAGAGAGAGAGGGGGGAGACAGACAGACAGATAGATAGACACACAGGTTGACACAAAATATGTACTCCTATAAAGAGATAGTAAATTTGTTTGTCAAGGAATTTCTTTAAATTTTCCGTGTAGCGTTTAGTACTTATCGTCTAAATTCTATACTAAGCATAGAAACGGTTAAGTTTCTGTATAGAGAGTTTCTGATATGCAAATTTGAACAGTTTATTGGATTAGCGGGTAATTTATGCTGTGCGGATACCACTTTTCGTGAGAAATTTCAAACATTGTTGTCTACGTAGGCGGTGGAGATGTGCGAATCGATAGTGTTGCCCACCGCCGGCAGTAGGTATAACTCATAGAACAAAACGCAGAGATGGCTGTCACAAAGTACATCACATCGCATCCCCTCAACTGATGATCTCCTGATTTGTAAACTTCAGATGAATTCCTCCAAACAATATTTTCGTTTCTAATATAGGGGCGACTTCTTCCCTCGCCCTCGAAATACTTTTTCCGTTTATAAAGTGCGGGTGAGGAGTTCGCTAACTTATTTGTTCATTATTTACGGAAATGGAAAACGGAATGCCCTCTGCGTGTGAACGTGGGGACGCGCGTGTACATATTAGGGATGACAAGGGAAGTTCGTATGCCGTGCTTCCTTCAAAATAGACAAACGAATATCGCGTTGGGCAAGCCAACGCTTATCAGTAAGCGATAAACATGAATTTGTGTGGTGTTGATGAATTTTCAAATTCGCTTTCTGTTACAAGTATGTTTCAAACCCTTATTCTTATTTTGGACTCCTCAACCGACGTATTGTTCTGTACAGCGAACGTTCCAATTTTCGGACAGTAGTCCTTTGAAGACTTGAACTAATCGAATATCAGCAGATAACGTGATTGTTTCTCTTTTGTCGATTTTTGTTCCTTTGCCTTTCTTTGTTTAAACTCATTCGTTGGTTTTATAACGTACTAATACAATTTACGTGATCGTCGTCGCATGACAAAAATGTGTTTTAAAATATGACAAATACTAACGGCATCATCGTCTACTGTTCTGACGTGCGGTAAGTCCCCACATTACTGCCATTTCCGTTCGTACGTAATCCAGCCTTGAGCCTTGGTCTCTTTCTATGACATCCCACATTGTAGGAGCTTCAGTCTTCTCCCCTTTCTTCTTCTCTCTCTTTGCAGGTCCTTCGTCAGTAGTCTGTTTGTCTTCAGGATACTTCCAGTCCTTTCTGCTCTATATAACTAGCAGTAGTGTATATAATTAACACATTTTTCTACAGCTACCAGCACAACCGATTGCGATTCTGTATTGAGCTCAAGTTTCCTTACATATGAGATTTTAATGACCTTGAAGGATATTACCACAGACCTTATTACCCTGAGAACACATACCAATAAACAATGTCTGAAACACGTGCAGACAGCTAAACAATAGTAATACTAAGTGAAAGGGGTTCGACTGACGGCCGAAATATCGGCTTTAAAATTGAACTGACAGGTGATTATAAATATAATTCGACGACTAATTTGTTTTATTTTAGTTTATGTGGCGTTTCAGCTATTTTGAGAATTAATGACGTGATTTGATAATAATTTATTCAGCCAACGACATCGCATTCACAATTTGATTGAGAATTTCGCAGAGTTTTGCCCTTTCTGTGTTTTCATAAGCGGCAGTGTGTGTGTGTGTGTGTGTGTGTGTGTGTGTGTGTGTGTGTGTGTGTGTGTGTGTGTGTGTGTGTGTGTGTGTGTGTGTGTGTGTGTGTGTGTGTGTGTGTGTGTGTGTGTGTGTGTGTGTGTGTGTGTGTGTGTGTGTGTGTGTGTGTGTGTGTGTAGAATATATGGACACTAGAACGACAAATGCGGTAACGGGCTAAAAATATATGCAGAAAATCGTCAACTATGGAATGAAAGTACAGAAATGACAGCCGACGTGTCTGATAAACAAAACTTGATTACAGTTAGTTCTATTATAGTTGTACCGGCAGTTGAGGCAAGATTCTCTGTATTCTAATTTAACTTAACAATATTTAAACTCTGTGATTCTAATTTCTTGCGCTGAGCGGACTTCCACTGTTACTTATGATTAATTATTATAGAAAGAATAGTTAATTTTACAACCTTTTTCTTTGGTTGTAATTCATGTAGATGGGACTGATATATTCAAAACACTAATAAAAAATACTTCCATGAGTTATTAATTAAACATGTCTTAAATAATCAGGACTAACACAATAAGTCTCGGATGCCAGAGTAGATTTGTAACCATCTTGCACCTTAGGTTTAGAAACCGTCATATTCAAACAGCTTTGTGTGTTAGGCGTGACGTCTTCCCTTACTATCGGTAATAGGACTTACAATTGTTATATTTCTACAATATTTATATGTGATTAGTGTTCATAAACGTTTTCAAAGAATAGCAATTCCGTTTATGATATATACTTAAGGTGATTGAAGATAACGTAACAAACGATGTCAATCCACTTTGATGTGTTAACTGTCTTATTGTTCCACGCTTGCTTTAGTCGTCTACGTTATCTTCTTTTTCACGTTCCCATTTTCCATTTCATTCTTCTCGTCGTTTCTCGTCTCTTGTCATTTTTCTCTCTTCTCACGCCTTGTCTGAACCACCTCAACTACTGCTTCTTAATTTTTTGTATCACGCTTTTCGCCTTTAAATTCCTTCTAATATTTAACTCTTTATAGTGTCTCTTCTAGTCTGACCTTAACCTCCTTTAATCTTCCTCGGCAATTTCATTCCTCACGCATCAAATCGCTTTTTTAAACAATTCGCTCAGACGTTATCATTTTTGGTACACTTTGTAACGTAATATGTTTTCCCGTTACGCATAATCTGTTAACAAGCGTTTCCTGTGTTTATGTGAATCTGGAATTACTGATTATCAGTATTTTAAACTCAACAGAAGTATAAGCGAAACTGTGTGTGTGTGTGTGTGTGTGTGTGTGTGTGTGTGTGTGTGTGTGTGTGTGTGTGTGTGTGTGTGTGTTGTGTGTGTGTGTGTGTGTGTGTGTGTGTGTGTGTGCGTGCGTGCGTGCGTGCGTGCGTGCGTGCGTGCGTGCGTGCGTGTGGAGTGCGTGCGTGTGGACTTGCCCATGTACATCAGTATAATATTCAAGTTATAAGGCCCCTCTCTTCTTATCATATTTCAAAAGACGCGTGCTGTATATTGTTCGCCACACAACAGTTTCGCTTCCTAACCAGAAACTAACGGATCCGCCTCACACCCGAATCAAAAACTACAGTCAAGTTACGACCCTTGTCGTCTTTTCAGTTATTTATATGCCGCAGTCGGGAGTCTCCTTTCTAATTTATCGACCTTCTTGTACACTTTTTTGGCGTTTGTGCTTTTTTCGGACAATATAACATATTTATTTCTTTGTGTCTCTCCTCCTCGCTACGACTCTTAGTCAACAGGTGGTCGCTTATGGTCTGGCTACAATGACTGCGTGCCTTCTCTCGTACAAAACGAATAAAAATAATACACAGTTGAAGTAAACCGCTTATGAGCCTGGTTGTTAGTAGGCCTAAGTTTAAATCTCTCTAAACGGTTGTTCACGGTTTCAATTCGTGTATGAATCGGTGTAAGAATTTCTCATCACTACGAAATATCTCAATAACTGACAAGTAACTTGTTTCCATGTTAAGTGTACACTAGATTTTCCTAGCTTGAACTAAATTATCCTATCTGTATTCTTGAGTTTTACACTAGATTCGTCTTCAGTTAAACAAAATTGGCGTCTTCCATTTCTAACTTGCACACTTACGTCCAGAATTCAAAGCAAGGAAAGACAATTTAACCGTAGCAAAAACAACTGACGCTGTTTTTTGTTTACACAACGGTCTTCCAAATGTACCTATCATTTCGCTGAACGAAAAACCGTTTTTGTGGTTTCATTTCTGGTTTAAACAATCGCCGTTCGTCCCGCCACACCATCGACAATTTATAAACCGAATCGCTAGGCTGTTTCCTTATCACCGTCACTTCACAATATCGTGTTTTGCGCGCGCGCACACGTCAACACGAATTCAACACAACAGAACGATAACGCGGCGTGTGTATGTAATGATAGCACAAAAACACACCTACTGTCCGGATCAACCCACTGACATCGGTAGCCGCTCGCTTTACCGGTGATTTATTCGCTTGTATTAAGGACGCGGTGTAGGTTATTCCGCTAATGTTCGACCCGTGAGATATCCACAGCCATGGTGATTAGTTTTTTGCGTGTGGGAGGGTGACAGCGGCAAGTAGGTACTATATCAGGCTGTGTAAAGTTGGTAATCATTCATATTGAAATCGCTGCGGTAAGCAGTGAGGAGCGGGTGGCGGCGCATCTTGCAAGGTTACTATGACAACCGCAATCCGCACCTAATGGACTGTAAACCATCACTTGTATTAAAATTAATTTTATACAGAAGTAACCGCCATTAGTTTCGTGTTGATGTTCGCTGCGCCGTTTTCAATGTTATCGTTTGTTGAGTTCAACCGACCGTAAACGGGAAGACGGGCGGGTTATTGAAAGCTGAAGACAAATTATTTCACTTATTCGAGCACTAAATGAATAAACGCATTACGTTATTGGACTGGCGAAAACTGTAGGGGAAGCTTTCAAACGTGAATAGTCATTTGCTTAAATATAATATGTGAACGCTCGAAAAATGTTACTACAAGTTAGTTCGAACCAGTGGCTCGAACGAAGGGGGGAATCGGGAATGAATCCCCCCCAGAGCTATTAAACATTTTATCGAAAGTCCATGATCACTTAACGTGGGCCTACTTCGGAAGCCCGTTGCATGTGTTAAAAAAACTTATAAATAATTGTAGAAATTAAAGGGAATTACAAAATTTGAATATTAATAAAATAAAGGTATAGTTTTCTTAATAATGACAATAAATCAATATTTGGTAAATAACGTACGTATTTGCAAACCATTTGTCCTGTGAAAACTAGGGAGTCCAACTTTCAAACTAGTCTCATACTAGTAACGCCACTTGTTCGAACCTACCGTACCAACGTCAAACGTGTTCTAATATTTCACGACAAATCCACATTTGTTGTTTACATTTCCACTTCGAATAATTTATTCTTGATCCCTTATAAATAACGTGCGACTACGTTATGCAGAGTAACATGCAGATTAACAACCGGTAAGACTATTATTTATACGCTTTGAACATGCCAGACTAGAAAAAATACATATCATTCCGCCTTGTGAAAGATTAATTCTGATATTGATTTTTGTATAAAATATATGACAAAGAAGATAAATTTGCTCTCAATTACTTTCTCATTTTCACAAAAACGTTAAAATATTAAATAGTTCTCTGTATGTGTATTGTGACACACACACATATATATGCAACACATGGTCTTCTTCATTTTAGACTCTAATATGCACAGAATTAGAAAATGAATATACAACTTTTGATTTTTTAAATTAATAATAGTATAATAATCATATTACACAATTTGGAAAAGAAGGATTGCCATCTATGGGCATGTGAAACGAATGAGGTCAGGACTTCGCGACCGGGTATGTGACGCTCTCAGGAAGAAAATTGGGATCACACCAGGGTTTCCAGGAAAGACCAAGCTGAGTACAGGCAAGACAGGGGGTGAAGAAAAAAGGAAGCGCACCGAAACTGAATGAAGGAATATTGGACAAAACTGAAAGCCAAAGAAAGAAAATAGTTTATGTAACGTGGTCCACAGTTGCCCTTAAACGTGGTTCATAAACAGAAAAAATTAATGTTATACACACACACACACAGAGGCCTATATAGAGAGAGAGAGGAGAGAGAAGAGAGAGAGAGAGGAGAGAGAGAGAGAGAGAGAGAGAGAGAAGAGAGAGAGAGAGAGAGAGAGAGAGAGAGAGAGAGAGAGAGAGAGAGAGATTCTGGTACAAATCAATCCCGACTCTTCATTGGAATTCAAATATTATACAACTAAAATTCCAGTACTTTGATCATGTCATGAGGAGACAGGACTCGCTAGAAGTCCTGATGCTTGGAAAATGGAAGACAAAGGGAGAAGAGGAGTAGGTGGATCGACGGCACCCTTGCAGAATCGATTAAGAATATAGAAGATTTCGGGGAAATAGGGCTATGCTGGACATGGTTCATGGGGTCACGAAAGTCAGCCACGCTGAACGACTGAACTGCTTATATAATTCAAAATATAATAACATTTAATATTATTATATTTTGTATTATAATATTAGTTGAAATATTAATAACTAGTGAGTTTCCTTTCGTACAAACTATAATTATTATAACTTAATTTCAACTTAAATGTAAATCAATGTGAAGCTTAAAGCCCTTGTATTGTGTTTACAGTATTGTATATGCAAAATATTTTAGATTAATTGTTCTAATAGAAGTGTGTCCTTGATACGACGGTATATTGTCCACATTCAATTTACGGTGTATTCAGAATACTGTGTGTGTGTGTGTGTGTGTGTGTGTGTGTGTGTGTGTGTGTGTGTGTGTGTGTGTGTGTGTGTGTGTGTGTGTGTGTGTGTGTGTGTGTGTTGTGTGTGTGTGTGTGTGTGCACGAAACCGCGGTCGCGCGTGCGATCACAAAGAAAACATATTTTTGTAGGTTGCCAGTCGGGGCACACTACTGCATTGCTGACTTTCCGTTTCCTTGTGTCCCGTTGCCTAGGTTACGCACGCTGTTTTCTCCCTCCCCGTTCGTACAGTATCTCTCTCAGACATTCACAACCACAACCAAGTCTGTGTGTAGAAGTGTGTATTTATATGTATAAATACGTGTATATGTACTATGTAATCCCTGTTTCTATCCCCAAGAGTAATTAACTATATAACCAAACTTCGTCCCTTGATCTTCCAATATTTGTTAATACTCTTCTCTCTCTCTCTCTCTCTCTCTCTCTCTCTCTCTCTCTCTCTCTCTCTCTCTCTCTCTCTCTCTCTTTCGCACAAACACATGTATGTGCGTTTGTCACGTTCACGATAGCAACTTACAAGCATGTATAAACTAGAAACTTAATTTCGCACATCGAGCCCTTTTACAACAAAGTAATTTTTGAATGTATAAATTTCACTGTGCTCGAGTGCACAGAACAAATGAATCCGTACGCCTATAGGTATAGTTACAATATTTAGTTATAGCTCCCCTGGGCAAAATGATGGCAGTCGGAATCGAATCAACTGTTATCAGCCATATTTTTTTAAATCTCGCATCAGTGTAGTTACGTTGCTGGCACGTTACTGCACACTATTAAACGACGGCTGTACCGACAGGAGAATGACTACGACATGATGGGTCAGTTCAATCGAAGGTGACTAGCTGCTGTTGATGAAGACTGATCGTGGTAACACGCCGTCAACTTGGACTGAAACAGGTAACCTCATTGGTACAACCAGATTGGTGGACAGAGACAGTGTCGGGGAGTGTTGCGCAATTAAGAACACATAACAGCACTAGCTTCCAACTGTAGGAAGTTTTATCCAATTGTGATAATTTTGCCCGAGCGAACTGTACACGACTCTAATAAAAAAGATAGTAGTGATAAAGCGCGGATCTACGGGGGGGGGAATCCCCCCCCCCCGAATGGTCGCATGAGACGAAATTTTTTCCGTTGTCTTATGATTGTAGAAAGGTTATATGATTGCGAATATGATACAAAATTAATATCACGTTATGTAGGTTCATGGTTTTACGTTAAATTGTAACCGTACCTTACCGGTATGTTAATTTTTGTATGATACATAACTTAAATGAGTAGTGTGTATTTTAAACTGTAAGTGAACATTACCTTTTAAAAAAACAATGAACAGACAAACACAGATATTATTTTATACTTCTACGTTAATAAGCTTGTTGTGTTAATAGTAACGCTGTATTTTTATCTTCAGTCATTCCTATCATTTATACTTTAGACCATTGGAGAATGGTCCAACTTTTTATAACCCCCCTCCCCAAATTGCTTGCTGGATCCTTCCCTGGTAGTGATGCTGTTGAAAAAAAATCGCTCGTCGCCGAATGATGAATTGTACAGATGGTTTGTAATTTTTCGATTGCATTTATTTATTAAAATTCTTAATATTTTGCATGGACGGAACACCCGCCTCCCTACACACGCGCGCGCACACACACACACACACACAGTTTCTTCTCATTATTGTAATATACGCTTCACAGACTCTTAAAATAGTAAGATGCAATTAAAAAATATTTGTATTAAAATAATATGTTCCTTAATTCAAATAGTATTGTATATATAAAAAACTAAGTAGTTAATAGTTCTCATAGGGAAGGCAACAGTAAAATGTTTTTATGGGTCAAACGTAGGGTAAATCAGCTGGACGGGATAGTGACCGAGTACGTGGCACTGTACACTGTACACTAACTACTACAGGTAGAATTTGAATTTATGTGTCGGTCTGACGGTGGCGTAAATCAACAGACATGAGGCTGTTAGTTAAGGCAAACCCCTCGACTAATTACTTTCGCTTGCGTCACTGCTGAACAAGATGTTATCGCGGACGCTAGTTGGCGTGCCGGACAAACTTACCAACGCACGCATTATTATTCATCCCCTATGACCTAACCCCCATCGTCAGCCGCTACTTTTTTCACACGCCGCGTATGTATGTGTGTGTCGTCAATTTTGCACGCGTCCCTGGCTTTGTTATTCAGACTTATCTCTTGTGACTATTTAACGTGAACGATAAAAAAACACACAAAACGGTCAGTGCGTAGCGCACAAAACGCGATAGGTGCGAAAGTAAAGTGAACTGTTTAAATGAATAACCATATTAATGTCTTTGAACTATTAACAGACCTATACATAACTTTCCTTCTGTAAGCCTTAAATTATGACTCTTAAATGAACTTATCTTCACATTTTGCATTTTGTTACGCATGGATCTTGTTCTTTAGATAGTGGAATAAATTATTGAATGGCAGAGAAATCGATACACGTAGTTTCTGTTTCTATAAAATAAAAAAATCGTAGTACTGAAGGCCCCACTAAACCATTTTCCATTACACAGTATGAAAACAGATATTAAAAGTTGCAGAATTACAATAAAATAACAACATTCCACAACACAAATAAACAGTTAAATACTTAACACTAATAAAGTGCTCGCATTAGTTAAAAGAATCAACACTAATCGATTCGTTCGCTGAACTCAACTTCCGAATTTCGACACATGGACATGGTCCTTCGCGTAATGTTGTTTTTGTGAAAGTTCCAGACTCAGCATCTGGAGAATAATCGGGCTGAGTCTCGGAAGGCCAACACAGGTTAGAAACCTACAGAACGTGTAGGTATTCGTTCTCCAGTCGATCCCGCAACACGCGACAAGCGTCACACAGGCTCCACGCATGTTGCCTATTCGCTACCGGCAAGTTTATTTTACTCGCAGGAAGAAAGTGCAGTTTGTTAACAGACTAAAGTATGAAGCAATGCCTATGCTTGCATTGTCTAGTTACATTAACGTCAGTTTCGCTCTGCTCCCGGCGGTCGATATTAAACAGACACGCTAGATGAGATCCTGGCTTAATCTCACAAAAACTGTATCCATGTTACTTCCGTTTACTTCTTTACTTTTTAAATTTTTACCAAGTTGCTACTTTTCAAACGCAGCGAACCAAAGTATTATTGTATTTTCTCGATTATTTTACGAATAAAATTATTAAAACTTTGATTTTCTTTCGTGTTAGTCTGTTGGAGTAGCTGTAGTTTAACCGCCAGTGTCTTGTGCTTTTAAGCTTTCAGTGTTGATTTCGATACGTTTAGCAGGTCAACATATTCGCTCACTCTACCGGACAAGCCGATCTCCCCCTCTCTCTTTCCCCTCTCTCTCTAATACACGTTAAACTGTAGTATTAAATTTTTGGAGATTCGTGCTCCACGTTTGGATGCGCCAAATATTAAATTTTGTGTGTGTGGAATTTATAGCTCCACGTTCTGGTGACAAACATAAAATTTTTGTTGCTGGGCGCCAGAGATAATTAGGAATCTCAGGGGGTTGTTAATAACAACTCTTATGTTCAGATGCTAATTAATAGATATTATATTTACCCTTTTTAATACATTTAAATATATATAACATATGATGTTATCCGCATTTCAATTTGACAGGCTAGTTACTTCTCAATTACTACTAACTTCTTATTCTTAGTTAATCATTATAAGAAATTCGTGAATACAGTTAATATCATTTACTGTTTATAACCACTTAATTAGTCCATTGACTATGGTTTCAGATTATGATCTTAATTACACACTAAATATTATTAATCATCAATAAAAGATTAATAAACAAATGTGAAATATTATTTATCATTAACAAGATATTAATGAAACTAGAAAATCTCCTTCTTTCTCAACACAAATAAACATTAATCAATAAAATGACTTAATATCTAACATTTCAGAACTATCCAACTATCATTCAAAATTTATATTAAATATTTATACTTCGTACTGCTATTCTAAGTCGTAAGATATAAAACTCTACAGCATCTGAACAATTCGTCGGTTCTTTTAGAATGAAACGGGTTAACTGAGTAGACAAATATATTACATGCAATTATTTGATTATAACGTTTAATGTGACACAGTTACTTGAAATCGCTTATCCATTCCTCCGTCTCGCTCGTTCCACACTTTACACATCACAACACAATTTATATTACTCTGCTTTTTATCGAATCCACCACACTCGCGAGAATCATTCGTCTCCACGTCCTCCGAAACTCTGACTTTTCATACGGTCGCGCACATAATAAATAAACTTCTTCGCACTTGATGCCGCGCACAGAATAAATAATACTACTTGGCGGTTGATTGACGATTGGCTAATTTACTGTACGACTGAGTAATTAACTAACTAACTGATTGATTTCACGGACTGCCTTACTTGAATTCACTGACTGACTGCCTTGATTTCACTGATTGAAATCCTTTACGTTCCTGTATCAGTTACCTTTATAGTTTCACCGAAACTTCCCTTACTGCCGCTACTCTTAAAATTACCATCATTGGCTGAGATTCGAACTTGTTGCCGGTAAGTTTGAAATTGACCAGTAACCACTCGAAATAACTTCGCGCGCAGAGGTGACGCTTTTTGTAATTGGTGAATTCTTATAGACGCGAACTTTTTGCCGCGGGGACCGTTTTCTCGTTAAAAAAAGGAAATCTGCTTTCTCCACCACCCTCGTTTATGACGTTTCACTCATTGTATTTTGAAGGCCGTAAACACCCTAAATCTAACGGTACTGCCTATTTTTTGCTGTTTTTTAGCAAACAAAGAGTTTTATATCTTTACGACATAGAAAGTTGTACTTACAATACAATTTTACTTTGGGTCGGCGCCAATGTGTCGCCTCGCCCATACATACCTCTCACTTATATACCGACTATGCAGTATAATTCTTATCTGTATGTTTATTTATTAACGATACTAATATTAATATTAATAAATTACATCGAAATATGTAATTGATCTATGTGTGTTTTACTATACAACTAGCTGTAACCGATAGTGTTATGTTACAGTAGATAACGCATGCCCTGCCTATTAGAGCATACGGCTTATTTACAGAGGCACATTTTTATGTACGAGAATGTAAACTATGCTTAAGTAATACAAACTGAAAATATATTCATTAGGCCCGCACATGCTAAAATTAAGTTTTTCTAAAACATAGCATTTAATTTCTAAAATGTAGGAAGCAGTAAGAAAATAAATTACGGTTACCGAATCACGTCTTACATTTAACGTTTTTACACATAAGCCATTAGATTCAGTTGGTGAAACGTAATAAATTGCGATTTAATCGTCATCATCATCATCATCATCACTCCAAGGATTAGGCCCTAAACCTGTTCCGGAACCCATCTCCTCCTCGGTCTACCGACATCTCTCTTCCCAGTAGAATGATAACCCAAGGCAGGCACCCACGCGTATTCGGATATCAGGCATGGGGTTCAAGTGTTCACACCGTCTCCTTCTGTGGTCTTCAATCTTCTGTGCAACGATACATTATTTAGTTCGCGTCTAATGTCCTCGTTCCTTTTCCGGTCCAGGAGAGAACAACATTGCGTCCCTCTTCGAAATTTCATTTCAGCTGGCTGAATCCTCTGTACGTCCATTTTACCAAGCACTAGCATACAGGAATGTTGGGACTGCCACAGTTTTGTAAAATTTCATTCGGGTATCCTTCCGTGTTTTATTTTTCAGGTACCTATGAATCATTCCACAGATGCGTCTATATTTCGTTAGCTTACTATTCCAATCAATATCGGTTAATTGCGAATTCTTGGAGTGATATTAACACAAACATAAGAGTAAATGAAGGTGTAAGAAATAGAATACTTAAGGCATATAGAGTACAATATCAAATACAGAACACGTTACAATGTTTGATAAGGAAAAAGGAACGAAACGCGAAAGCAAAAATACAATTGTATAAAACTACTTTCATTCTCTCTCCGTCTTCAACTTTCCACTTTGTTTATATTTACAGCAGTACAAATATCTGTATATTCAGCTACACTATACGTGTCGGAATCGTGGGTAATTCCAGATAAATATAGCTTGAGAGTTAATAATATGAAATTAAATATTTAAGAATATTTGACAACAGCGATTCGTTAGTTCGAGATCTGTAACTATCTCCACTACGGTGGATTTATCACAGTGTCCACGGTGGTGTGGACACGTGATAAATAAGATTGAGGCAAGACGTATCAGGAGAATATTTAGTTGAAATGGGAGATTCAAGACCTGTCCATGTACATGTTGAAAACGATGAAGAGGGAAATCCAGATATCGGAGTGAAAGAGGATAGATGGATAATAATTTAATCCAGATACCGAACATAAGAGATTTCTTTGATAAAGAAGGAAAATAAAATGAATGCGTATATGTCATGTATACTGTTACAGACAATTCATCAACGGATAAATTATACTTTGCGTTTAAGAATTCGTTTGGGAAACAAAACAGTATTCAGTTTTGCGTTCCGTCACGCCGTGGCATGACTAGACCAGTTCCATATCTCCCGAAACTCGCCAGAAACCACATGTCGTTTGTGTAGGCGGTCCTAACAGCTGTAATTAGAAGCGTTTTTATCGCTTGTTCGACAGCACACAAAGTTCTGGCAGATGTCAGCGTTATCTGAGATGACGCATAGTCTTCACACCCCTTAATTTAATCTATTAACACTAGCGTTCGCTTAACCACTGTTATCATTATAAATGACTTTCACGAAGCTTTATTCCAGCGTATTCTATATTTGTCTGAAGTCACGTTATTCTAGAGACTGGAGAGTCCGCGCGCGCGCGCGTGTGTGTGGAATCGTTGACGTCGCGTCGTTCCCTTTGTATTATATTTAATCTGGTGTAGGAGCGACGACGCGAGTACCAGCAGCTATAACTACCTCACAATCACTGAAGAATCACACGAGCGTAATGAGAACTATTTTAATGACGAGATCCGAGTAGAGGAAAAGGTCAATATATTTTTCACAACATCGCACCAACGCCTTCATAAATTTAAAATACCATAGTGATGAGAGTTTTCCGTGCTTCCAGATAATCATCAAATCAGCCTGTTTTTTATTTGTCACTTCGTTTTTTTTTATTTTCACCCTATACGAGTGCGAAGTAGCACGTATAGTTAATGTCACGCTAAAAATAAATTTTAATTCAAATTGAAAATTTTTTACCAACGTCTGTAAGACTTGAAAGGTACTTTGCTTGTAGGTCGTGGAGATTTTTGGAGCAGTTAAACGATCGCTATAAATAGAATTAAGCCTCTACAACGAAGGTACAACAAAATATAGAAACAAAATATTTACATCATGGGAAAGTCGTATAAGGCGAAAACCTTTTATTTTTAAGGATCGAGGCTTATGCTTTAACACGTGGGTCAGTATTATTTTGTGTCTACACTGTACGTACAGAACTGTATGCTGCATGCTCAGTCACGTAGACCTACACACACGATACTTTTTTAACATTTAGGGGCCTATGTAAAAAAATTATAGGATATATTCACAGCATATGCAATATGTTGCTGAATTGTAACTTTTCGGTCTTCTTACAGCTATATCAAAATCATAAAAATAATTCGTTTTTCTACGAGTATAAAAATTGTCTGACAGATTCTTTACACTATTATCTCGTTTACAAGAGACTGATAAAATCAACGGATAATCTGTTTGTGTTCTTGTATTCGTTATAAACGTCTCTGATATTGCGGCAATAATTCTATGCAACGATTGCTACACAAAAGATGTGTGTACTTGCAGAAGGAATCAATTAGTTTTTTGATAATTTATATACACTTTTTAATTTAATTACTGTACGAATTAAATAGGACTATTATGAATTATTATTTATCTTACAGGTTATAGCTTATTTGTTCCGTATAAAACAATAAAACAATGGTAATATTATTCACAACTTCAATTCTAAGTCCATTTTATGATATTCACTACAATTACGATTATTAATCACATAGTATAGGATTACGTGTGTTTTCACAACTATAAATGAAATTTATAAAACAGATTAGTTAATGCTTTTAGTTAACTCATTTAAAAGGTTCAGTTTCAGTCTATTCAATGCTTGTATATTATGCAATAAATGTTTTTCAGCTTACCACCACGCTTAATTTGTAAATTTAAATTGTGTCTCTAAATTGTATTGAAAGTGATTTATCACCTATGTTTTTACGTTTTTTCAAATAATATTTATTGTAATATTTATAGGTAGGTCTACATAATGTATAACAACTTTTTTTAAATCTCAATATACAGTATATATATAAAACTTAAAGTCTGAGGATTTATGCGTACTGAATACAAACAACACTGTTACATCGAATGCCACCAAATTTTGCACAGGTAACCTTTGACACAAGGCAAAAAACACTGTCTAATTTGGAATTTGATATTTTGCCCCGTTCGCATGATTTAGGCCCTTTTAATTATGCCTTTTCGTTGACGCGTATAAAGATGTCAACAACACCATGGAGACCAGAATTAATTACCATAGTAACAAGTAAATAAACATGCTATTTAGCGGCATCGGCACTGTACCTTTATCCGTTCCTGCAGTTTTTAATATTTTTAATATGCGATTGTATCGATATAGGTTGTAATTTTGTATACAGATAGTCTATATATTTTGAAATTGTCTTAAACGATTATAAAATTTATGTTTATACGTATTTCTGATAATTCAATGAATAAGTAATGAAATATATTAAATACTACTAGTAAAGATGTCAACGACGCCATGGAGACCACAATTAATTACTATAGTAACAAGGAAATAAACAAAAGCTATTTAGCGGCATCGGAACTGTATTTTTATCCGTTTCTGCAGTACATTTTCGACGTTTTATATAATATGCAACTGTATCGATGTATTACGATGTGGAAAAGAAGAAAGGGTACTGTAATTTGTCCTATTTCTTAATGCAAAGCAAAAATACGTGTTGTTTTCATTCGTGAGGTTAGGTGACAACGGTTTTTGGTTTTTAGTTTACTGGTGAAATAAATATAAGCCATGGTTGAGGAAAACATAACGTTTAATGTGATATGCAATGCTTATAACACAGTAACACTTAAAATAAAGAACCTAAGGTTTCTGAGTTAACGGGTACTTTATAAATATCTCCAAAGGCTTTATAAACGGGTATTTTTAAATCTCCAAAGGTTGTTGCACCAACATAATAATTTAGTACAAATGTTCAAAACAGCTTCGGAGAGAATTTGACTAATGAGCACAAAACTTTTATACGAGCTGACAGAACGCCATATAGACATAGACAATAAAAATTATATTAAAATACTTATTAAAAGTCAAATATTCGCGTGCGAAGCTGCGGGTAACAGCTAGTATTTGATATATTCAAAGACATATTTAACATTTTTAAACAACTTTTAGATTTCCTAATTTAGTTTGTAAACAGTATGATACTTATTGCCTAGTAAGTCACTAGTTGAAAGATATGCAGAAAGTTTAATAAATTACATGTTCATACTAAGTCAAATCGGTACACTTAAAACAAATCACGTATTTATAAAATCAATTAGCAAATGAATTTTCCTGTACATGTATTTGGGAATATAAACTTGGGAATACGAAACAACTTTATTTTAATAAATTCTAATAACTGGATGAGCCGTATTTAAATATAACACAAGGAAGGCAGATATAATAACAGGGAACAAATAACGCGTGCGCAAACACAATAATCGCGTGAAATTTGTAAACTTGTGTTGCTTTCATTTGTTTACACACGTTACAACTAAGATGATTAATTTTGTAGCTGATAGACCTTATCCTTGAAATAAGTATTCCTTTTATGTATAAACACGTAAACTACACTTGTCTGCAAGCTAACCCTTACTCATGATGATCCTGCGCAGTAAGTATGCTGTGTAAATGCGCCAGAGGTGACTAGAAACAGTGCCGATCCCGGTGTTCCCGGTGTTCACGTAAGTTTATCTTGCCTATCGCGGAGGTGGACGCGTCCAGTGAGCAGAACAAGAGTAGCGCCCACGTCGGAAGCCTTTCCCACCCACCGACGTCGCGCCAACTCCTTGGACATGCATCATTGCTTTCGCACGTTATTGTCAAACAACTCACGCGCGTACATCTCCTTAGAGTGGAAACACTATAAACTGATTAATTCATACTGATTTCAGGCCAGGGGTAGTTTGTGGTGACACGTCCGAGTAACGGGTCACAGCGAAAGGGACCGTCGAACGTTTTCCAAGTTTTGCCTGTCTGTACGATTTAATTCTCGTTTTCGTCTTTTTAAATCAAACAGTCGTAAACACATCATCCGGTGTAGATTACTCTCTACAAGAAAGTAAATGGCCAGAGCTTCCTGTAATTCTGACATAACCTAGGTTCTTAATAATAAGAAAATTATATTTACTATGAATTCAAATTAACACATTTCTTCATCAACTAACTCTGTATATTACTGCGATGAATTTACCATAAAATCTGATTTCTCTCTGACCACAAGCTCAAAGGAACCAGAACCACATTAGTGAAAAGTGGAAAAAATGGAAAAAAGTATCCAATCGTTGGTGTTTTTGCTGACTAACGAAGCTCAGAGGAAATGGAACTACATTGGAGAAAAGATTTCTTAATATTCTAGCCAGATGGAAACAATAAACCCAATTACCCCAATTGTAAAGAAGACTAAGCACCACGGTGGGAATTTTATTCTACCTAATTTGCATATGACATAAAGCACACGTAACAGGAAGGTTACGTGGGAACGCCTAATTTCCGATAAAAGATATCGATGCTTCACTTCTTAGATATGTAAGTTAACACTAGTACATCAGACTCGATAAAAATAATAACCCGATACTCGACAGGAGTGAAAACTGAACGCTGAACGTTTTGGAAGAATATTTTGATGATCAGCGGAGGCGTTACCTTCGGTGAGCAGAATGACCCCTGCTGCAGTGACGACCGAAACTCCCAAAACAGAAGAGCACAAAGCGAACGTTATGAAATAGAAACGACAGTTATTTTGGATTAGAGGAGGACTTGTTACTTCTCTATTAAATGAGAGACTTTCTACTTCTTATCACTTTGAAACAGAACTAAATTTCCACAATGTAATTTTGCCAGTACAAGGTCACTCCAGTAATGTGGATACCGTTAAACAATTTTATATTTCAAACAGATTTAAATCGCTTACTGTTCAGTAACTTTCAGATATTTAATTAAATTATTATAACGTATTGAACAGGCACACTCTCCATCTGCTGAATACAGCAATTCTCAATATACGTTTTGTTTCTGAAACAGTTGTTTACAGTGGAGTTTGGCGTGAGTGGTTTATTTTAGTGGTTAATAATAGTTACTTCTTACTCTACGCATATGAAATAGAAATCTAACAAACAAAAAATGACAAAGCAACACCTTGAAAAATGTATAAATATAAGTGCCTCAGCAGGTCAGAACAGTCTTTGTTCGTATTCGTTCGCAGGTGTTGTGATCTGTGTTCCCGCGCACTGAAGATGTCCGTCATCGGTACGAACGAAACGTCTGGTGATGAAGACGAACACCCTAGATCACGACCTAACATCCCGGAAAATTGTGATATTGTTAACACCGGCCGTGAAAAATTGCGTTCATTTATCAAACAGATGAGAAGTTACCATTGATAAAAACTCTGTTAATATTCAAAACTTCCCATTCAAACCACAGTATCATCAGGCAGACCATGTTGCCAGACACATACTTTTCGTCCTATCAGTAACGACGTTGACTCTGAAACTTCCTGAAGTCGACAGTTACAACACTAACAGAAGGTCTCTAAGAAGAACGGACTGCCAGAGCCAGAGCGCATGGCGGCCGACCGTTCCACTCACTCCTCTGCGTACCTGTTACGACAAAAGTGTCATGCGTTTAATGAGGTCTATCGATTTGCTCACCTTATCTTTGTACGTTGCGTGCGTGCCTGTTCCTAGGATACTTTAAAACTTAATTAAATATTTAACCGCTTTTTTATTGCCATATTCGTTATTAGTTTCTTTTTTAATATTCACTTTCGTAATTTATTTCGTACACGCTGTTTACAGATTTTATCGCGCCATTTATTTATTAATACAAGACAAAGCCATTTTCTGCACTTTACCGCGGCCAGCGCCACTGACAGCAACAAAGTCAACATGACCTCGTTATCGGCATATCAATTGTTATTCACTTAACCACGGCGTCGACCATAATCACGATCATTATAATATCTATGTTGCCAAAATAGAGATATCGATAATCGAATACTAAACCGCTAGCTTAAGATGAATATAATAAATTTAGAAGGCGCGTAACACCATCACCATTATCGACGTCATCGTCATCATCATAATCGTCATTGTTATCATCCTTATTACTAAAGAAGATATTGATCTTCATGTTGTACTCCATGTTATTAATGATAATGCTTTTACTATTATTATGGTTGTTATCACTTAACCTTAACGAGGCTAAACAAAACATGCGAATCAAGGCCGATGCTGTTACTGATTTGCTGACTTGCCAGTGACACAGGCTGCACAGTCATTGAAGACTTGGTTTGTATACAGCAATGAAGCAATTCCCGAAGGGCTGCTGCAGGTGTTCAGTAGTACAAATTTTTGCACAGACATGTAAAACGAGTACACGGATAACTCGATGCCAGAAATAACTAATGTACTCTATATCAGAGTACCCCCACCCTCAATTGTGTGTGTGTGTGAAATCTAAGCAAATTAAATATATCCAGCCTTTTGTAGTACAAAGAGTTTTGTAATTAATTTATAGAGTACAGTATCGGACCAATTACTGTACTGGGTTGTGTTCAACGTTAACGGCAGTTCATTATCGACGTTTCCCGTTTGAAGCAATGCCCCAATTATGTTTCGCTGCAAATTGATCTATGTAGCGCGCACTTTTGCTCTGCGCTCGACGAGTTTAGTCACGAGAGGGCGTCACGTTCTGATACGGTCTTGTGTTCAATTGGGAAAAGTATAAAGCTCAACGAGAGTGAAGTGCGCCTGGAGGGAAGAGGCTTGGTCGTCGAAAGAGAATTTGCGGCAAAAGATAAGATCCTGAAAGAAAGGGTCGATCGACCCGCGACATAACGCGTAAAAATTACATGGTGCGCACGGCACAAGCTCGAAAGAATCTTGTAGAGGTGAAGGTCTTGGAAGTGGTCATACGATGTTAAAATGTGTGTGTGAGAGAGAGAGAGAGAGAGAGAGAGAGAGAGAGAGAGATGGGCGGAGAGCTGCTCACTCATAAACCAAATAAAACGTTCCCATTTTTCTTTAAGATATCTCTTTACGTTAGGAGTTCATAATGTTTGTCAAAACTTTTGCAATATTGTAATGGTAACACACAAGAGAACATGCAGCAGTATAACGCGATTGTATGATTATAACTCTTCCTAAATAACTAGTAACGTCGATGATGATGTTTTCGAGGACGTATTTACGGGGGGGGGACAAACAGGACCGGACCTCCCCCCTTAGACGATCGAAAAAAGTTGACAAATTTCGTTACTCTCTTAATTTTTAGGTTGTTTTATTAATTTTTTCAGCTGTGTACGTTAATATACTAGTAACTCTATTTTAAATATAGAAACAGGTTTATTACACAGCATTAGCGTATACGTTTGAAATATGAAATATAGGTAAAGTCAGTTCATTCAATAAGTATCTTGTAAGCAATGTTTTAATAAACCGTATTTTTTGTGTGTTATCTTTTACTTTAATGGGACTGATTTCAGGTTACTATCACACGGTTTTTACCCAGTTTAAATATAGTAATGCTGATTAGTCTTCACTTGTTTTACTCGAGCCCAGACCCCCCCCCCCAGACCATATTCTAGATACGCCACTGGATGTTTCTGACGCAGTGGAATGTGACGATTCATCTACTAATAACGAGATGCATATTGAATTATAAATACCATTATCTATTCCCTAACATTCTACAGGCCACGAGAAATTCTGATGGTACAGAGATTATTCGTTTGGTAGACTTTTAAACCGATCTATTAAGTACACGCAGATGCAGCTAAGACCTAGTTCGTTGTTTTTGACAATGATTATCATGTGTTGACTTTCGAGACAGTTGACACCAGTTGACAGTTGGTTTTTGACAGCGATTCAGTAAAACCAATTAGGTTTTATTAAGTGATTGTTATAATATTATATCATTTATTGTGGTTAACGCTTATTGAATTAAGATTTTTATTTGCCAAATAAAATGTTTGAGTTAATTAACATTCGTAGAAAAGTGATTACTAAAACCTGTGAAATGTTTTAACGCCTCTGAAGTTTACGGCCTCAAAAATTTCTGCTCACTTGATAGCAGGTTGCTACCTGAAGAATTTAGTGTCGTTTACCTGTGTGGTACTGAAACCCACTTGAGTTCCGTTTAAACGCATTGAATGCGTCTACACTGCGAGACCCTGTACGAGGGCGGCACGAATCGACAGAGAACGTCGACACGTAGGATCGGGCACAAAGCAAACGACGAAGGAGATGCGGGGAACGAGTAAACTTTCCATTGAACATGGTTTACACAAGACGACACTGATGATCTACGCATGGGAGACACACGAATGTGTGCTTGTATGTGTGACACTATCTCTTTACAATCCTTGGTTCTGATGTTCGTTTTGTGATCCTTGTCGGCTGAGGATGTAATAATTTTTTAACGTTCTTTATATGGAAACAATACTGGTGTCATATGATTTGTTAATCGGCAGTGTTTCGATAATTCAGTTTTTGTTAATGAATTTTACATTTCGCGTTGACTAATCTAACACGAAGTGACTAGCCAGTATAATTTTTATTACCGGCTTTCTTATGTGAATTACGATAAACAAACAGATGTAAACATTATTCAGAAATAAGATTTTAAATTAACAGTTGTATCTACCCTGTGACTTCGTCTTGTACAAGTGGCGATGCGTTTCAAAGCGTATGCTTCGTCATCAGGTGTTGTCATTCCGTAGAGGACTCCACGTCATTAAAAGACAACACGAAGTAGACATGCAAGTGCAACACAAACGTAAAATGCACTATATAAACACATACGATGCACGTCTATATAACTGCTGTGCGCAAAATCGTGTTGTTGGTTCCGTCAATTCCATATGCGTCTGTGATTCTATATTATGATGAGGCATATATCTCGAAACGCGTCGTGATTGGCACAAGATGAAGTCAGGACGGATGAAACTTTTTTATATTCGTTCACGTGATTTGACTATTCATTAATGTGAATCTAAAATTAACCACAACTAGAAATTTTGTTTTTTCCCTTCCATCACCGTTTGCCCTCAGTCTACCACCGTCCTCCGGCACGAACAAGGTGTAGGCAGGAGGATTGGGAGGGCGAAACGTCTTTTGACAAGGTCAGCGGGAGGGGTCAGAAGATGGTTTTTGGTGGGTCGTCGAGGAGCGCTCGGGGACGTTTGCGGCGTCTAGGAACCTTGTGAATTTTGTTTATTTTCGATATTTTAATAATTGAACTTACACTTACGTAGAGTGGCCTTAACTGAAAACGAGTCTCTGTCCATGTGTATGTACACAGGCGAGGGCGACAAGCTTCACAGCACTCGCCACGTGCAGACGCATTGGGGCGACAAACAATTTACACATTCGACACGGCCATATGTGATTTGTACGTCATTCATGACTGCATTCTGTTGTTCCTGTTTTATTTCAGTTATAACGAAATGAATAATTAAACAGTTATGCAAATTAGACTTCCATATAGCGCTGTCAATGCGTTTGTTTCAAGAAGCCCGCTTCGGCGCAACACGGAGTCCGTTTGCAGCCCATTAAAATTTCGTGTTAACGTATTGTTAACATAATAAAATACATGTGTGATGAATGAAACGCCGTCTTAATGAGTGAATAAATTAGGGAGAGTAAATAATGAAATGTTTTTTCCTTCGTTTTTTTGGATACGCCGTCATAATTAACGTCATAACGTACGACTTTATCGTTTTACATACTTGTTATCGCGATTCTGCGACGTTTTTCTCAATGTCTTACATTTTAGCCTGGTTGTCTCGACTTCACGAAGTATTTATAGAAACTTAAAACGAACTGTGTAAATGGCACATGGTTGACGTCTTATCGACGAGTCTCATGTTATGTGTGAAAGACGCCAGGAAAGAGTCTCATTGGCGAGGTTAGAAGTAGAGCTGGTTCGATTGGAACACCGCAAGCTGTCCGCTGGAAGGTTCTGATTTTCATATTTTACTTTCATCCATAGTACGGCTAAATTAATCGAGTCACTTTCATCTTACAAAACAAAATTCTAATTTTTATAATTATTACATTTTTTTTTCTGCGTAATTCATTTACACATTTTCTGTGTCTTGTGTAATGCTGTACGAAGCACGATTATATGTACAGATTATACAACACTACAAGGAAGTGAATTTTTTGTTTATTTTCTGAGTGATTGAAATTCTGTTTCAGCGGTAACTGTCTTGTGTATTGTAAGATGTACACTGTGGTGATTTATTTGTTAGGTCACATAGTAGCCTATATATACATCCTGTTGCATACAGGCCACCGCTCTTCCAAACTCGTTTGACTTCTGCCAGTATACTTCCAGTTTCTGATAACTAATATATTGATTATGTCTTCAGAAGTTTTGTGTATAAGTTGAATAAACTCAAATTCTAAAGGAAAAAGTCTCTTATCGTACGGATTGAAAGTTTTGATAGTTATTACAATGCTGCTAGAAGGAGTAAGGAGATTTGTGAAGTCTGCGAAGTCAGACCTGATAGGAGTCGTGTGTGTGTGTGTGTGTGTGTGTGTGTGCGCGCGCGCGCGTGTGAGAGAGACAGACAGAACACAAATATTGAATATTGGTTCACAAAAACATTAATTATCTTCAAGGTTTCGTGACCTCTTGTGTAAAGCATCCTCATACACTTGTGTGCTCCGCAATAATAATAATAAGAAAAATAATAAATAAGGTGGCATGCTTGTGTTTGCATTCCTGTTTTCTTTTTCGACCGAACCCTCCTGTTATGTTTCAACAAGGTAGTCCAGGCTTCTAATAAATTTTGTCTGCCTTCACACTGTATTACTGGCACAATCCTTAACTGTCCGCGTTCGGCCCTTCCGTGAGATGCACAGCATTTGTTTAGTCCCCCCTCACTCACTCCTTCTCTGTATCTTTTCCTTCCCTCACTCGCCTCCCCTATCGTTCCGTGTCTTGTGATCTGTATTAATCCTTCTGTTGTATGAGGATCCCCAATCAACTTCGCTTCTCCGACTGATGAAATATTTACTTGGACGATTGTCTATAAGCGCGTATGGAGTGAGTGTGTACAAGCGCGCTCGTGAAGGAGTATGTAAGATACTAGTTACAGAAATTAAGTTTAATATAGCGCCTTTGAAAGGGGTTAATAAAAATACAAAAGTCACGTGGGGATTAGTTTGAACTTTGCGTGAAATAACCGTCATGAGAAATAGCAGTTTCATTTTCAGAATTATACGCTGCATTACATCCAAATTATTTGATTCCGTGTTTCTATTTTCTGGTACCTACTGATATTATCATCAGCAAGTACACTCACTTGTGAATCCTTATCATATTTATCACTCACATACTTGGAAGAGCCCAGGGTCAATGTATTAACTAATTCTAATTTTATGTATATTACTACCCAACAAAAATAGTTACCGAGTACTTTAACGACTATTGTCAGAAGAAATTGTTCTTCCTGTCTAAGTGGTCTTTATCACTACACAATATCGATTTTGTTCATTGTGGACTTGACATAGTAAGTGTGACTTGTAAGTGACGACTTGACAGCAGTAACACTCGGTCTTCGTGTGTTCCTAAAACATGGAGTAGACATCCGAAAATTATAGCAAGAATTACAAAAGGATGGATAATAATTTAAAGAAAGTGCTAAATGAACTCAGTTAATAGACGTCGAAGGGATATCTGAGAAATGGGGTTGGGCAGAAATTTAATTAAGAAAATCTCAGGTAAAATACAACATATTTTATGGCATCGATGAAGATTGTGCGAAGACGAATTCATCTCCTACCCGGTTACTGTTGGATTTCTTCTTTCGTCACATACCTGTTTACTAGTTTGAAACGATCTTACGGAATCGTTTATAGTCTGTCGGTTTTATTCAGTGCTGTATATTTCCACATTTGAGGTAATCTGCTTCATGTACCCCAGACTTTAAGAACGTAGATGTGGAATGATACGGAAACAGGATCCATAAAGATCTGGATACAGACTGTGGGTATAAAAAAAAATGACAGTTAGTTATTTATTAGTAACAGCGTTCGTAATGAAGTAAAATAGCTCTCAATGGTAAGATCAGAGCCGTTAATAGGCATGCATACATACAGATTTCCTAAGCATTCTGATGTAGCGTGAGCAACGTACCTTCACTTACCAGACATGTTTTATTCAAATGAATCGGCTGCGTGCATTCTTGTAACAAGTATGCAATAAATGTGTTGATTTTATTTTAACAATCACTGGCATTCGACACAGTAAGGAAGAAGACAATAGACGCCTTCCAATAAATAGTCTACTAATACAAAATGAACAGAAGCACAAAGCTTTACATATTCCCTTAACACTTGAAGACGTCAAGAAATGCAGCGTGCAAACTTCCCAGCAGACAGAGAACATATTTTAATCGCGCTGAAACAAAGCTCGCTTCTGCTCAAACAGGAATACCATTGACTTAATTTGGTTTAATGCAGCTCCCTCTTGAATACTTCGCGATTATTTCGCGTCATTAGAACGGCGGACAATTAAAAATTACACAGAAGCGAGAATTGTTTTTAAAACCCAGATTCTCGTTTTATTTCTCAACTCCTGCAACTGCACCGTGTCACAAGATAATGTAAGTCTTTAAAAGAGTCAACAGGCGTGTACAAAAGGGGAGGAATTTGTTAACACTGACTCCGCTTTTGCTAATTCATGTGAACAATGTAATATACTACATTTTATGTCCTACGTGATATACCATTGTCATTAACCGAGCAGTATGAATACAATAAAACACAGCTTTAATGAGGATACTAACCGTGCAATAATAAAAGCCTGTAGTAGTAGCAAATGGAGACACCAAAGTACTGTACACACGCTACGTGAAACAGAAATAAAAAAATATTCATGGCTCTTAATTCAGTTGAGTTATTTTTATAGACGAAAATAATCCTGGAAAATTTATTGTGTATTGTATATATTCCTTATAATTTTTTGTATATCTATTGTGTGTCATGTGACAGGCTAGATACCTGTTCCTTTTACAAGTGCCATTTTACAAGCCAATCCCATCGATTGTATTAATTTTGTAAAACAAAAGACAGCCAAACGTTGCAAAATTAAATTAAGTAGATAGGTTTAACTACAGTGTGTTTTTCAATTAAATATAGTAAAAAAGTCTTCCTGGAGTTAACTTTTAAAATTCCTTCAACAAATATTAAAACTTCATTAACTATGTCGGCCTATTCTTCTTGGAACTCGTTTTTTCATAGCCTATCTGTATAGCCTACCTCTGATTTTAGTATGCTTTCCGATCGTAGCACCAACGATTTAGCAATGTTTCAAGCATTATTACACGTCTTTCATTCCTGATCTTTTTATCACGTCACCTCATCTTTCCACGCTTTCGTCAACTATTTGTATCATTCGTTCTACTGTTTGCTACACCGAACGCCACCGCTCTAGCTCAGGCACGCAGCCCGTATCAGCTCCGAAGACTTCTTACCCCTAACTTTATCACCATTGCCGAACATAAGATTCCAGAGAAGGGTGGGCGGGCTGGAACACCCTCCTTAAACGCGCGTCGCCGCTATGGCATGTGAAAATATAACTGTTGCCACAAGACGTAACGATGCCTAACGGGGGCCTCGAGGAGGCAGTGTCTCTGTACACATACAGGCGGACTGGGGAGGCCAACCATCTGAACTCGAGCCAGATACAGGCTCCTATAGCGCCGGTTACACATACTCTCAGGGTTACGTCCCCAAGCGCAAAACTTACGCTTTGTACCGATTATATCAGTCCTAATACCGCCGAAAATCTGTTAACTTCGCGCTCCTCAAAGCAGCTTGCAGGGAGGTAGGTGTTTGGGAGGGAGAAGAGCCCACCGGTAATCAGCGTTATAGCTTCAGCTCCGTCTCCCAGTTCGTTGCCCCAGGTCCGTCTGGCGGGGCTCAGCCAGTTATACGGCGACTTACCCTGAACAGGGGTAGCTGCGTACTAGAGTTTACTGTGCTTCACTATCTACCAACCCCACTAAAAATACACTGCGCGCCCAACAATACACAGATGTAACAACGAATACTGCGATACAAATTTAGGCAACAAACCGTAATTACTACTGACAGTGTGTATTTACTCACAGTGACATGTTTTATTTATTTTTTTTTGTAGCACGGTTCCAAAACGCCGATTCGGTAGTTCTGTAAAAAAAAACTCACAATAAGAAATACTAATTTCGGCGAACAGCGCAATATTACTCTCTCCCTTCTGTGAATATTTTGAAGTTTTCCAAAACAAAGTTTCGCGACTTGACGTGTCTTCTTCCCCGCGATTACTTTCTGACACACTGTAATTAAAACGGAGAGTCGTCGTCGTTATTTATCCGCGAAACTTGTGCCTCGTCCCCGTGACAGCCTTGTTTGGCGTCTATTATTTCCTTACTACGGTTTCTCTAAATCATCCAAACTTTGTGGTTTCCCCCACACCTCCACGGAACGCACACATACAATTGTTATTCAAGTCATTTTCTATTACTCTGTAATACACTATAGATTATAGACAGTAGATACAGACGATATAACAGACAGGACATACAGTGACTTCCCACGTCTTCTTTAGGTCATGTCTTCCTCTAATCTCCCACAGGACGCCTGTGCGGTAGACAACAACTAACGATTCCAAGAAATAAATCTGCACTACATTCTGTAGCAGATGTCTTTAACTGTATTACAGTAACTAATGTGGTCATTATAACATTGAATTTTGACATTACAGTAAAGGAAGTTCAAATCTATAATTGTTTACTTGTTGTGAACTAATGGAATTTTATTTCACATTGGGAGATTTTATTATTTGTTGTGATAGCGGTTATTGCATAATTGTATAACTAGAAAAATTGTAATACGTGTGTATTTGTCTTGGAGAGGCATTAATAAAAATTTTGAGTATTAATTTCTCCGGCCTCCATGAATTTATTTCACTGTTTTAAGATCAGTGTAGTCGGTAATAATATCGTTCATGCTTTCTGGAGAGTGTTGCCTACCCTCTGGAGACTATTACTTACAAGAAGAGCTTCCACATTTTTCCGTTTCTTTGCCACATTCTGTGCTTTCGCCGATGTTATTCTACCGCAAGTAACTGTGCAAATCCTCTTTGCCAGTTGCGTGAGGAACCTAATGCGGTGACATTTTTCTACGATTTTGGTTTACGTTTCAAGAGTTTGTCGTCATTTTTATCCGTACATTCTGTCGTCCTCCCTCGCGACCTCCAAATAGCACGTAAGGAGGAGATACAGTGTACTTCTCGATACTTAGTGAACACGAAACGTAAATCCTAAACTGTTAACGTAAGCCAGAACCAATGTTTGTTAAACATTCGTTAATGTAAACTACTAAAAAGGACAAACAAAACATGTTATAAAACGGCTAAATATTTTATGAAATCAATTCGTTTTTGAGAAAAGTCACACGCAGGACTCAAGATTAGAAAAGTGACAACAATATAAATTTAATCATTAAAAAAAATGTTACCTGTGGTCATACTGCCCTTAGCTAAACTGTTATGTACGGTTGCCCTGTTGATTTT
Organism: Magicicada septendecula; assembly: GCA_034769895.1. Classification (NCBI taxonomy): domain Eukaryota; kingdom Metazoa; phylum Arthropoda; class Insecta; order Hemiptera; family Cicadidae; genus Magicicada; species Magicicada septendecula. The sequence goes on along the minus strand of CM068371.1, from coordinate 177,062,427 downwards.
ATTTTTTTCAGATACTGTATCAACCCGAAGCGAAGAGTACTGTCATGCGAAACACTTCGTTAACGAGTTTACTGTTCGAGAAACAACGTTTGATTTGCGCCACAGCCTATATACGCGTACGATAAACCCACGTGTATAGCATTAGCTGGGATTCGGACCCAAGGCATTACCTGCCGTGACTGAATTAATTGCTTCAAGAAATGCTAATATGTTACTTTTTATCTTCTTATGTAATCAACAAATAAATTACTTAACCAAATGCTGAATTTAAAAAAACTTTTTTCTAATTACTTTCTTACAGTCAAAAAAGTTTCCAAACCTCGTTTTAATGAATTGAATTTTAACTGCTCTTTGCGAACTCCACAGTTTGTACTTTGCTTTGCTTTCGCGCTGATGAAATGCACACCGTTGAATGTATCACGATATAATTTGTTTCGCAAGTACCATCGCGACTCTTAGAGTTCAATGAAGTGGCAGGAATTTTAACATATAAATATTTTTTAACATAAATATATAACCCTTAATCATAATAAATACCATAAACCTATTATTTATTATTTATTTAAACATAATATATACCATGATCGATAACCCTTCAACAGTGGAAACAAAAGAATTTGATTTTAGCTTTTTATGACATCTTGTGATTTAACCAATTAATAAATGCAAAAAAAATTAACTCATCCGTAATAAATCTAATATATTCTTTAACGTGTGTTTCCCTTAAGCTAACAATAGAAAAGAAGAACAATTCCGGCATCTGGTACAGAGGTCATACATGTCTCAGTTTAGGGCAGGTTTCTATTTATCGATACCCTCAGATATTGAATTGTCATATTCCTGTTTCATTTCCACCCTAAGCATGGGTTTTTCGTCTTAAGTTATACTTTCTCTATGTTCTTGTTATCTTCGGCCAACGAAGAAAGAAACCAAAACAAAATGAAGATCAAAATTCCGAAAATTCCCAGCATGTGATGTGTTTGCTTCACTCCACTGGCTGTTTGAAAAAGATTACCTGGTTACTTTAGTTAAAAGCAGAAAAACAGTCACCACAACAGATGCTTTCACGTCGGTATGTCGTGGCTTCTAACCCACTTTAAAATGGAACGTTTATCAGGTTCTAAGCAATCTTGCAATCCAAATTTTTCACTAAGATTTTCACCTACAAGCTGATTTGACGCACTGCTTACAACGTAAGTAACTGTACTGAGGTTTAACTTAGGCCTACTAATAATTATTAGTTATAACCAGATTATATTGGTTATAACCAGACTTTCTCATCTTTTTGTTCCCACGAACGTTACAATGCTGATTGCTAATGTTATTCCATTAAGAAAGTCAAATCTGTTACAACTTCAAGAAGAGCTCATATACTATGGTAACAAAAATGCTTCGTTAAACGTAAATGACTAAAAAATTAACAAAAAAGTATATCTCGACAACAGTGAATCTCAGTAAGTTAACACATAAAATCTAAATCGTATTTATGTTTCTTTTTTATATTATTTTAATTGACTGTGCCATGCATATAGTTTTCTATATTACAAAAATTTACCAATTAGGCTTTGCCTTGATGCTAATGAATATTTATTTTATTTATTGACTAAAGTAAATAATAAAGAAATTTTTGTTTTCCTATTATTAAAGAAAACAATGGCCAATAAAGTTTCGTTACAAATCCCACACGTGTAGTTACATATTAATTTTTTACACCGAAAGAACACTTTGTACGACTGGCTAATATTTCTTCTTATTAAAATGTTACAGTTTCGTAAAAATTATGAAATTGTTTCTCTTTCTGTAACACTGTTCCCCGGAGCGTTATTAATCATTATATACGAGATACTGTATATCGTTATACTTTCAATTTATAAACAAATTATCAGTAAAAGTGTGATTGCATTGTGTGGCGATTTTACTGAATCTTCTGCCGTCGTTCGGTTCGCGTATATTTTATCAACAGCCGACGTATACATAGAGCCGTATATAGAATCAATTTAGCGGCGGGCGGTGCGCTAAATATTGGTAACACGTGTCATCAATTATGTATGCAGTGAAGGTACACATTAACAAGACCAATCTCCGGATAATTGATTAACGTATTAGTGAACTGAAACACATCGCACGTACACGGTACTACCCTGACTGTATAGTACTGTGCTGGTGGTAGTAATTACAATCCCAGAAATAAATCTGTCCTTCACTGCGGGCTGACCCCGGACGCCGGTCGGTCAGAGTGCATTTCCGTGTACGTCATTGTTATGCAAGAACCCTTACCTTAGGTCCTGTCATTTCCGTCTAATGTCGGCGGCGATTCTCTTCCAGACGTACGTCTATGCAGCCTTGAACTGTCATACGAACGATATACAATGCTAATTTTTAAAAAACTTACTTTTAAAGCGAGTAGTTCGTGAACGTGTTATAACTTTCACGCGATGTCTGTACATATACTTAGGCCTATGTGGATGTAAAATGCATGAAGTTATCTTCTCGAATATTTATCGTATATTAATTGGTTGTTGGTATTAAGAGACACTACGCTGAAGCAACGTAACATTTACTGAAAAGCGGAATAATCCTAGAGACAAAGAAGAACCGATGTAAAAGAAGCGGATAGAAGTATGCCGAAAACTCTAGACCAGCTCAACACCTCTGGAATACAAAATGTCGCGTCGGCACTAAATCGACCCTGGCGCGGAAATTACATATTTTTTTATTCGATGGATTTATTCGTGAATTCATCCTTCATATTCGTCAATGTTTATAGTTTGTGAAAAGTTTTGAAATTCAAAGCAATTTACGTACAAATAAAAGTAATTTATAGTAGTGTTTCACAGTAGTGCCTTATATTTCTCACGAAGCAAAATGTTTTGATGACATTACCACAGTCTCGCTCTCTTTAGCTATCGTGTTTTCATAATTCTAATAACGACTTTTTCTCCGGTTTAACATCAGTCGTTTTATCGAAACTTTTGGTGATAAGAGTAATAAAACAACGCGTGGTAATGAAACCGAAAAAAATTGTTATTGGGATTGCCACTTTGTCCGTAGGACCGAGTCTTGTTACGGTCACAATCAATTTTTTGTTATGGAAGGTGTGGTGTTTACCTCGTCGGTTCATTCCTCGACGTTAACAAAATCTGGCGAAACAATCGTTCCTTAAGATATAATAAAAGTTTTTATTATAGTAAAAGAAATAGTAAAAGAAAGCCACAATTTTTAGTGCGCTTTAAATTGAGCCATTCAGAAGAAATACCATACTGTACTTACAGTATCACGGAATGTATGTGCACATTTTTTTTGTAAACTTTATTAAAATGTATAGTCTGACAGAAAACTTATAACCTCCGATTATGAATTCATATTGCTGACTACGACTCGCTTAAGGCTTTAAGTAAATAATAATTATTAACAAACATAAAGCATACGTTTTTAACTGTCATTGTATAAATTCCAAAGAAAATCAAATCGTTTACTGCAGTTTATAATCAATTACTATACAATTGATATAGTTTATGAAAAAAAAATCAGAACGTAATTCATACATACGTTCTTGTTTCTTCATATACTAGTAATTTTCAAAAATATTTTTTGTTCGACGTTAGTCACAACACCTTATTTCTCTAACGTCTTCAGTTACTTTTTATTTTTGATCTAAGTCAGTATTTCCCACTACTATTACCTCCAACTTGATGCCCGTGCGTGCGCGCGCCACACACACATACTTGTTATTAATAATAAATAATAATTTTCTTACAAGTCTATATAATATACTTTTTACTTCCATGTTCCTTAAGGAAATGGAAGTATGGTGATGGCAAAAAAAATCGTGTTCGAGATTATTGCAGAATATGATTGTACTACACTCAAAACATGAAAAAAAGTCATTTTTCGAAAAGTGTCTGTGTGTGTGTCTGTCTGTCTGTAGATTTTTTTTCTATGGCAAACGATAACTGCCGCAAATTCAAACAGAATCAAATAATTTTTTGCATACACCCCTGATTTGTAGAGTACTCGCGACCTATTGTTTTGGTGAAGATCGGTTGAGGAAAAGGGGTAGTTTACCTGCAACGGTTTTTTTTTATCAAGGGAAATTTTTTTTTTTGCAAACGATAACAGCCGCAAATTCAAACAGAATCAAATAATGTTTCGCATACAGCCCTGAATTATAGAGTTCTCAAAACCTATTGTTTTTGGTGAAGATCGGTTAAGGGAAAGGGGTAGTTTACCTGTAACGTTTTATGTTTTAACAAGGGTATTTCCTATGGCAAACGATAACAGCCGCAAATTCAAACAGAATCAAAAGATTATTTGCATACAGCCCTAAATTGTAGAGTTCTCAAGACCTATTGTTTTTGGTGAAGATCGGTTAAGGGAAAGGGGTAGTTTACCTACAACGTTTTTTTATCAAGCGTATTTTCTATGGCAAACGATAACAGCCGCAAATTCAAACAGAATCAAATAATTTTTTGCATACATCCCTAAATTGTAGAGGTCTCAAGACTTGTCGTTTTTGGTGAAGATCGGTTAAGGGAAACGGGTAGTTTACCGGACACGTTTTTTGTTTTATCAAGGGTATTTTATATGGCAAATGATAACAGCCGCAAATTCAAACAGAATCATATAATATTTTGCATACAGCCATGAAATGTACAGTTCTCAAGACCTGTTGGTTTTGGTGAAGATCGGTTAAGGGAATAGGGTTGTTTACCAGCAACATTTTATGTTTTATCAAGGGTAATTTTTTTTTTTGACGAACGATAACTGCCGTACATTAAAACAGAATCAACTACTCTTCTGCATACCTTTTTGAATTATACAGAACTCAAGGTCTGTTGATTTTGTTGAAGATCGGTTAAGGGAAAGGGGTAGTTTACCTGCAACGTTTTATGTTTTAACAAGGGTATTTTTTCTATGACGAACGATAACTGCCGTAAATTCAAAGAGAATCAACTAATGTTTTGCATACAGCCCTGAATTGTAGAGTTCTCAAGACGTATTGTTTTTGGTGAAGATCGGTTAATGGAATAGGGTAGTTTACCAGCAACGTTTTATGTTTTATCAAGGGTGTTTTCTATGGCAAACGATAACAGCCGCAAATTCAAACTAAATCAAATAATTGTTTGCATACAGGCCTGAATTGTAGAGTACCTAAGACCTGTCGTTTTTGGTGAAGATCGGTTAAGGGAAAGGGGTAGTTTACCTGCAACGGTTTTTTATCAAGGGTAATTTTTTTCTATAGTAAACGATAACAACCGCAAATTCAAACAATCAAATGATGTTTTGCATACAGCCCTGTATTGTAGAGTTCTCAATACGTATTGGTGTTGGTGAAGATCGGTTGAGGGAAAGGGGTAGTTTACCAGCAACATTTTATGTTTTAACAAGGGTAATTTTTTATATGACGAACGATAACTGCCGTAAATTCAAGCAGAATCAACTAGGTTTTTGCATACCTTTTTGAACTAAAGAGAACTCAAGGTCTGTTGATTTTGTTGAAGATCGGTTAAGGGAAGGGGTAGTTTATCAGCAACGTTTTATGTTTTAAAAACGGTAATTTTTTTATGACGAACGATAACTGCCGAAAATTCAATAAGAATCAAATAATTTTTTGCACCCCCTGAGTTGCAGAGAGCTCAAGGTCTATTGATTTTGGTGAAGATCGGTTAAGGGAAAGGGGTAGTTTACCTGCAACATTTTATGTTGTAACAAGAGAAATGTTTCCATGACGAACGATAACTGCCGCACATTCAAACAGAATCAAATATTTTTTTGCATGCTTCCCTGAATTGTAGAGGACGGAAGGTCTGTTGATTTTGGAGAAGATCGGTTAAGAGAAAGGGGTAGTTTACCGGAAACATTTTATGTTTTAACAAGAGTAAAGTAGTTTTAACCTGATAAGAAGCTCATAGTAATCCACTGTAGAAACGTAGATGAAATATCTATAAATGAAGAAGTTAGGAGAACGGGGTGGGGGTAATTTTCTATTATTAAAAATTATAGTTGAAGGTGTAGGGGAGAATTTTTTATATGTGTACTACGTTATCGGCAACAAAGAAGTAGTTTTTTGTTAAAATTGCTTCCCGGGCTCTTTAGCCGTAGTCCTATGTTTTCTGCAAAACCAGACTTTTCGGCAGTGCCATCGACTCCCATCATCGGTGAAAATCGAGTGCGAAAACGTGAGGTGGTGGTGGTATACGTTAGTGAGCACAGTACTGTGGTTAATGCTGAAGCAATAAGTAGAAAGACGTAGTTTCTATGGAAATATTTCATTTCGAATATGATTTTAAATATAAATCTTAGAACATGGAAGTCATGTATGGTTCTCCATACCGATATTTTAATATTGTACAGTGTTTCGATAGTTTGAACTACCATCAGAATATTACAAATTAATAAAACTGTTTAATTAATTGTTAGTAACAGCTGTTTTATACGTAGACTAAATTTAATGAATAAATATTTATTAAATTAATATGTAGGTCAAACTAAAAAACATTTGAAAGAAAGATTTATATTTAACATCAATATAAACAAATCAGATTTAGCTACTTACTCAATTGTAAATAATCACACATTCCCAAATTTAAATAATACCAATTTACTATCACACCTTTCCAAAGGTCCAAAAATGACCTTATGGGAAAATTTAGAAATATAAATAAAAGGAAACATATAAATAACAAATTAATGCCTGAACAAATCCAAATTAATACCAAAAATTAAGGTATTTTAAAAATTAATAATTTAATTTTACATTAAGTTATATAACATATTTTTATATGCAAATATAAAAAAACATACATTAAGTTTAGCCCACATATAAAAACAGCTCTTGTTAACAATTGATTTTATTAATTTGTAATATTCTGATTATGAATCTATTCTGACGATGTTCAAACTATAGAAACACTGTAAAATATCCAAAAAATATTCATATTTTCTTGTAAGAAATACTTTATTTATTAATAATAATAATTAAAAAATATATACAAGAATAATTTGGTCAAATAAGAATGTAAATATATATAGACTATATATGTATGTATGTATATATATATATATATATATATATATATATATATATATATATAGTTATTAATATAAAAATATTTTATAATTTTTAAATGAGCACCTATAAGAAGTATTCACAGTATACGTTTATATTTAAACTTTATTGTTCACTTAACTGAAGTACCATGGACACTTAATAACAACATAATCATTGGCAGCAGTGGAAAAAAAACGAATTCACGAATTGTACGTACGAATTCACAGCCCGCGTTAAACATTTTGTATCGGTCGTTATTCATTTTTCATTTTTATCTTGTATTACGATTTACACCGCTTTTACAAAGAGAAAACCAAAATTAAAAATTACGTGAAAGCTTTACTGCGCCGAGACTACTGTCACTTCTATTAAATATTTGCGTGCCGTTTTCCTTCTAAAATGTATAAATACTTTTCATCGTATAACAACTTTCCTGAAAACTATAATTAATCCCAACAAACAGTTAAAACCGCGCACGCGTTTGTGCGTGTGGAGTTATACACACATGCCCAGGCATAAACGGAAGTTATCGTGAAGTATGAAGCTTTGAATGGGCGTAGGGATAGGAGGGACAAGTAAGAGCAAAATTTACTTGAAGAAAAGGAAAATGAGAAGCGTCGAGAAAAAACATTAAATACAAGGTTAAAAATATAATACAAGTGGTTCACTTCATAATTTATGTAAAATGGACTGTTGATTTTAAGTGTTTTTAAGACTATATGCCTAATACAGTTTTTTGTAATCATTAGCTTCTCATTATTTTCCTTGATGCCTGACTAGAAAATTTAGACGAAATTATTAAGAAAAATATATTAATTAATTAAGTAGAACTCGTGTGAGATTAAACAGATGTCAGAAAGACGAATGATACCGTATTCAAGATCGAATCTCTAAGAACAAGCTAATTACCGCATATTTATAGAAAGAGACCAGCGTGTTTATGGTGGTATTTGGCACTATACATCGTTGAGTCCGAAAGGAGAGAAGGACTGGAAACGGGTAGCTACAGGATGATAGTAGGATCCGGGGAAAATGCTTGTCAAAAACTGAAGAAAAATGTGTGACGACAGGGAGATGGCTCATGTTGCTGGTCAGAGGCCATAAATGGTTGTAATTCCAGAGATAATGTAAGTTTTTTCACCAATTTTAAAACATTAAATAATTTATTATTTCTCTTATTAAAGAATATTTTTAGCATGAACTTAATCTGACTTCCTCCCTTCAGGACAAAAATCTGGCTTTGTTACGGCTTATGAGTATTTATTTACGTGGTAAAATTATCAGTTATGTCACAAAAGGTAATTTACGAATACCTTCACTGGTAGAAAGACGGCGTTAGAGCCAATCAGATCTTTAAATTCTCAGTGATATGTGAAGGAAATGTTGAATTATGCTTGTGACAGCGCAACTGCCAATGTTACGTTTATTCTTCAGTTTGTGCTTTTTTATTCTATTTTACGTTTCGTATGACCCTTACAAGTTGAAGAGTACTAGCCGAGCTGTTTTGTCAAAGGTAGCCACTTTTCTCGCGGGAGTGCCTTCCTTTGCAACTCAACACACAGACAAACAAGACAGATACACTGTCACAAGCATCACATATGCACGCTAAAAAGTGCAAAACCATTAAACAAACAATATTGTACTTCTGCTTGTTTGTATACGAACCTTTCGATGTTCTATAAAAAGCAGACGCTTTTCCAACGGTCGCTGAGTATTCGACCCTTGTACTTAATAAAATTAAAGTATTCGATTTCCCCACTCGTGAAAAACAGTATATTGCCAATAGTAGTTTTCCACGGGGACTGATATCGTTATTCACTAAGTTTTTATTAGCCCCAAGCACTAGCATCAAAAGAATTAATTTTATTACGTTTCAACCTTTCAATTTTTTTCGGACAAGTGTAGACCAGAGTGCGTATTTGAACTGACTCTAAATACGACAAATATTTAAATACTATAGATGTGAATTGGTTTCTCCTCGGTAGCCGTCTACATAACTATCTGTTTATCTACCCACTCACTCCCCTTCTCCCTTTGTCTTTTTTTTCTCACCTACTATGAAGCTCACAGTAATCCTATTTAAAGACTTTATTGAATACGGCACAAAAGCAAACTTCGAGTGTTACCGCTCCTTAATAGTCTACATCTTTGCCCTGTTGTATAGTACATACACCAGTCACACAGGTATGATGTGACTTACATATTACTTCATTATAATATGTAGATACACACACAGTCACATTACAAATGCCTATACGCGTGAGTGTGTAGTGTAAAACGAGAACGACTATAAAATTTGTACTACGAAAACTTCAATAAATTTCAAATGGTCTATTGCTAAACTTTTTTGGCTGGCTTTAAGGAAATTCTTCATTTTCCTAAACGTTAGCAAGTGTAAAAACATTATCCAGTGCAATGTTATAATCATTTAACGAGAAAACAATGTTTTAACGCTCACTGAAAAGAATAATCGATAATTTGCCTATTTAATTCGGACAGGGGAATTACAAAAAAACGGAATCCATTATTCCGATGGAAATGTAAACAGTAGCGATTTTACACTAACGCTAAGTGGAATCAGAGACGTCCGTTCCGTGCAGTATAGGGTATTAAACTAATCTGCCAACATATCTTGCTAATCTCGTCGAGCTGAGCAACAGGGGGTGTATTATGCAGTACATCGCCAGTCAGACTTCATCCCCAGCGACACGTGGATCGACTCTTGATTTATAATATCCGGACTTCGTGTCTACCCTGCAGTGCATTACTTATGCATAGACTACAGCCGACGACTCGTAGCTGAAGACTCCTTACCAAGTCCTATAATATTACAGTGTACCGTTACGCGATATAGCACACACTTCCCTTGAAGTATGTAGGCCTAATAAAATTCTAAGCATCACCAGCTCCAGTATAGACTGAGAAATAAGGTGTTTAGGGCATTTTGTGTTAACGAATCTTACACTATAAATTGTGTAATCGAAAAGTGTTTAACGCGTTTATAAATATTAAAAATTGAACATGTGAACTTATAAATTGAATAAAATATAAGCTGTGTTTAAATGTGATGTAAAATAAAGCTGATGTGTTTAGATAAGCTGTGTTTAAAATAAAAGCAGTACAAGTGAACAGTAAAAATAAATTTTAAAAGCAAATTCTCAAAGGATACGTATTGATGTGAACCCATCGTCATCATGACGCTTTACACACCTTTTGAAATTACAGCCGTCCTTACAAGCTATTCTGGCTGATGAAGACAAGTGGGAGTATCTAACATATTTTAGACTTTTCAACCGTCTTTAGTAGCGAGACCTTTATTTGAAGCTCACAGTTTCGTGCAATCGCGACTGTCAATGTCCATCGTCTTGTACAGACTCCTTCACCGTGTGTGAATAGCCTTTATCTACTTCCTCCCGTTTCTTACTCATCATTCTATCTCTACACTCTGATAACTTTTTTTTATTGTCCCCAGTACCCGATCCTCTTCTCACCGCGTTTTCGGCCTTCGTTGGGCCTTTTTCCTTGAGTTTTGTATTTGACAGTTTTCTCAAGTGAGATTTCTCGTCTTACGTGCTTATAGATGAGACCGTATCCGTGTAAAAGCAAGTTCCTGGTTAATAAAACAAAATTTAATGTAGTTTTTAGTTGGAGAGTTCATTCAGCTATTAGACATGAATTGAGACAAAATATTGTGCAGAATTCCATTATTAACTATATAAAGCATTCAGATATTTAGATGTGAATTAAGTCAAAATAATTTAAATGGACACCTCGCTAGATAAATAAAGTATATTACATAAATAACAATACTAACCATATGATAAAATAATTTATTGGAATACGAGTTTTGAAAATTATATTTCCTGTAAATGGGCTTCTTTACAATAAGGAAGTGATCTGAATATCATATCTTGTATAGGCTATTATTGAATAAATCTGAACAAATTCTGCATTTCTCATGCAGCCGTTTCTTAATTACGTATGTAATTTTATAGAAGTGAATGTCTGTATAATTCAAGCCTACAGTTATGGGAAGATCAACGAACTATACTGAAGTACTAAAAAAATTCTGCCGAGGGAAACAATCCTCTCGTGAAAACATAGTGACGTAATATTCACAAAACCTTGATACTTTATTATAATATTAACGATACGCACTGTCTATATTGTTCTTTTGCTCATTCCGAACATAGTAGTAACATAGTTGTAGTAAAATCTGCGTTGTCAGGTAATTTCCGAGTTAGAAAAGACATACTTGGCAATAACGTAGGCCTGGTCATAATTTGTCGCGCATCGGTCAAGTCAGAGTGAAAGGCAACGTTGGCTAACTAATTGACTACACATTCAACATTTCTCGCTATAGTGTTGAGAGCGTTTAGTTAACGATTATTAGGTACGTGTTAGAAGAACATTTCCTGACGGTGTTCAAGCTAAAAAAAGTTAAGAATATGCGAAATCCTATACGAGACTAAAGATAGGCCTAATACAGAGACTGAAGAAAGTATAACTCAAGTGATGACGATCTGTTAGCTTGGTAGCTCTGTAGATAGCCTATGCATTATTCGGGCGCGTTACTGTTCGCAGAAAGTGTGGCAATAATGGAGACTAGCAACCAATTGCCCACGTGCAATTTACCCACAATGAAATCAACAACCATGTAATGAAGAACGGTAGTGCTAACGATAGAAGAGAGGTCGAGCGATAATAAGTGATATACTACTAATTTTATTGTCAACAAGAATATTTTAGTATTGTTTACATTTTCTAGTTATAAACTTTATTTTATTTCAATTAGAACTTTTTTAATTGTTTTTACGAGGAGAAATCGTAATTTTTGGAGAAAGTAGTAACACGGTTCTCAATTTATTTTGTTGACAAAGAATTGAGAAAGAAACAAAACGACAAAGAACTGAACGATAAAAAAAAGTCATTTTATTCTGAGCTCCCTTTAGGCATAAGGTATTTCGTTTCAAAGAAACTCTTGACGAGAAGAGAAGAGAGGAGGACGCCGCGAAAGAAAACTGTTATTGTTAACCGAATTGTAAAATCTTCATCTTAAAAGTCCAAGCAGTGGTGTGTGACTGCGAATCTTGGCCAACACTTCGAACCGGATGAAGAAAATACTGAAATAATTCGTTTACTGAAAAACGTTGGCAAAATAAGGCAAACATGCTGTTATCAAATGTTGTCTATTTCCGACGCATAGCATCTGTTTTCTTAATAAAAAAAGCGAACGTACTGAACATTTTTACTGACCCAATTCTGGTTTTTTATAATTCAAACAAGCCGGTGCTCGACCGGGACAGCGCGAGTCTATTATTTCCCTTCGACACAGTTCGCCGCCGCCATTAAGCGTTACACATCGTCTTCGTACGATACACGTTACGTTAAATATGTAACAGCGTGTTCTGATCTAACGATGATAATAATAGTGGTGTACAGTTAAGCAAACAATGCATTTCTGAGAAACATCCACCGATCGGTACCGTTCGCTATTGTTAATGTCTTCGTCATTGAAATGATGGATCGATTGATTACACGGCCGCGACGGAAAATCGATTACCGTACGATGGAAGGTTTCGATCGTTCCGATTCGCACGCTCCACAGCGGCCGCTGTCTCGCCTCTACACCGGTCTCTGTCAATATTGAATGTTCCAGATTTCGCTTCGGAACGAACGAAGCCGTAATAATGATCCGCCACCACAACTTCTTTCTCTCTTCCTTCTTCTTTCTTACTCTTCTTTCTTTTTTCATTCTTTATCAAAGTGTAACGACGACGATGACAAAGAAGAAATGTAATTGTGTTTACTTTGTGGACGGTCGGTCGGTCGCGAGTTGGACTTAATACCCCCCCTCCCCCCACCAATCACGGCGCGGTCGCTTCCCTCCCCTCTTTCTCTGTTACCGTAGACTCATGAAAAATTCATGAAGGAACCATTGATTACTGACGATTCGCTCTTGTGTCCAATCGTCGGCCGCTTTAAAAAGTAAATCATCGCTTCCTGTTCACAATTATCGGAGCGACTACTCCGGTTGACTCGAACAAATCAGATTAATTACGCCGAGTCTCGCCTAGTTGCTGCGAAACTATCTCGTTAACAGTATTTATACTAGCTTCATACCGTTGCGCTAGTTATTTATTTACCCATTACGTAAACTTGGCGCTGCTCGTCCCACTTTGCGCGCGCGCAGTACCCGTTTTGTTATCGCCGATTGACGTCAAACTAATTTGTTTAACTAAACCTATTTATTAAGTTTCCAATTAAGAGCTGGCTCACTCTGTGAGTGTGTGTGTGCATTAGTTAATGCTGCCATTAGCCACTGTTGCCATTCCTTATTTGTTCACCGCATACCGTACAGTACAGCTGCTACCTACTGTGGACACACAGTTACACATACGTACTGCGGTGCATACTTTCGCAAAACTCTTGCAAATGACTTTCGCAATTAATCGCTTTGCTAGTGGAAACGAGTTGCATAATTAATAAATATTCTCCTGTAAAGAAGAAACATGAATAAAACTGTCCCGTTGTCACATAGGTACGACTTGCAACGCCAATAAATATATAATAAATAAACAATACATATTCTAGCGCTTTACTGCAGCGAGTTTTCTCTGCTGTTACTACGTTCGGCTAGCACTATTGCACTGTTAGCACTCGTCACTAATTACAGCACTACAGTCAGCACTGTTTCTAGCCCGTATACTGTCTCAGATGTGGTGATATTAATATCGAAATAACCGGTCTGTATCTGCCTGCCTTTCTGTCTGTCTGTCTGTCTGTCTGCCTCTCTCTCTCCCTCTCTCTCTCTCTCTCTCTCTCTGGTCAGCAATTCGAATATTGCTTTCAAGTTCTATGCATGCACCCACCCGTAATACGTGTTAAAAACTGCTGAATACTCTCTCGAGTGTTGCTTCTTTAACGTTCTTTACTATCGCACACTACAAAAATCTTCCTAATGTGCTTCCCCTTATTAAAAAATACAACACGTACATTCAGTTTTCATTTGACCATTATAATTGTAAGACAAGCTCGTTGACGTCTTCATCATCATCTTCTTCCTCTTCTTCTTGTTCTCGTCCTCCTTTTCCTCCTTCTTCTTTTCCTCTTTATTTTTCTTATTCCTAATATTGTTCGTTTGCGTTTCTATACTTCCCGTTCGGCTGCGCAGTCCAAATCACGACTCTTCGTCACAGTTTCGTGTAACATTATTCTAATTGGTTACATTTCATATTTTGATTAAAAAAAAAAAAACAGTAAAATGTGCTGATATTTAATGGTTGTAAGAGAAGATTTGCACCACCCTTATCACTGGCAAGATATGAACCAAGACGCAGGTGATGTGATGTCGGAAGTAGAATAAATGTACGTTCTGATATTTACAAACTCAGTTGGAAAAAGAATATGCTATTTTCGTAAAATAAAACATCTTTCTCAATATTATACACACAGTTTGATAAATTAAACAATAAAACAGTATAATTTGTTTCTAACACCGATTTCTTTCGTGGTAACCAGGACTATACTGTTTCAAAACGTTTAACTAGTTGTGTAAAAGATTAGTGTCGTCGTCTTCTTCTTCCATCAGGGAATGGGCGAATCGTCTCTTCCGGTCCCAATGAAAAATCATTCACTTCAACTCTTCCTAGGTCTTCTATACTTCTTTGTCCAATAGGCTTATATTGCCAAATTTCTGGGGCGAACTGCCATCCGTCATCATATTGAGATGAGCAATCGTTGTTTTCCGCAATGCGATCTTGTAAATTATTAATTTTCAACTCGCTGCGTATGTCTTCATCGTAAAGTCTATTTCTTCGTTTGCAGCCTTTAACAGATCACAAGATTCTCATCTGTAGTAATTCAAAGAGTTTTTTTCTAATTTAAACATCGATTCGTGGAACTCGCATTCACTGTTTTGGATCACACGCAAAACAGCGTTGTATTCAACTGTATTCTACAATTTATTTTTATTCCTGGGCCCTTTCTTAATTTCTACCCTGTAACTGTGTCATCAATATAGATATTAAACAATGTTGGCTATATGATACAGCCTTGATTAATGTAAGTATCCACTGTCAAATCTTCTGTTATTTACAGTACACAGTACTACCCTTTTACGATAAAATACGCGCCTTGTAACATCTCTAAGATGTTAGGATAACCCCTCTTGTTCAGAATGTGTCACATAATGGGTCTGTTCACTCTATCAAACGCATTCTTGTAATCAATGAAGGCAAGATGTGTCTTCGAATTAAACTCCTTTCTTTTCTCAGTCAATATTTTCAAAGAGACCGTGTCATCCATGCAACATCGGTCCTTTCGAAATCCTCTCTCTTTGTCAAGAAGTAAAATACCCGAGACTGAACGAAGTCTTTCATTAATAATGTTTCCATACAGCTTGTAAGTAGTGTTTATCAAGTTTATACCTCTATAATTTTAGTCTCAGTTCTATCACCTTTCTTAAAAACAAAAATAACCTTGGCTGTTCTCCATTCATCCGGAAGATATTAGTGTTATAAATTAAAATAATGGAACCAACACCGAGGTCTGTCCAAAAACTTGTATTATGAAAACATTTACATATCAGTGTGCCTATCAGACGTTAAGATTTTCGTGTATGTATCTTACCCATTGCTTCTCATTGGCATGTGACATCCTAAAATATTATAGTGCTTCCGTTATCAGCTTTTTCAGTTACACATATAATTTGCAATACATATTAGGGAACGCTGAATCTTAGGTTCTCATGATACCCTTTTCGTGATATATTACTTCTTTCCAAGAATCATTAATTTCAACCGACCTTCCTTATGTATATATTCAATAAATTTACAGTGCCCGTAATTGCGTCTCTTCTTTCAATTGGTACATTCCTGTTTTTATTTTATTACGTAGAAAAAGATCAGTTTAAGTGCCCGGGAAGCGATCTGCTTTGTTTGTAATTAGTCTGCGTTACCATAACGCAGAGTTCGGTTGGGTTTTCCTCGTCGGGGCGAGGCGACTTGATTGAGAATGCAGCGGAGCATCGCTAACCGGATGTCGATGCACAACGCTGTTTCCCTTCGTTCGTCTCTATTCAAGTTTTTAATTAAACAAAAGCTGACCACGGCCGCTGGTGAAATTAAACAAAACCTCGCCCGTACAGACTTTCAATCAGCACCGTTGTAATCTTTCCTTGTGTTGGTTCGGGAAGATTAATTTTGTAGATAACCAAATACTGTGGTTTCGCGTCGGCAAGAAATAACAGGTACAATGAAACCGTAATTGAGATTGTTGTAATAACACGTATACGATACTGCATAAACCTCTAGCATTCTGATCGATGCCACTGACACATGATGTAACGTTACTTTTGTGTGCGCTCGCGCGCGCGTGCGTGTGAAAACATAAAAATCTAGAGATTACAGCATAATTTTTAAAGCACTGAAAATTGGAAACGCTTCCAAAAATATACGTCAAATCCACAACCAGCATATTAATATTTAGTCACTGCAATCATTAAAAATCCCATAACGTTCTTATTTCCAAATTAAATGTTTCAACAGAAATTAACCGTCGGTTCCGCTCAGAAGTTCTAAGCAGTGCGTCTGTATGTCATGTACCGTTGCCCAGTTACACTGTACAACAAAATCGGGGCCTTACTATACTATAATTACTACTACACTACAGTATGAATTAAAGTTACTATTGACGGCCACGTGACTGGTTGCATACCGTGTGCATGAAGTAGCTGACTTATATTGATCTCTTGACACCTGTTAAAACTCTTTCTAGTCCGCATTTGGAAATCCGAAAAGCAGTTTGTTCGTCGGAAGTATGAAAAGCAATTTTATAAAATTGAACCCTTTCCGTTATGAAAATTGTATATGTTGCTCGGATCATCAGTAGAATTCTAAGAAGCAAGTATAGTAAACTGTGCTGACAATACGAGACACTAAAAACCAAATTATTAAGCTGTTTTTAAAAGTAACTTACGTATAAAAATGAAGTGCTTGTTTTTTACAAACGGGAATTGCAGGTGGGAACTGCCTCAACATTTCCATCAATGATAAAGGCGCTGAATATTTTTCTACTTATGTTAATTCCAACTTTCCAAAGATATCTAACGTTCCTCTAAGAAATTTCTTAGAAAACCCATTTTGAAATTGATCAATTTAATATCGTGTAAAAAGTTTGCTTGTGTGATAAGTGAATACGCAGATGTCACACAGAAAAATCATTATACACTTTCACTTTGCACTTTCTAAGTC
Source organism: Magicicada septendecula (assembly GCA_034769895.1). Classification (NCBI taxonomy): domain Eukaryota; kingdom Metazoa; phylum Arthropoda; class Insecta; order Hemiptera; family Cicadidae; genus Magicicada; species Magicicada septendecula. Next base: position 177,045,123 of record CM068371.1, on the reverse strand, counting down.
ATTATAAGTCTAAAATTGCAAGAAAAGGGGAACTTTTCTAAGTGAATGACATACCTACGGTAGGTTAATATTAAACGAGCTTCATTAAACACTGTATAACACTAAAATGTTAGTAACGGTTTTTATTAAGTTTCTCCATTAATTAAAACATTTTTAGTAAGTCGTGAAGCGTAGAAGTTATGTAGAAGGACGCTACTGTCGCCTCTACCAGGCCAGGCCCTTGGTTTCATAAACTCTTATCCTAAGGATCACTTAGACACATTATGCTATCGTACTTCACTCCTTCTGCCTTTAGGACGGCGACCGTTGTTTCTTACTTCTTACGTCCTTTTTGCTGATCGTTCTCCCATCTTTGTATTCAGTACATTTTCAATAGAATTTTGTTCTCATTCCGGTTTGCTTACAGTGTATTCCTTACAGACATACTACTTATTCTGTTTTTGCTCTAAAATTTTTCTAAAGACGACACTCTAAGCTGCTATGACGCCCAATCCGGTGGAAAGGTTAAGCTTTTACTTGCAGGTAGTGGCACGATTTCGCACATCGAAACGGTAGAGCGTACTAGCTGGAAAACAGGCCGCGGTCAGTATAGTTTCCGAATCATCCTCTTGGAACTTTTCAGCCACACCCACGGTAGCCACCTTCCAGTGGAATCCGTACAGAGGTCGTAGCACCACTACCGGTTACGACACTGAAGTCTTCCATGGCCGTAGCTGAAACGCTCGGCAGACCGAGGCCGGAGTGTTTTACATCTATTCTCTACGGCGTTTCGTTTATTATTAAGTCGCGTCTGCGTAGAACTCACTGTCAACTCGTTACACTATGCTGTACCAAACAACCGATTTTATATACTAGAGTTCTCGTGCGGAAAACCGAACGCAGATATCAGTCTCCACGAGGGGTCAGATCGGAATAAACCGCTGAGTTTCCACCGTGCCGATGTTACTATGTAATATGTAAACGTAATATTCGTTTGGCCATACGGATGACAGTCGGAAGGCTTTGATGTAATAATGCGTTCTTAAAATTGCAGCACTTCTCAACGCTGTATGCACCAACCAGTTTGCACCGTTAGTAAGATAAGATTGCTGTTTTGAGTCCACGTTGAGTGGCGTTACCACAGTTAGTACTCATAAATCGCAATGAAATATTTGAGTCCTCGTTCATCAAACGCAACTACCGCCTTCAATGAAGTCGACCCGTCGTGCCATCTTCATTCTGCTGTCGGTGCAGACATTGTTTAACGATCTGCAGAGACGTGTCAACAACTAACTATAGTACTGATGTAAGACAAAAAATTAATTATGACTGATAACAGTAGCTTTGATCCCGATGGGAAACGGTTTAAATGAGGGATCCCTGTACTTCCCAGTGTGTTATGTATAATGCACGAGTGCTACCAAGTGCTTGTGTGGTGAACGTGAAATTAAAGAAATCGAAGCTAGATGCCTATTTGCAAGGTATATTTGATAGCATTTTGCAGTGATATTAGATATGTTTATATATTTGACAGAATTGTATTTGATATGCATAATTAGAAGTAAACTGATTAACTTTCAACTTTCACACGACTGACGTTTTTGTATGATTAGGTTATGATTCTAATCATAACAAATAAGCTAAATACGCCTAACAACCGTCTTTTATTAACATTCACATCAAATGTTTCGCCCGTTCTATATTGTGGCACCGTCAGCGGTAAAAACGTGATAGCGGAAAGGAACTGAATCATATGCGGTAAGCCAAGTGACACGAAATTACATCATGTAGAAGTGGAAGAAATGAAAAATTACTTTCTTCCGTTGAACGGATCGTTGAAAACATAATATATACAATTCCAGGTTTATAAACATATACACGTGTAGGTACGTGTTTAATTACAAACGAAAGAAACGTTTTTATACGTTTAAAGCAGTGACATTTAAAGAGAGAGAAAACGTAATAGAGAAGCAAGCGAGTTTTACCTGCAATAAATTGTAACATGGTGGTAAATTATAGAGCATGATACGGTACCATTATTTAAACAACTGCGTCAGGGTAGCGCTACCGTTGAGGTCATAAACTTGTTGGAATAAGTACAACAACAACACTTTAAACTAAATACTGGAGCCGTTCTAAGTGAATGTAAAATTGAATGCGAAACAGAGAAGAGAGAGAGAGAGAGAGAGAGAGAGAGAGAGAGAGAGAGAGAGAGAGAGAGAGAGAGAGAGAGACAGACAGACAGACAACAGAAAACGGAACTGAACTTTCTTAATTGTTTGTACACTTAACGGCCGTGAGTAACAACAGTGATATAAATACGGTTGGTGCCCTTTAAATACTGTACTTGCCAACTTGTTCCGCTCATGTCGTTAAAAACGATCGTTATTACGTCGTTATTGCTGTAGTTTTTTACTGTTGATATTTTCGTCGACAGCTGTAAACGTTGTCAACTCTGACATAGTCATCGGACATCACGCACAATAGTGCGTTGACGCTGTACCGCATCAATCTTTTATTTACAGCACCCGCGTCGAGTACTGTCTCTGGTCTTGAATGCTTAACGACACATTACTGATCGACGTCTCAAAAATAATATAACCCATAACCCGTAAAGTTACAAAATTACGGCTCCTTCACGAAGTAGGAAGTGAAGTGCGAGCGATAATAAACAAGGAAGACGAGAGCAACAGAATATATTGTCTTTGGAATCAATTAGGGAACACAAAGATTTAACCTCGGAATATTAGCATCATTGAAGATTAAAAATATTTGCATCAACTGACAAGATTAATGAGTTGTAGGAATAAATGACTACATCTCCACAGAACTACAAATAAACTAAAATTCTTAAGGCAACGATTTTTTCCTAAGGGCAACAAGTGTCTAGAAAAAATCGCAGTAGCGGAGGCAGGCTACCCTGCCTTTCGACAGACCGTTTTTCCTTTAATAGGCTTTGGAAAGCCGTAACATAACAGAGAAGAAGGAGAAAAAACAACAACAACAATAAAAACAATTTATAAGAATTGATCAAGAGTTAAATTAAATGTACGAGGAATATAATGTGCATCGAATTTATAGCATATATTAATCGAGGAATTTTTAGCATCGAAAAAATAACAGTTTTTTCGTGGAAATTAAATATAATTCTCCAAACCAAGCGTCGCATTTCAGTTTTCAGGTAAGCTGTGTTAAGCTGAATTTAACGTTAACATTAACCAGACAATTTATAATTATAAAAATGTAGTAAAGTAAATAAATATAAAAATTGTCACACAGCAATAAACAAGAATTGTCATAGCAAACAAACAAAGAATTTCACTGTTGAAATCCGGCAAAAAAGCGCGACAGACCCTATATTTTAAACTGCATGTTCTGCCAAAAAATAAACATCAAACAGAGACAAACGTAAGGAAACAGCTTTTACTTTATAATTTTTATTATAATGTACCCAATAAGAAAACTGAATGACGTGTACATGGACTGTCATTAGGACACACTTCCAATGAAACATATCTTTATTATTAACTTGTTGCTGTACTGTCTTAGGTTACATGGATGTTTAAGATCGCAGCTCATTGCCAAGTGGTAGGAGCAACACCATTGTTGTGTGAGGGGTTGTAGCCTTTCAGACGAAATTCACGACTATTACTTGTCAGTTTCTCTAACCAGCTAGTTAGGATGTGGATCGAGTCAAGACGAGTTGAAATCAAATTTCCACCCACAATATAAAAACATTGTCGTTTAAGAAATGAAAGACTATAACCACAGGCTTATAAATAACGTATAATGCTCTTTTTACTTCCATGTTCCTTAAGGAAATGGAAGTATGGTGATGGCAAAAAAAATCGTGTTCGAGATTATTGCAGATTCTGATTGTACTACGCTCAAAACATGAAAAAAAGTCATTTTTCGAAAAGTGTCTGTGTGTGTGTCTGTGTGTCTGTCTGTCTTGTGTCTGTGTGTCTGTCTATCTTGTGTCTGTGTGTCTATCTGTCTTGTGTCTGTAGATTTTTTTTATGGCAAACGATAAGAGCCGCAAATTCAAACTGAATCAAATCGTTTTTTGCATACAGCCCTGATTTGTAGAGGACTCACGACCTATTGTTTTTGGTGAAGATCGGTTGAGGGAAAGGGGTAGTTTACCTGCAACGGTTTTTTTTTAATCAAGGGTAATTGTTTTCTATGGCAAACGATAACAGCCGCAAATTCAAACAGAATCAACTACTCTTTTGCATACAGCCCTGAATTGTAGAGTTCTCAAGACCTATTGTTTTTGGTGAAGATCGGGTAAGGGAAAGGGGTAGTTTACCTGCAACATATTATGTTTTAACAAGGGTATTTTATATGGCAAACGATAACAGCCGCAAATTCAAACAGAATCAAATGATTATTTGCATACAGCCCTAAATTGTAGAGTTCTCAAGACCTATTGTTTTTGGTGAAGATCGGTTGAGGGAAAGGGGTAGTTTACCTGAAACATTTTATGTTTTAACAAGGGTAATTGTTTTCTATGGCAAACGATAACAGCCGCAAATTCAAACAGAATCAAATGATTATTTGCATACAGCCCTAAATTCTAGAGTTCTCAAGACCTGTTGGCTTTGGTGAAGATCGGTTAAGGGGAAGGGGTAGTTTACCTGCAACGCTTTTTTATCGGGGGTAATTTTTTCTATGGCAAACGATAACAGCCGCGAATTCAAACAGAATCAAATAATGTTTTGCATACAGCCCTGAATTGTAGAGTTTTCAAGTCCTATTGGTGTTGGTGAAGATCGGTTAATGGAAAGGGGTAGTTTACCTTCAACATTTTATGTTTTAACAAGGATAATTTTTTATATGACGAACGATAACTGCCGCAAACTCAAACAGAATCGACTACGTTTTTGCATACCTTTTTGAATTAAAGAGAACTCAAGGTCTGTTGATTTTGTTGAAGATCGGTTAAGGGAAAGGGGTAGTTTACCAGCAACATTTTATGTTTTAAGAAGGGTAATTTTTTTTTGCGAAAGATAACTGCCGCAAATTCAATCAGAATCAAATAATGTTCTGCATACACTCCTGAATTGTAGAGTTCGCAAGATCTGTTGTTTTTGGTGAAGATCGGTTAAGGGAGAGGGGTAGTTTACCAGCAACGTTTTATGTTTTAACAAGGGTAATTGTTTATATGATGAACGATAACTGTCGCACATTCAAACTGAATCAAATATTTTTTTGCATGCAACCCTGAATTGTAGAGGACTGAAGGCCTATTGATTTTGGTGAAGATCGGTTAAGAGAAAGGGGTAGTTTACCTGCAATATTTTATGTTTGACAAGAGTAAAGTACTTAATTTTGACAAATAATGTATCCTAATAAGAAGCTCATAATAATCCACTGTAGAAACGTAGATGAAATATCTATAAATGAAGAGGTTAGGTGAATGGGGTGGGGATAATTTTCTATAAATGAAAATTATAGTTGATTGGGGAGGGGAGAATTTTTTATATGTGTACTACGTTATCGGCACCAAAGAAGTAGTTCTTTTGTTAAAATTCCTTCCCGGGCTGTTTAGCCGTAGTCCAATGTTTTCTGCAAAACCAGACTTTTCGGCAGTCCATCGACTGCCATTATCAGTGAAAATCGAGTGCGAAAACGTCAGGTGGTATACGTTAGTGACCACAGTACCGTGGTTAAGGCTGAAGCAATAAGCAGAAAGAAGTAGTTTCTATGGTAATATTTCATTTCGAATATGATTTTAAATATAAATCTTAGAACATGGAAGTCATGTATGGTTCTCCATACCGATATTTACCATGTTCCTTAAGAAAATATCGGTATGGAGAACCATACATGACTTCCATATTCTAAGACTTATAATCTGAAATATGCTTGCCTGCCAAGCACGATATATTTTCTAATATATACATAATTTACATTAAAATGAAAAAATTATAATTTTATTGCCTGGCAACAAAATTATTTTATTTTTAACAAATACCATTGTTTGAAAAAGTTTAAATGAATTTTCAAGTACTTTACTCTTGTTAAAACGTAAAAGGTTGCAGGTAAACTACCCCTTCCCCTCAACCGATCTTCACCAAAAACAAAAGGTCTTGAGTACTCTACAAACCAGGGCTGTATGCAGAAAATTATTTGATTATGTTTGAATTCGCGGCTGTTATTTTTTGCCATAAAAAATAACCTTGTTAAAAAAACGTTGTAGGTAAACTACCCCTTTCCCTTAACCGATCTTCACCAAAAACAATAGGTCTTGAGAACTCTACAATTTAGGGCTGTATGCAAATAATCTTTTGATTCTGTTTGAATTTGCGGCTGTTATCGTTTGCCATAGGAAATACCCTTGTTAAAACATAAAACGTTACAAGTAAACTACCCCTTTCCCTTAACCGATCGTCACCAAAAACAATAGGTCTTGAGGAGAACTCTACAATTCAGGGCTGTATGCGAAACATTATTTGATTCTGTTTGAATTTGCGGCTGTTATCGTTTACCATAGAAAAAAAATTTCCCTTGATAAAAAAAAACCGTTGCAGGTAAACTACCCCTTTCCCTCAACCGATTTTCACCAAAAACAATAGGTCTTGAGAACTCTACAATTTAGGGCTGTATGCAAATAATCTTTTGATTCTGTTTGAATTTGCGGCTGTTATCGTTTGCCATAGGAAATACCCTTGTTAAAACATAAAACGTTACAGGTAAACTACCCCTTTCCCTTAACCGATCTTCACCAAAATCAACAGATCTTGAGAAATCTACAATTCAGGGCTGTATGCGAAACATTATTTGATTCTGTTTGAATTTGCGGCTGTTATCGTTTGCCAAACAAACAAAATTACCCTTGCTAAAAAAAAAACCGTTGCAGGTAAACTACCCCTTTCCCTCAACCGATCTTCACCAAAAACAATAGGTCGCGAGTACGCTGCAAATCAGGGCTGTATACAAAACATTATTTGATTCTGTTTGAATTTGCGGCAGTTATCGTTTGCCATAGAAAAAAAATCTATAGACACACAGACAGACAGACACACACACAGACACTTTTCGGAAAACGACTTTTTTTCATGTTTTGAGTGTAGTAGAAACAGAATCTGCAATAATCTCGAACACGATTTTTTTTGCCATCACCATACTTCCATTCCTTAAGGAATATGGAAGTAAAAGGAAGTATGGTGATGGCAAAAAAAAATCGTGTTCGAGATTATTGCAGATTCTGATTGTACTACACTCAAAACATGAAAAAAAGTCGTTTTTCGAAAAGTGCCTGTGTGTGTGTCAGTGTGTCTGTGTGTCTGTCTGTCTATCTGTCTATAGATTTTTTTCTATGGCAGACGATAACAGCCGCAGATAACAGAATCAAATAATTTTTTGCATACACCTCTGATTTGTAGAGTACTCAAGACCTATTGTTTTTGGTGAAGATCGGTTAAGGGAAAGGGGTAGTTTACCTGCAACTTTTTATTTAATCAAGGGTAATTTTTTTCTATGGCAAACGATAACAGCCGCAATTTCAAACAGAATCAAATAATGTTTAGCATACAGCCCTGAATTGTAGAGTTCTCAAGATCTATTGTTTTTGGTGAAGATCGGTTAAGGGAAAGGGGTAGTTTACCTGCAACGTTTAATGTTTTAACAAGGGTATTTTCTATGGCAAACGATAACAGCCGCAAATTCAAACAGAATCAAATAATGTTTTGCATACAGCCCTGAATTGTAGAGTTCTTAAAACCTATTGTTTTTGTTGAAGATCGGTTTAGGGAAAGGGGTAGTTTACCTGCAACGTTTTATGTTTTAACATGGGTAATTTTTTCTATGACGAATGATAACTGCCGTAAATTCCATCAGAATCAAATAATGTTTTGCATACCTTCCAGAGCTACAGAGAGCTCAATGTCTGTTGATTTTGGTGAAGATCGGTTAAGGGAAAGGGGTGGTTTACATGAAACATTGTATATTTTAACAACTCATTTTTTTTATGACGAACGATAACTGCCGCACATTCAAACAGAATCAAATATATTTTTGTGTACGTTCCTGAATTGTAAAGGAATGAAGGTCTATTGATTTTGGTGAAGATCGGGTAAGGGAAAGGGGTAGTTTACCTGCCACATTTTATGTTTTAACAAGAGTAATTGTTTCTATGACGGACGATAACTGCCGCACATTCAAACAGAATCAAATAATGTTATGCTTGCATCCCTGAATTGTAGAGTAGGCCTACTCAAGGCCTGTTGATTTTGGTGAAGATCAGTTAAGAGAAAGGGGTAGTTTACCTGCAACGTTTTATGTGATAACAAGGGTAATTTTTTCAATGACGAACGATAACTACCGTAAATTAAAACATAATCAAATAATTTTTTGCATACATCCCTACATTGTAGAGAGCTCAAGGCCTGTTGATTTTGGTGAAGATCAGTTAAGGGAAAGGGGTTAGTCACCTGCAACATTTTGTGTTGTAACAAGAGAAATTTATACATGACGAACGATAACTGCCGTAAATTCAAACAGAATCAAATAATTTTTTACATATGTGCCAGAGTTGTAGTGTACTCAAGGTCTATTGATTTTGGTGAAGATCGGTTACGGGGAAAGGGTTGTTTACCTGAAACATTTTTTGTTGTAACAAGAGTAAAGTATTTAATTTTGATAAATAAAGTATCCTGATAAGAAGATCTTAATAATCCACTGTAGAAACGTAGATGAAACATTTATAAATGAAGAGGCTAGTTGAACGGGGTGGGGGTAATTTTCTATAAACGAAAATTATAGTTGAAGGGAAGGGGATAATTTTTTTATACATGTACTAAGTTATCGGCAACAAAGAAGTAGTTTGTTGTTAAAATTCCTTCCCGGCCTGTTTGGCCGTAGACCAATGTTTTCAGCAAAACCAGACGTATCGGCAGTGCCGTCGACTCCCATCATCACTGAAAATCGAGTGCGATAACGTGTGGTGGTATACGTTAGTGACCACAGTACTGTCATTAAGGCTGAAGCAATAAGTGGAAAGAAGTAGTTTCTATGGAAACATTTCATTTCGTAAATGATTTTAAATATAAATCTTAGAACATGGAAGTCATGTATGGTTCTCCATACCGATATTTACTTCCATGTTCCATACGGATATGGAAGAATGGTGATAGCAAAAAAAAATCGTGTGCGATATTATTGCAGATTCTGATTGTACTACCCTCAAAACATGAAAAAAGTCATTTTTCGAAAAGTGTCTCTGTGTGTGTCTGTGTGTCTATCTGTAGATATTTTTCTATGGTAAACGATAACAGCCGCAAATTCAAACAGAATCAAATAATGTTTAGCATACAGCCCTGAATTGTAGAGTTTTCAAGACCTATTGTTTTTGGTGAACATCGGTTTAGGGAAAGGGGTAGTTTACCTGCAACGTTTTAAATTTGAACAAGGGTATTTTCTATGGCAAACGATAACAGGCGCAAATTTAAATAGAATCATATAATTGTTTGCATACAGCCCTAAATTGTAGAGTTCTCAAGACATTTTGTTTTTGGTGAACATCGGTTAAGGGAAAGGGGTAGTTTACCTGCAACGTTTTATATTTGAACAAGGGTATTTTCTGTGGCAAACGATAACAGCCGCAAATTCAAACAGAATCAAATAATATTTTGCATACAGCCCTGAATTGTAAAGTTCTCAAGACCTATTGTTTTTGTTGAAGATCGGTTTAGGGAAAGGAGTAGTTTACCTGCAACGTTTTATGTTTTAACAAGGGTAATTTTTTCTATGACGAATGATTACTGCCGTAAATTCCATCAGAATCAAATAATGTTTTGCATACCTTCCTGAGCTATAGAGAACTCAATGTCTGTTGATTTTGGTAAAGCTCGGTTAAGGGAAAGGGGTAATTTTCCTGCAACATTTTATGTTTTAACAACGGTAATTTTTTCTATGACGAACGATAACTGCCGCACATTCAAACAGAATCTAATATTTTTTTGCATACTTTCATCAATTGTAAAAGACTGAAGGTCTGTTGATTTTGGTGAAGATCGGTTAACGAAAAGGGGTAGTTTACCTGCAACATTTTATGTTGTAACAAGACAACGTTTTTCAAGAAGAACAATAACTGCCGTAAATTCAAACAGAATCAAATAATTTTTCACATATGTGCCTGAGTTGTAGAAGACTCATGGCCTATTGATTTTTGTGAAGATCGGTTACGGGAAAAGGGCAGTTTACCTGAAACATTTTTTGTTGTAACAAGAGTAAAGTACTTAATTTTGATAAATAAAGTATCCTGATAAGAAGATCTTAATAATCCACTGTAGAAACGTAGATAAAATATCTATAAATGAAGAGGCTAGTTGAACGGGGTGGGGGTAATTTTCTATAAATGAAAATTATAGTTGAAGGGGGAGGGGATAATTTTTATATGTATATTACGTTATCGGCAACAAAGTAGTAGTTTGTTGTTAAAATTCCTTCCCGGGCTGTTTGGCCGTAGTCCAATGTTTTCTGCAAAACCAGACGTTTCGGCAGTGCCGTCGACTGCCATTATCAGTGAAAATCGAGTGCGATAACGTGTGGAAAGAAGTGGAAAGAAGTAGTTTCTGTGGAAACATTTCATTTCGTAAATTATTTTAAATATAAATCTTAGAACATGGAAGTCATGTATGGTTCTCCATACCGATATTCTTTGTAGTAACTCTTGAACTTATTAAGGTATCTTGTAGTAATTAAATATTGTGTTGTATTGTCAGAGTTAGGATGAATTTGCATCTTCGCAAAATCTTCTGCAATTATTATTAGCCTATTATTATTTCCGGCTGTACAATGTTTACACATTTTCCGGAACCAAAGATTACAGAAGTGATTGAATTCTCCTCTTCCACTGCTGCTTCTGCATCCAAAGATCTTCTTCAATTTCTCATTCCCGCAATATAGTCTGAATTTCTTCTATCCAAGTGATCGTTGATCTTCCTCTTTTCCTTCTTCCTGACGGGGTCCATTACATAACTCTCCTTGGTAATCTTTCCTATGCCATTCTTTTCGTCTGGCCATACCATTGTAATTTTTTTGTTTGGATAAAATCAACAATTGAATTTTTTACGTTCATTCTATCCGTAATGACTTCATTTCTAATTTTCTCACGTCTGGATACTCTTGAAGAACGTCTCCAAAAGCCCATATCTCCTGTCATTAATTTTGTTCTTGCGTGTTTATTAGTAATCCAAACTTCTGAGCCGTAAGTCTTCTGCAATTAAATTTTATTTTATTTATAAACCGTACGTGTGTTTCTCAGAAACTTCGTGGCCAGAGGTTTATAATATAAATTTAAATTAAACATCTGATGGTGCATACTGTTTGTAAGAACCGTACTAAATTAATATTAATAACAAACGTTTCCCTCTGTGTACCCTATCGAACGTACGTGACTCCAGCCACCAAGCCGATGCGTGGTCTGTACTCATGCATGAGACGCCTGACTTCGTTTTTACCACACGACCGTACCGCTGGGGAGGTGAAGTACTCTTGCTTAAAAAATATAAAATCCATTTTTTCCTTAAGGTACTCGAGTACGAAAGATGTATTCTCACACATAAATATAAGCAGAATAGTAAATAAGGATTATACGATATGTGAAATAGAAACAAATTAAGAATATTTAATTAGTAAAGTAGTGTCAGTGGTTATAATCACAAACAGAAATAACACTGTTGCACAACCATATAGAAAAAATTATTCCGATTAGCGCTTTCAAGCTTCACAGCTCCTCACCAGATCGGAAATATCTGATCAAATTAAGAATAATTACAACGTTTAGAAGTAGCAAATGCGGCATGTTAACAAAGCGAATACTGAACTGCCGATATACTGAATACTGGAATACACCAAAGTACTGAATTCATTGGAAGATTAGGTGATACATGCAGTCCTGTCTCATTAGTGAAGTGAAAAATATAACGAGAACACTATCTAGTAATAGCCTTGAACAATTTTTTTACCTGCATTAAATGTATCCTTCACAAAATTTACGAACTCGACACTTACAAAAAACTTACTGTTAGTGGTTAAAATCAAATATAGTTTTAAAAATACGATCATACCAAGAATGGTATTCTGCAGCATGCGTTAGGTTACCATTGAAACACCCTACACTTATAGACGATCGTCACGCTCATTTCTTTACATAAGATTTCTTGTCTCTCTTCTCTGTACGTCTCTGCGCGTTTGTGTACTTCTGTCTTCCGTATTTCATTGTGCACCATGAAAATGTAAGAATAAAAAAAAAATAAAGAAGAGACAACCACAGTCGGAAAGGTCTGTGAGATGTTCAGACGAAGTCGCGTTTCAAAGGGAAATTCTTTGTTGCGTCGTGTCGCCCTTTGTTGTTTGTGCATGCGGAGACATGATTATGGATTCGACGCGGTCCAGTATTGGCCAATGACCATATTGCATTCCACGTTCGACCACACATACCACACCGATATTATTGGTTCCACAACACCGCAAAAGAGAAAATAAATCTACATATAATTTGCTCATAGCGAATCGCTGTCACAAAACAGATGGGTTTTTTGTTGGTGTGTGTGTGTGTGTGTGTGTATGTGTGTGTGTGTGTGTGTGTGTGTGCGCGCGCGCGCGATTTTCTACTGAATAATACGAAAACACGACGCGTCGCCTCTCCCATAGTGCGGAAAGAATACGTACACATTTCTTATAGTGTGACTGCGGTTGTTTCCTGAAAAAGGCATTAAAGAAGCGTTGAATAACTTTCGTCTATATATAGTGTGACTTCAAGCAATTTTTGCCTCTTTAGATCAATTGTTACAAAAACGTAAGGTTCTAAAACTTAAGTTACAATAAGTTACTACGTAAGTAAACGTTTATGAACAACCGTACGGTAAGCATACAGAATACACAGCCATGAACTAACTCATAACCACTTTCGAAATGATACAAAACAGGATTCAAACACAGTGAGCTACAATTCAGATGTTCAGAATTCCTTCACAATCTTTTTGGTAAAATAAAGTAAATTTTACCAACTGCATATCTCACAAAACATAAGAATTTCGAAATTAACGCTTAATTTACCTGTTTCATATCACACAAAGTTTGTCTGAAGAATATGCGTGAGATGAGTGAATTAAGTTGTGAAACGAGGAAGAACTGTTGCGCTCAAAATAAAAAAAAAACCCTTAAAGATGGAGAAAAAGACCAATGGTATTTCTACAAAATTACCCCAGCGGGAATCGTCACTTAATTCCTGTTTTTAAGTAGTTTACGAAAATCAACCTTCGATAATTCAGTGAATCATCATCACTCTTCTACAGAACATTGTACTGAATGGATGTTGTAAATAATTACACTAAAATGTAACAGCCGAAACTATATAAAAAAATGTACCACTAACATTAGTACGTAGCTGAATTCAAACCGAATTTAATGTTCAGGAAATACTGAGAAAAATAATTCATTTTTATTAACTGGGAATGTACATATTTTTGAAGCGAAAGTGGAGATTCACTGAATTGTCATCAGTCGTTTCCAGTGGCAGATAATTTTGCCTACCAGTTTCATAAACTAACAGTAACAAGTTTTTTTTTTAACAAGGTGCGTATAATTCAGTAAAAATATCTGGACGTGTCTTTTGTTGAGGAGGTTACTTTAAAATGAACGTTCTTTACAGTTTGTCAAAGCTTCTAATGATGTTGGTTACAGATTCAAAGTTATTCAAGAATTAAAATAAATTACACAGTTCTAGTTTCAAATAAAAATACAATTTTGAGCAATCTCAGCATAATGGTGCTGAAAATAAACCCATGATTCTAAGTCCCCTGGGATAATCGTGTATTCTTTTTCTGCTGTAACTGCACAGTGAACATATCTCACTTTATGCATAGTTGTTGTCGTCTCCACGTTGCATGTACAATTAAAATTACTTTGTGTATCCAGGTTCCCTTCCTCGCAACTTATTTTAACATTCACAGCGCCCGTGAGTCTCTCGCGAGATCCATAGCGATGCGCATCGTGAGATAACGTTGGTTGGGAGTCGCTTAAATAACGGGATCTGTGTGACTTTTATTAATTGACGTACTTTATGTGAGTGAACATATTTTATCACCTGATGATGGGACTATAAGTCTCGAAACGCGTTGTAAATATTAAAAAAAAAGTTGTTGCAAGGAAGGGAACCTGGATACACAAGGTAATTTTAACAATTTACATATCAGACTTTACATTGTATCTTTAATCGTAGTTTCCTAAACCCTTCTTCGTGTAATTTTCTCGCTGTTATTTTCTGTGTGTCATAGCCTATCTGTTTGTTTGTCGTTATGTTAATGCTCGGCCTTAATGGCAGTTCATCCGATTTAAACGCAGATAAGTTTGAAATTTCTTAATATGATGATTGCTTGCTTTATTTGAATCTTCTACTTTCGATTTTACTTGCCCTGTACTCACGCTTATTAGATCCAGATTCGCACACTGTTTCAACCACGTCAGTAATCCAGAAATAAGTTTACATTTACCCCAAGAAACATTAAATTTTCACCGAAAAGAGATTCCTGTTAAACACGGAGACGACGTCAAATTTACGTTTAATTTCATGTGTATATTTTATAAAATTTTAAAAATCTGATATTCCTTTTACAATTACATTGAAATCAGAAGCTAAAAGCAAAATAAATTCTTCTTTTTCGCGGCAGTTGTCAACTGCGTTCCTGATAATATTTAACAACAAATCAGTTTGTTAGCGTAATTGTCGCGCCAGAACCAAGCAACGTGACAAATTAAAGGGAGCGAGCGAAATGAAACAGTAGTAGGAAGGGAAATCTATGGTTTTGTTTAGGTAAAACCTGCAGGTAGTTACCCCAATTATGCCTACCCTAAGTAATTAGTCGTGATCGCCACAGTTTACCTCTGTTATTATCTGTGCGAGCGCGGACAGACCCGTAATCAAGTCAGAGACTGCGGTTTCGCTTGTTCAGCGCACCCCCCCACCCTGTGCTTTGTGCTCGCTTTCTTAAAAACGTGTTGACGAAAATTTGTTTTCGTCATCAAAGGGATTCGTTATTTCTGTGCGGAAAACAAATTTCACATTTCATAAACAGCTGTCAGATCCAGTACAACAAAAGTTTCCTTAATCGTCATATAATCATGTCACATACGTGCTATAATTTTATATATATATATATATATATATATATATATACCAACTAGCTGCGAATACACTTGGTAACAAAAAACAATAAATTTGAAACCACACTGAAGTCTCCTTTTCGTAATAAAAAACAATAAGCCTAAACAGTATTTCATAAAAATTATGAAAGTCGTCGTTATATGTTATTCAGAAAAAAAACTGGCGATTATTTCGGCTGCCGAACAATTTCCAACGACAACATACTCAGTCATATTTGTATTTAACGTTAAGCCGCATTTCTGGTATTCTTCATCTAACTTCCAAAGCATATAACAGATGCCGTCCTCATCTTCAACTATAATTACCATCGTCCACGAAATGCAAAGTGAAGAGCTACTGATGTGCGTCACTCACATGAAGTACGTCAATTAATAAAAGTCACACACATCCCGTGAGTCGCTCGCGAGATCCGTAGCGATGTGCATTGTGAGATAACGTTGGTTGGGAGTCGCTTAAATAACCCTATGTTGCGACAGGTGCGTCTCCGCCGTTCTAAAACTGAATTCCAGTATATTGTAAATAAAGTGGGCGCTATGTACAACCTTGACGCAATCCCTTGGTAACTGAAAATTCATCAGATAGTCTTTTGAGCCTATCTTTATGGTGCTAGTAATGTTGATAAATAGCGCTTCCACAGATCTAACATGTACAGCATTGACACACAATTTTTTAATAACACTGGTCATAGCTCATTCTCTGGAAGACTGTCATTATGCCCTCTTGAGGTCTATAAATTAAACGGTTTTCTACGTTTCTTGCCAGTTTTTTTCAAGAAGTACAAACTTTTTACATTCAAATCAACAAACTGTATATAAATCGCATACAAAAAATTGGCGCGTGGAAGTATTACACAAAATAATATAATAGTAACACACGAATTCGATGTAAATTGCTTTATAACAAAAAAATTTAACGACGTTGAATTCGCAATAAAAGCAAAGTCACGAGTGTATCCGGAGAAAGTTAACGATTAACGAGTTTTCGTGACGCGGTCGAGGACCGCCAGCTGTGTTCGTACGTGTGCCATATGCAAAACTGCCAGCATCTATTACGCAACTGCCTACTAACATTGATAGAAACATTTGGAAAACTTAATCTTTTTGATTAATAAACATTCTCATATATGTACAAAAATGACAGAGTTACCTATATTCTTCTTTTATTATTTGGAACAGTGTTTACTCTCCCGCCCGTATGTCTATCTGTCTGTCTGTCTCTCTCTCTCTCTCTCTCTCTCTCTCTCTCTCTCTCTCTCTCTCTCTCTCTCTCTCTCTCTCTCTCTCTCTCTCTCCCTCTCTCTCCTCTCTCTCTCTCTCTCATCTCTTCCCTCCCTCTCTTTGACTTTCTTAACATGAAGCATTTATGCTTTACCAAAAACATTGTGATCTTGTGTCATTGTGTCATCGATTGATCAGCTGAAGCTTGTATAAATAGCACTTATTTTATGCATTCATTTTCTTGTAATTCACGTAAAAAATTCTAGTGAACACAGTGAAGTTTAAAAATTATTTACTTCCGGGCCGTTTGGCCGTGGTCCAAAACTGTTCGTATCAGCGAACGTTTCAACCGGGCCTTCGCCGGCCATCTTCAGAGCTAACAAACACTAATGCCAGGTAGCTGATGTGAACAGCTTTGGACCGCGGCCAAACAGCCCGTAAATAAATAATTTTAACAACATTGACTCCGGCCGTATAAGCCTCCGACAAAGCTTACAGTGAAGTTGGTTACAGTGTAGAACGTTTCGAAAAATGCTTCTTACGTGAGTAAAAATTGCAACAGAATGTGTTCAAGTAATGTCCATCACTACACAGTGATGGAGGCTTTTTTGTTATTTGAAATTTGTTTGTCTTGATTTAAAATTAATGAAGCAATATGGATAGGCGAGCTCATCGTATATACTGCAAATATTTTGGTTCGGTATACTTTTATAAGATCAACGCTTGAATTTAAAATATACGGGATTATGTGAGTGTGTGTCAAATAGAAAGAGAAATTGCAGCAGTCTACTGTCCCGACCGGGCATTGAACTGAGTGAACGTGTGTGTGTGTGTGTGTGTGTGTGTGTGTGTGTGTGTGTGTGTGTGTGTGTGTGTGTGTGTGTGTGTGTGTGTGTGTGTGTGTGTGTGTGTGTGTGTGTGTGTGTCGCCTCGTGTGAGACATACAGGCTTACTCGCTCACTATCGGTTTGACAAATTATAACACGCCCCCTAACATGCAATTAACACCCTAACGCCCATGACGCCCTAATTTAGCGCCCCAAGATATGCTAATTTGTACAACGCCGATTCATTCACTCATGCCTACCCTGAACCGACACTATTAATTGTGGAATTCCCAAATGTTTTTAATTTGGTAACGCACCGCACCGCGCCAGTGAAATCGTGAGTTGTGCTGAACACGCACCTCTCTGCAAGCGGTAGTAGTAGTGCAGTAGGTGACGTGGACTTATTTTCCAATTAACTTTATTTTATGACTTTCCCCAATAATCTCCTTCAAGTTTTCTACTTTCCTTAATTAGAGGATTAAAAAAAAAATTAACTTGAATTTCTCTTTGCATCGTTATATTTATTAAATGTGGTTAATAACAGAATTAATGCCGTCTGCGTTTCACTGATGCTGGTAACTACTTGAAGCATCGACTGAGCCCCAGTTATCGTGTACTGTTAGTACACCCCCAGTCAGAATCAGTACTATTCTCGTTGAAGTCCGTCACTGCCACCCTATTCTCCCCAGTGCACAATCTAATGAAATACTCTCGTAAACATAGCTTTTCAAATTGTACTTTTATTGTGCCTACAACTTGTATGTCTTGCGTTATAATTTTAGTGACGTAATACCGTAGTCAATTTAAGCAATGATAGTATCTGATGATCCGTGGTTTCCAATGTTTAGGAAGTTATGTGCTCACTTCTAGCGCAAAAAGAAAAGGAAGGTGGACAAGGTTTAAATTTGTACTGTGTGCTAAACTGATCATGACTTGAGGGCTCATAAAAAACTTCGTGATCTCACCAAACGAACTGCTTAACATTGAGATAATTTTGTTTACGAAACACATCTTAAGTTCGGTGATACTAAGTCGGTTTAGTTTTATATTCACTATACATAAATCAAAAGTAAACTGGGCTTTTAAAGCCCAACGCTTTCGTAATGTACAATTAAAGTTGTTGGACGAATGAACTAACGCTGCCAAAGTTGTTGGACGAATGAACTAATGCTCCCAAAAAAACAAAACAAATTAAAAGTCTTCTTCAGAAGTATTGACGACTAACGCAAAGTAGTGATTGTAAAATACGCTCCGAGTCAATCGTTAAGTTCAGAAATTATCAGTATTATCTTCGTTTGGAAACACATACCGTATTTCGGTCTGAAATGAAAACCCTCCAACAAGACAATTTCAGAGACGGAAAAATTATGCCCTATGTGTCGTTAGTGAAGTACCTTGGATCTCTATATTATTTTATCTGTTATAATTTATTCCAATCGGGTTTATTACTGAACTACAGACCAAGATATGTAAATAAACCAGCTATGTCTCCCATCCTGCTTGCCAGAGTTGTCTCTTTTCCAGTTCTCGTTATAAATCCCTTTTCCTATGTCGTCACAGACAATCTATCTGCGTCGTATATGGTCTCAATCATCTTATCTCTCTATGATCTCCTGGATCCTACCTCTTTCCTTCTTCTATTTAAACCACTTTCAACAACGATAGAACTAATTCATTTTAATGGTTTAAGCTATTAAAATAAAATTGTTTGATGTGTGGTTTTTCTCATAAAAAATGCAGTTTGATTGATCTGTGGCTTTTTTAGTAATTGCAGTTAGACCAGGAAGAGACAGGATTTCTTTTTACCTCATCATTGTTTAACAGAAACTATTATCACCGATTAACGTTCACGTTCCTCAGCTTTCAAAGTGTCAAAACCAATAAGAAATATTCCTCTCGTACATGCTGAAGACCTTGCTCACAAATTGATCTTCTGTGGTGGTTGTCTAAAATGAATTCGCTCAACTCTTCTACACATACGTTATTAAGTAACAGGCCTGCGTACATACTACACAAGTATTAACGTTAGTAAATTTTATTAACGACTTTTTTTTAAAGCAATCAAATAACATTGTTTAAAGAGAGCCGCAATCTGTTCTACTTAGACATCTAACTGCCTGTAGCTATAATAGATCCTAAGTCTTATTTTCCAAAGTGCACGTACTCCAAACGTGTTTTCATTTATAATTACAATCCAAGTCTGCTTGTATTATTTGAAACCTTTATTATAATATATACTTTAATTGAGAATTCGAAATAACACGTTTGTCTCAAGAAGCGACGTGTCTGTATTTAAAGTTCAATATGTCGTTGGAGACCAGCAGAAGGATGGCAACGGACTCCTTAACACTTTTCCGTCATGAATAAGCAATGCCGGTGACTCTGTATATGCTGTTTCTATTCCATTACCTCTTCCGTTGACGTCTCATTTGTTTTGTCGCTGTTGCACTGCTCTGGTTTTTGTTTCTAGCGATTGCAATTTCGCTGCACACTTATTTTTGTCGTGAATATTAAACTCACCGGATGTCTAACTCGGACTTGACGTGTCTGTTCTTTGTAGGCAAAGAAGATGATGGTGGAAGGTGTTGGTCTTATCTTTTTAATTTTTTTTTTTTCTTACACAGATGTGTCAAAACAGTATCGAATGTGGGACTCTGTCTCATCTGTAAATCATTTTTGTGCCAAGAGGTTATTCACGTCGTTATGGTGAAAGTGAAAACTGAATATATGAGTTCGTGAGAAAATGTGAGAAAAACCGTCGATAATGTAAAAATATGAATATTATATTAATAATTATTTGGAAACATTTTGCTATAGGGGCAAATTCGACCTTCTGCCAAAAGAATTACAATTGATTATATAACGTGTAGTTACGATTGGTCTCCGAAACAGGTAAACGAAGCCTCGTTATAATTGAAGATTATAATCATAATTGTAAAACAGTATCAATCTATGTGCAAAACACGTGTAAAAGTAACAAAAGTGGAAGGGAACAAGACGTCATTTTTTGGCATTCAAACTTTTTTGGCATGTATATATATGAAATATGAATCCTGAAATATTTAAATCAATGTTTTAGTGATACGGTGACAATGTTTTTTTCAGTTCACTAAGAAAGAAAACAACAAACTTTACCTTCATAAATTACGAGTGCTTAAGGATTAAAATGTTTAAGGCCTACAGAACAAAAAATAAGATCCACTAAAACCGCGAATCTCAAAGTATTCACAATTCTCAATTACTTTTAATAACTCAGTAAATTCTCAGTTACTGACGCAAAGTAAAACTCATTTGAATTCCAGCCAAGTTCAAAATTCTTTACTCCGATTGCAAATTAGAGCAAATTATATTGTGTACGTTAAGTATTGTATGTAACTGGTGTGACTGACTGTTGGTTGTTTGTTTGGTTACAGTTAGAGTTGGATACAGCAGCTGTTCGCTATGTACTCGTAACGACAACTTCCTCTCCAGGTAAGACAAGCGTACCTCTGTCAGCATTTATCACTGATTTGTCCTGCATGCATGTTTCCTCATCTGTCCGAGTTCTCCTCGTAGTTAGTTCAGATAACCGAGTCTTGGTATTCTCAGGTACGTTCAAAAAGCAATTAACTTGTTATAGTTTCATTTCCTTTCAACTCCGAGACGTACCATAGCGTATTAGTTAACGCTGTAATCCGTTCAACTTCACTTATACGCGACAAAGTATTTAATTTCTTCTCTGCTTAGTAATGAATTAAAAGTTACGAAGAATAATAAATTCTGTCGCATCGAGTGATCATAATTATTGATTTCGCGAAAATTTTTTAATGTTCATTTGCTTCCCAACTTTTGAAAATATGTAAATATACAGATATATGACAAGACGCGTTTTTCGTATACGGAAATAAAAATATGTGATGCTTTTTTTTTAAACTAGTGTATAACATTTAGATAAAATTGCCTCGAAATGTATCTACCAGAAAGTAGTAGCGAGTTGTACCATTCCGGCTCTGAATAGGCAATTTCTCGTCCAGTTGTGTTGTAATACAGGTAGGAAGTCAATAAAACTAGTTCCCACATCGCTAACGGTTATAAATTTCCACGTGTAGCATCTACTTTATTTTATATATATATTTCAATATTTATAATTTTTGAACAAGATTATTTTTCTGAGTTTATAGATTTGTAGGGCCTATAAAGTATACATGACATAATCCACTTCGATGGAAGGAAGTTTCCCAGTTTTGTTGCAACAATTCCAGTACACCGAAGTATATTTATGTATGGATTTATAGTGGCATAAATACAGCTAATTAACGTTAGCTGAATGGCTTAACTGAATTTTCGATAATACCTTAAAACTCGCTTTATGTGAAAAAATTCTTTCTTACCATTTTGTTTCATTACCTGTATGAAATTCTATGGTCTTGAAACTATTTTCATTCCGTACGGTTTACTATTTTTTTCATAATTTTTGATTGTATTAATTTACTGGTGGTTACCATCTTTAACGATAACACTATACTTTCGCTATAGCCTAGTAAATGCGTAATTCAGGAGACGCGTAATTAGAAATCGAACAGTAGTAAACTGAGGCCTATCACAACTAAAAAGTTGCCTCAGATCAAACGTGTATGTAGAACCCATTGTATAGAGTAAGCTTTTAACAGCAACCGTTCCCCTGCTGACGCTCGTGCGTCGGTGCGAGTTCCATTCTGTTTACGTTCCACTTCTGCTTTCATCATTGTTTTTTAATTAAAGGTTTTTCCGGAAATTATGTACAGTCTGAAAGTCACGGATACTGAGGAAGACAATAAACCGTTTTCACGTATTCAGCATCAGCATCAGTCATCCAGAATTTTATATCGAACTGTGACAGGCTCTGGTATTCACTCTCCAGCGGAAACGCAAGGCGACCAAACTGTATCTTAAAAATCGTACTCACAAGCGCAGAATCAAACTGTGTATTTGGAAATTTATTGTTTTTTATGAACAAATTTCTGGTTACAGTTATTAATTAATTTCGTGGTTGTATAATCACCCATTTGTCAATAAAAATTAAATTGTTTGACGACAGCATTATCTGATTACATTTGCTGACGTACCTGACAGTAAAATTATTAATAGTCGCCGCCAACACCGTACTGGTTTTCTGTGTCTGTCTTCCTTCTAGTATCAAAAACCCAGATAATTACCCAATTACTGTTACCTTTGTAGACATAGACTTTTATTTATATAGAAAAACTGTAAAATAAATTGTAATTAGTGGTACAACTTTAAAAACTCAGCATTCAGTGTTCCACAAACGAATAACTAAACAAATTTTTATTTATTTTAAGCTTCTCTTCAAAACCGTGTCGTGAACAGCAGTCGAATTCATTTTTTTTTTAATGTTGACAAATCGACACGTTTACGTCATCGTGTTTGAGATCAATAAATTAGGTCAGTGTATTTTTTACAATGACATCAAATTCGTCATAGAGAAACGCCGATCAAAGCTTCGTTTTCGTTTGTACACAATAGCCATTCCCCAATAAAGGGAGTCCGATACAATGTAACGGATATTTTATCAATCACGATTATGATGTGAAATTCTGGTGCTAGAAGCTTTAAAATCTTTAGAAAACATATCCACGAAAATTTCATGTGGTATCTCAAGTAACTTAGTTTTTTTTTAATATTCCTTAAGTACTTGAAAACCTAATTAAGAAGATTATCTTAGACATCCAGACATAGGGTACTAAGCTTAACAAACACATTATTAGGTACTCTAGTTTAAATGAGATGGTCGAATTAAAAGGATGGAATCTGTTAAGTTTTTGAATATAGGCTTGACGTTTTTCATCGGAGTTTCTGGAATGGAATTCTTGTACTTATGTGGTACTGATTCATTGCTACGTTCCATTTTTCTAAACATGTCAAAGTCGGATTATTTTTAAGGCTAGAGCACTCCAAAATGGGCACTCAAGTTCAACAGAAACAGCCGTTGAAGGCACACGAAACGTTATCATTGAAACATTACTTTAAAATATTTTAAACGTCAAACTCCGTCCTTTTATATATCGTTTCAATGAACAAAGCTGTACTACACTGTTTCCAGAGAAAAGTCTAAAAATTGGCAAACCTTTTTTAAAACGACATTCGAGCTCGTAACATTTGTTTAGTATTAATGACTTTGCGCAAGTAACTTGACTACACAGGCTCTTTGCCCGGAAAATTAGACTGCAATTTAATTACCCGTAAAATTAAGGAGGTAAACTGCGCCCCCTTATTTTCCAAAATAACAGATTATACTTTATCACTGATGAAGTCGTAAATACGCGTAAACGTGTCGTTAATGATAACTACCAAATTCGTCACGTGTTGTGTTAATGGTAGCGCAACAAACAGCAGGAGAGGGAACAACAATAGTAGGAACAATAGTAGTTTCCATTGTACATTACGCCCATGCCGCTTTTAGGAATATGTGGCCTTTAATTAATAAAGTTGTGTTAGTGGTTATAATCACAAACAGAATAATCACTGTTGCACACCACTAGAAATCGGAAATCTGACGATGAGCTGTGAAGCTTGAAAGCGCTAATCGGAATAATTTTTTATAGTGGTGTACAACAGTGATTATTCTGTTTGTGAATACGTGACCGTTATAAAGTGTGACTTAAACATTAGTATTTATAGTCGTATATACGTTTAAAGGAGTTTGTAAACGCGGTGAAAAGGCGTTGATGTCGGACGGTACCATCCGTACCTGTTTTCATGATTACTGTAGTTCCTATAATTAACTATATAATCACGGTATAATAACTATGAAAATCGATTTTCGGTTATTTTCATTGCCGCGTTTACCCAATCCGTGTACTAATAGAACTTTTCAACTAATTAAAACACGATTGTTGTAGAAGATATTGTTGGCCCATTAAATGAATTAGTTTTTGGTCTGCACCCTTATATGGGTCTTGTACCTATTGTAACTTATAGGCTATAGCGGTGTTCTTACAGCTACAGCGCATTAGTCGTTCAGGCGACACTCTCCTCGCGTCATCTTTTAATTCTCTTCTAATCCGTCACCATTTTAACACAGTCTTTACGTCCTATATTGTGGTAACATATTGTTACGACAGCCTTACTGATCGTCGTATGGTACAGTGGAAAACAAAATACAGACACCAATTAAGTCACTAACCACCAGCTTTAATTTATCACAAATAACAGTTTGTAATCAACAAGTTATTCAACAAGATTATATTCGTACAATAATTCAAGTTAATTTGCTGGATGCTTATATTTATACCCCGCTGAGATGCCATAATAATCTGTCACATTTTTGAAGACGTGTTAAAGAACACCCTCTTACGGGCGCTCTCGAATCCACTAGAAACAGTGTCGTGTCTGGCCTTGAACACAGTGTGCGCGGACCGTTGAGGTCTGGAACAGCCTCGATTGTTGACGCATGATAAAGTGTCACGTAACTGTCTTTCCTCACAAATTAACAATATGTACGCACACAAACATTACAGCTGGGCTCTGCTGTGATGGCCTAGAAACACGTAGAATGACACACTCCATTGTTCGAGAATGTTCCGTCGCGTAACAATATTTTCCTTCTTCTACATGGTAAAGAAAAAAAGGAATTGACCAAAATTAAAAATTGCTGTAAAATTGTAGTCATATAAGTCGAAGTAAATAATATGCTAATTATTAGGCTAAATAGTTACGTGAGTACATAAGGATACGTGTTTTCAACTGCGCTACGCTGTAGCTGATTGTTAGTACGAAAGCGCTTCTTACAAAGAAACATTGCTAGGTGTCTGATGTTTGAGAGACGGCTTTTGTAACACGGTTTTTGGTGTTACCTCCTCTGACGAGAAGGAAAGAAGACGACTTCGAATATTTCTTCAGCTCGCACTGTATCCAACTCGGTTTACCGTATTTGTAGTGCAATAATGTTTCCCAGAAGCAACAACAGCTTAAAAAATGTCTGTATTAAGTAGTTTCTTGCCTACCACTTGAATGTTATACATATGTGCCTATTGTTTACGTCGTTTTTCGATGCGTGTTTAATATTTTATTTTGATTTGGTGCCTCATTACCATTTTGAAAACAAATCAAAAAATTTACAGGCATCGCACAAATGCAATGCATAGAGAAGGGCTTGAAAATGCTTCAATAAATCTAAAAAATATACATATATTTATGTTCATTCACCAATCAATGAATTCATTCTTCATTTACCAATGTACAGGTTATAAGTTAAATGTAGTCGCATTCATAAGCGAAGTTTTATATGTGTACTACGTTATTGACAACAAAGAAGTAGTTTCTACGGAAACTCACCGGTTCCCATTTTCGATAACACACCAGCGATCGGCTGCAAATATGCGACACGTCCTTGTAAACATTTTCAATGTTAAAATCTTTAAATGTGTCCGTTATACCATGCAAACGTAAATCTAAAACGAACCGCGGCGTTCGAACGCCGTTTATGCTCCCTTTCTAGCCTCCGTCGTGAACTAATTTCTATATCACGTTCAACAAAACAACATGTCCGGTCAACATGTATTTGCGCACCTCAGATTTTAAAATTTTGTTTTTGAGAGTCTGTAGTACCAGCTTTATGAAAATCTTTTATTCATTTGCGCAAATCCGACAGTACTCATTAAGGCAAATTTTAAAAAAATTCTTACATTTAACACCGTCAGCGTTTGCAATAGATGTGCCAGTTTCCTGCTAATGTTTATTTTGTTTGTAGTGTAACATAAGATATCATCTTTTTTTCGTATGAGCCACTGAGGACTACGTTTGGTTCAATTGGTTCCTCCCTTCTTCTCCTCTCTCTTCCTCCTCTCCCATATCTCCTTCATTCTTGATAAGGTGATATCTTACTATGAAGTAAATATATTTTACTATTAAGTAAAGTGAGCTCATTCCATCCGTTCTCCAACGGAGTCTTCCTTCCAGTAATCTGACTTTAATGTCTTCCTCTTTTCGTCAGTACAGATGGCACCTGTCTTTTTTCCTGAAAACCTTGGGCATTTTTTAATTTTTTTTTCGAGTCGTAAGCGTCATCTTGAGTAATCTGAAGTTGCTTCTACGTCTTTCTCTGTTTCTTTGAACCGCGTATTAGGTATTTTGAGCTTTCTGAAATAGTTAAAGAGTTTCCCTGTTAGTCTGTCAGGATTCATTCTCTGAATATGTCCGTAGAAAATAATTCTTCTTTTTCCAATTACGTCTGTGATATCACCTTGATTGTTTCACAAATTCCTTAAATGTTAGATATCTGTTAATGAGACCCATATGTTTCCACACTTATACTCTCGATTAAAAAATAAAAATAAATAACAAACAACGAGGCATTTTGCTTTCAATTTTTGTAGCTTCATTCACAAAAACTCTGAACCCTGCCTCCTACAACCCGCTCAAAAGCCTCAAAAAGATAATCCTGGCTGTGCCCCTGAATGGATGCAGTAATACTATACAATAGAGTACAGTTGTATTATAATCACTAAAGTAAAGTGAGCTCATTCCGCCCGTTCTCTTAACGGAGTCTTCCTTTCTGTAATCTGACTTTAACCATTGAACATCCGTATTGTTCTTTACAAAGAGGCACACTGCGGTAACATCGCGCGAGCAGTACCTTGATGAACAAGGGCCAGGATTAAGAAGTTAAAGGCAGGCAGTACGCTGTCACTGATTTGTTGCTGTTTTAAAACCATTTGCTGCTGCGGTGCAACGTTGTGTGTGTGCGTGTGTTTCGCGCCACGGCTTAAGTCAAGTTTCAACAAAAGGAACAGACTTTGAGATTACGTCGCGCAGCCACTGGAAGTAACAGCGTCGTGTTTGATATTAACGATAAAACACTACACTGCACTAATCTATTGGATATACAGTATACCATTACGGGGAATTAATTATCGAATTACTATTTGTACATGACCTTATTTAACGAAGAATCTTCGGTAAAGCTCTGATTTACGTTATTCTATTCCATATCACACACACACACACACACATTTATATCTAATATTATTTGAATCAATAAGAAATTTTGAACACTAGATTTACTATATGAGTCCAAATTATACTAATTATTACAAAACGAGTTTTAAAAATTAAAAATAAAATTGTCTTTATTCTTAATACCAATTTTCAATTCACTGGCGGTTCTCACGTAATATGTAAGTGACGAGAGGAAACTATACTTATGTTGTAATATCTAATTTTCATATATGTTTGTGTTTGTAAATATACGTGTGTGTGTGTGTGTGTGTGTGTGTGTGTGTGTGTGTGTGTGTGTGTGTGTGTGTGTGTGTGTGTGTGTGTGTGTGTGTGTGTGTGTGTGTGTGTGTGTGTGTGTGTGTGTGTGTGTGTGTGTTCAATCACTTTCTGCTATATCAAAACTAATAAAAATAATTTACAAAAACTAAATAGCCCACACAACAAAGATAATACAACAACTAACGGTATATACAAAATTTAATGCCAAGATTGCAATAAATGTTACATAGGACAAACAAGAAAAACAGCTGAAAAAACGTTATTTTGAACACCTAAATGCATACAAAAAACCAGAAATATATAAATCCAATTTAGCCACACATGCAATAAACACAGGACATGAATTCCTAGACATAACCAATGTGACACTAATAAAACATATACCACACAAAGGCACCATAATGAACATTTGGGAAAATTTACAAATATACAAACATAAAACACAAAACAAACTAACACCTGAACAAATACAAATCAATACAAAACATGACACAATATTCAAAGCACTCAACATCGAAAATACACAAAATACAAATACATATACCACAATCACACACAATAATACAACTGTAAAATACCAGAGACCAACAAGAAACCTTAATAACATCCAGCCAACACACAAATACTTCACCGGACGCAAGATCGCGAAGGCTGAGGATGAGAGCACGGGAGCTCTCGAAACATGTTCCAAATATGGAAAAATAACATCTTGAGGTAATATAAATATAAACTTTAAATACTATATATATATATATATATATATATATTTAATATTTATAATGACTTTACCTAAAGACGTGTTTTCCTTATTTGGAACATGTTTCGGGACACTTAGTGTTCCCATCCTCAGCCATGTACAACCAACCAACACAGAAGTACTTCACAAGATTCAAAATTAGGAAGGCTTGTGTGTTTGTGAGTGTGAAAGCAAGCTACGATAGGCAAAGTCTATGATGGGGTGATGCGTACGAATTGTTGGTTTGTCTGTAATCAGGTTTTAACCGGATAAAAATAAACTAATTAATACATTTTAAACCTGTGAACAAAGACTTACCGCAATTATAAAAACACCATTACATTAAGGAATTTTTAACGAATATAGTGATGTAAAAGTATTGCAAAAATTTGCAATAATAAAGACGCTAGGTAATTTAAAGTTAATTACTAGTATAATTAAATAGTAATTAATAAGTGTGTTATATGTGAGTGACCAGAAAAAAAATTACGTAAAAGTTGATATCGCTTGTGCTACGAGTATGTTTACGAAATCGCGAAAATGAACCAAAAAGTGATTTGTAATTAAAAGGACGCTTTGCACGAAGCGACAATATCTAACAGGTCGAAAACAGTACTGGACTTGTCAGATCGCCGTCCAGTATAAATACCACCGGCAATTTTGGGGCGATCTCAGAGACTCAAGATATCTTCACACAACGTCATGCTGCTGGTCTGCCGACCGATCGAACATCTTTACCACACACACCAAGAATTATGGAGGAACTCTGGACCATCACAAACAACAAACCGTAGAGACAGAGAACACAGAATCAGCATAATCATCATCATCAAATTCTCAGGATTCAGGACACACACACGCGCGCGCGCGCAACGGCAACGTCGGCAGTATGCAGGTGATGAATAAACAATTATATTTTTGTTTGTGAAAAGAACTCTTAAAAAGAAACTTATATATAAACAGTAAAGACATAAAATTTTAAATATAACCACTGTACATAGATTTAAATGGTAGTTAAAGAAAATAATTTAATTTAACAAGAAAATTTAAAAATACTAATCTTCTGTTGTATGTTAAAATTTGGGTGTGTCAGTAGAAATAAATAATAGGTTGGAAGTAAATGTTATATTTTTTTATTTTGTTTATAGCAACAATTAGTTTTATTCTTGAGATTTAATATTATTTTTGTTTGTAAATGAGTTGCTATTATTATTTAAAATTTGAGTCAAAGTCAGACACCCTGAAATAAAAAGTGTTTAGATAATTTGTTTAACATGTGTGTTTAGCTAGTAAGATTATATGGTTGTTTATTTTTATATGTTATGAACAGCATAAAAGGTTATATTGTATTTTTGTAAACTTATAAAAGAGAATATTTTTTTTATTTTTATAATTCGAAATTTTGATATTTGCATATTTTCAATTAATATTAATAAATCATAGAATTATTATTAAGTATCATAATTATTACCCGTTGTCTGTTATTATAAGTGGTCTACGGACTTATATTTTTTTACATACTTCTGTAAACGTTTATACAAATTCCATGTATTCTCTTCTTTTTTCTATTTGTATCGGCCATCTGAGGACACATGCCAATTTCAATTCTTTATTCCTTGTTCTTTTCTTTTTCTCCAATCTTCTTTCATCTTTTCATTATGTACTTTCTTCCTGTCTTCAGTCTACTTTGAACCTGCGTTTTTCTCTCTCCTACCCTTGACTCTTTCCATTTTTAACACTTTTGCCCGAAAAACTTCTCTTTCAATTGCTTCTTCTGCGTTCTGCGTTTATATTACTTTTTTTTTTTTTTGTAAATCCCTTTTGACTTCTTTAATCCAAGTTGATGATGACTTTTCCCCCACAGATATTTGAAGATCTGTTTTATTAACCTGTTGTCGTCCATTCTAATATAACTGTCCAAAAAAATACTAGCCTTTTTTTTTCACTGTTTCTGTTATATTTTCTATACTTTGATATATCTCATCATTACTTCTTAATTTCCAACCTTCTGAAGTTTTTCGTGAACCTAATATTTTCCTAATAATTCGTCTTTCCAATATTTCTAGTTTGTCTAAATTGTAATTCAATGCTAGACCATTTACTTGCGTATATTCTCTTTTTATTTTTTACTTTTTTTGATCTTTAAGACACAAAGACTGTAACATAGTTTCAAACGTAGTCATTTATTTACTTGTCATTTGTCTTACTAGTTGTAATCATTTATCTTATTTATTTGTTTTATTTATTTATGATGTAGCTGAATAGGTAAAATAATTATATTTTTATATTTATTCATTATTTATCGTACTAAAGGCTAAATGCGATTTAATTTTTTGTAAGTGGTTTTGAAGTTTATATGTATGGTGATTTCGTTTTCTACTCTATCCGTAAAGGCAGCATGTCGTCGACAACAGTAATATTCCCTTCATGGCAGACGCGATTGTGCTAGAACGGTCCATTCTCCAAATGTGCATTAGGTTTCTTTCTGACCTAACGTACGTATATCTGATCTTCGCGCCTTCTCTCAGCTGTCATCCACTTGTGTTAATTTAGGAATTCAATCCTTCGACATTGTTGGTACATGACAGTACCAATATATTTCTTGTAGGCCTGCTTCTCCAGCGTTGCTTCTTCGTTGTTGTACTAACCCCTTCACTGGGTACTTTATATCCAGAAGTACGTTCCCAACGCAACTTGTTTATTCCTAATCGTTTGGAGATCTGCCACGCTGTACAGGAAACGCTTATAAAACCAGTTTTGTACAGATCCATTTTATGCAAATTGATACGCTCCTGAACGTTCGTGTTAGAACGAATAACTGAACCAAGAGAAGCAAATTCTCTTTTGTCACACTGTAATTCACCAGTCGACAAAACAACTAACGGTTACTCAATAAAACTTCAATACTTGTATTCTTCCTGTATTTGACAGGTGCGCACACATTCCCCCTTACATAAATTTGTTCATAATAATACTATGTACTCATAAATGTATATAAAGAAATTATGAAACTTCTTGTGGGTTTCGGTTAGTGAGTACACACAATTTTTAAAACATTTGTGTCGAAGTCTCAACAGTTTTACAATTTCACAATCAGGACAATTGTAGGTGCGGTGTTACGACTCCAAATGCACTATTATGACTGGTGGATTTGGGGTCATAATAACTCCTCTGAAATTGCCCTGATGATGGCAGTAAAACGTCAAAACGTCGACAGAAATGATTTAAAAATCATTGTGCCTACTTATTGACTAAACGTCACAAAACCTTCCATCATTTATTGATTGACGGTGACGACTAAAGTAAGAATTCATATTGAAAAAAAAATAGTCAAGAATAGCAATGGGAATAATAGTAGTAACAACGATATTATCATTAATTCCAATAATAATAATAATATTCTTGATGTCCAAGAATAATATTAAACAAAAATAATCATTAATCAGTCAGCTTTAACTCAAGGTTTTACATACACATTTACCCACGCATTTCTTTAGTTTAACACATTCCAAATCAATGTTATCTTACTGATATTTGGAAATACTCAATTATACACGTTAGTATTTGTGTGTGTATGTGTGTGTGCGCGCGCGCGCGCGCCAAACGTTCAGCCGGTATGCACGAAGGTTCCTATCAACATTCACCCTCCTGCTAGTCTAACACCGAAACACGTTCGGTTGTCTAACAGGAGCAATTCCATCAAGAAACGCCAAAGTGAATATGTACATATGTAGGCCAGTATATAAACTCAACCGTTAACACGAATAAAAATATTTCTTCCTCCTCAGTTGAAGTCAGAATTTCTAACAGAGGAGCGCGGTTTTCGTCGAATTTTTTTACAGAGGAACGCGTCGGACGAAAAGTGGGTCCATAAAGTGAAATATCATAGCGAAACCGAAGCCGTATAGATTTATCGCGGTTTGAGGGGTTGGGAAAACACATCGAATACGCGATTTATGTGGTAACCGTGTTGTTCTATGCATCTCCACAGACATTGACTCTGGCTTGTCTAAAAGATTGCCGCGCATTCACGCGTTTTCCTTCTTCCCTTCCCCAATCGTTGTCTCTCTCCCCCTCTACGAATCAATATAAACGCAAGAAATTCTATCTTATCCTTTGTGTACGTGCGCGAGTGTATGTGTGGGGTGATGTTATTTGCCCACATTCTAGACCAGCCCTTTGTGAAATGTCACTTTGTCTCTTTCCTTTTCCATTTTCTTAATATATATTTCCCTTCACGATTTACGAAACGTCTTTCCTCCTTTAAAATATACACTGAAAGATAATAGTTTCTTTAACATTACTTGCGTTATTCACCGTCATACCATTTATTAACTAATATTTATGCTCTTGTTATTTTCTAGAAATCATATTACACCAATAAGCTGAACACAAACTTATCCTAGTGTGTTCAGTCAGTTTTATTCCGTTTACTGTTAAGACACCAGACTATAGTATCCCGTATCTGCTATAATACTTTAATTATTCAGAATTTCTTTAAATCACACCGCTACCATTGGGTGATTCAAACTTTTTACTTATTCGCCAAAATTTTTCCAACGATTTCTTCATGTTTTCCTTGGAATTTCTTTTTCCCTTTTATTCGTATATTGGCCTCCTACATTGCTGTTCTTGTTTATTCTTTGTAAATATCCCGACAACATGACTGCATCAACCTAACTGCAAAATCACATTCATAATTCAGTATTGGCCTGTGACGTTTCGTGTTGTACTACTGAATAACTTTTTTGTTTACAAAACAGCTGCTCAACCAGAATTAGGTCCCAGCTGCTTCGTCTGTAGCTCGCTCGGCCAGAAGGATAACATCGGAAGCCTTAGGTGTACATAACGGCGCGGCATTTTCGATACTATCACTGTGCACCAATCAGATTGCACTGTTAATAAGACGAGATCACCGTTTCCAGTCTACGTTCCTACAATTAGCATTCGTCAGTCAGCTTATCACCTTCACCTACCCAGGTGCAGAAACGTAGCAACAACGTAACTACATGTACACTGATACGAAATAAAAAATTAATTACCACTGATAACAATTGCTTTGATGCCGACTGCCATCCTTCTGAACGAATTTCCAACCTTCGAAAAAGTGTTTTACGTTGTGTTTAAGTTATAATATATCGTGGGACGCTTATCCTATGCGTAAGGTGGATAGTAGAACAAACCATACCTAAAACAGTCCTCTTCTTCTCCACTTCCGGGCTTAGGTATACAGTATCTTCAAAAACTCTTCCACCGCTTTCTTGATCTTCCGACGACTAATGTTGTAGACCATTAGATGACACTTCCATGTTGCGTTTTATCCAAACGCTTGATGGTAATCCCTGTGAAGTATTGGGAACATCTTATTCACAACCTTCAAAGAAATAAGCCACATGGATACCGTATATATATTCCAAAACAGCGTGATACCTAAATTAATTATCCACACTTAAAGGACCAACAAAATATCAACAGATGTCTCTGGGCCTGTGCGCACAATATCTAATTCGTGAAAGAATTTTTACTGTTTTAACGATTCTGATTTTAATTTTATCTCAGTGATTACACCAAATCACCGTTTCTTACATGAACTCTGCGTAACAGATCAGTGAACCGTCGCTGGTTCCATGCTTATACCATATTGGTGTGGCGCAAAGAAATAAAAAGCTTTAAAAATAAATTGTATTCCTGTACATTGTATATACTGGGTGTGTTGGTGTACTCGTTTGAAAGACTAAAATAGGGTTTGAAATCGTCACCGCATTTTTCATGCGATTTAAAAATACACCGATTCCCCTGTTTTCAATTAATATTCCGTATTAAAAGTGTACTTTTTATCAGTGCAAAGTTTTACCACAACGTCATCGTTCGAAGAAAAGAAATTTTACATTGACTATAATACCTTCGTTCTGACGTAAGGTGCAAGCTATTTATATACATTAAATTCTAAAGTAATTAACTTCTATAAACTAATCTCAGAGCGGACGAACAATGACGTTGCAATGTTTAATTAATTTTAATTACAACAGCATTAGGGTGTATTGATATTCTTTAAACAAAACGAGATCGGATTATTTCTTATATATAAAAGTACTACGCAAGAAAAGACTAATATTTTTTAGTTAATCCTTCAAGTCTGACAGGAGATTGTACCCGCTCTTTATTAATTAATTATAAAATAAGTTTTACTGTTATACGGTGTTGCGATTGTTATAATTAATTCAGTAATATTTTTCTAACAATCAGTTAGAGAACGGACAGTAAATCAACTGTGGTTTTGTGTGGATGTAAGTCGAACAGCCAGGAGCAGTTGAATAAAGAACAAACAGAGGCTTTAGGGGTGAAGGTGAATTCAGACGCTTTCGTGAACGGATAGGGAACGATCGTGAAGTGGTTAAGAGGATTAATCAAAAAAGATTGTGGAAATCATTCGTAGAAAGAAATAGGCCTACTGATTGCAAAGACACTTGACAATAAAGCACAATGCCTGCACGACTGTAGGGCTAGAGAGAACGTTGGTGTGGGAAAGCCAAGAAAGAGATTCTTGTAATAAGTTTCCACCTGACGAACTGGGTTTGAAAGGAAACAAGGGTTTCAGCGAACGATGTCACATCTCGAGCCGAATCGAGTCTTTGCTCTCTGTCTAACCATACGAGTGTAGGCTTGTACGTTTGACTTAACACACGGCTTCTGCCTAATCAACGACTTCATAGTTGGCCTATATGTAAAAATTTCATAAATATATGTTCTCGGGTTATTGCCTGTCGAAAATGTTGTCATTTTTCTGTTCCGAAGGTAAAATAATTCAATACGAATATTTCTGGAACACAAACTTTTTTGGGCAAAATCAGTAGGCTACTCCCATATGTTGTTTAACTCTAAATGTACATAAAAGGGCCACAGAGCTGTATCAGTACTACTTTTCAAAATAACTGGTGAAAAGTGTAAAGAAATATGAGTCTAGGAGTGGGAAACACATTTATTTTTTTAAATTTTATGTACAAAAACTTTCTTAAATTGATAACAAACAGAGTAAAATTGTAAACGAAATTTTTGGTGATTTAATTGTGAGAAAATTTATTTAAATAATTCTAAATGAAAACAAATATTATTTTTAATTAAAATCTAACTTCTCGAACTTGTACTTCTCAAACGTCTACTTCTCAGATACGCACATGGGCAAAATAAAAAGTGACAACTTTAGATGACGATTAAGAACAAACTCCGTGGATTCTATAGTATAACACAGTCAACTGAGATGACTAGTAAATTAATTTTCAACTGAGTGAGAAAATTATTACTCGGAAAAGGTCTGAAGCAAGGTCATTAAAGAAATGAAGCAGCAGCAGGTTAGGAAACGAAGCAGGATTTTATAAGAAAAACTGGCAGACACAACGGAAAATACACATAAAGTACAAAATGGAAACAAATCTTACTAAGTACACAACTGTACAAACCGTCTTACATCTGTCAAGGACGAGTATTAATTATTTAGTTACATCGTCGTCGTGTCTTGACTTCATTGAATCGGCCAACAGCACGTTACGTCTCTCCTACGGTTTGTAGTCCACTGTGACCGTGATTTCCCTCATTCTCCCATTCTGTAAACGTGCTCCACCCATTGTCGTTTACTTTCTTCGTTCTGTTATTCACGGTCCTTATATCCTCATTCCACTTTCGATCTTCCACGCGAATACCTTCTACTCCCCTTAAAATCGTCATCTCAGCTGAAGAAATAAAGGGATAAGAAAGAATACCAAGAAGAGAATTTACCATACGATAATAGAAGGTAACGGTTTTGTAAACCTGAGGAGTGTGTTAATAAAAAAACGTTAATGGATTCACATTTTAAACAAAATTGTGAACCTTTAGAAACAGATTTATTCAGACGAAGCTGCAGAATAACGAAAACTCAACACACTTCAAATGCCGACATAAAAGAAATATCGAAGTGCGACTTCGATATAATAGACGAATAGAAAAAGAAAGACACTGATCTGATGCGGGCACTTTAAAAGCATTGACCGTTAGATGCCGTTCAAAATATTATAGTCGTCCTCAGCTGAATTGATCGACCACAGAGACCATGCAACTGGAAGTTATAGGGCAATGGGAAACAGACAGCTGACAGGTGAAGACATCCAGGACAGAGCAGCACATGGATCGCGGAAGACGCGAAATGCTGTAACTCATCCGGAAAAATGTTATATTTTGTGCGTTTCAATTAAATTTTATTTCACGTCAGTACAGTTATAAAAATTTTAATTATTAATTTTAATTTGTAGTTAATCAATAAACAGCGTTGTGTCTAAACGATATTGTGTTATAATCACTAAATGGTGTATTTAAAATCACTAGTGGCAGTAGAATTGGTGAGAACGAAAGCGGCCTCAGTTTATATCTAAAGAAAGAAAGTTAAGAGGGTGTACTGGCATAATAAGAGAGGATACGCAAGGAGACGGAATGAATACCAAGTCAGTTGGTGGGCGCTGTCATCGTCGTAGTCGTCATACCGCGTGCGGGAGAGTGAGCAACGTAACGGACGTAACCGTTGTCTAGACGCTGACACTCTAATCTCCTTTGTGCGTCCCATGAGAGGCACATACACACACACACTCGTCGCTACGCTACGGTAACACTACGTTTTTTATAAACGATTTTAATTCCGAAAATATTTCTACACGCGATGAAATTCGGTATTTTTTAGCGTTTCCGCTCGTTCGTCCACAGTGAACACTTATTGCTAGTTTACTACACGTGGACTGTACATAAATAAGCAGCGGTGAAAGATGAGAACGAAAAGTTAAACAGCGAAACCAAAAATAATCCTGACGCCACTAAATTCTTAACATAAACTTCAAAACTTAATGAAAATTACTTTCCTAGACTCTTTATAATGCGACAGCGTTAAAATCGATACAAATTCTAAGACCTTACTACAATGATAAAGCCACTATCATTTTATCAAAAAAACTTACTATTACTATGTATTCAAAACTTTAACTACATTGTGGATTAACACACGGTCAATTAAAATGCCAAGAGTTAAAGTTGTATTTTCTTAACAATTTTGCTTCGAGGTCACGTACACGTAGGCCTACATTGAAAAACTCACATAATTTTTTAGAATATCATACAACGAGTAGGACACATTTTGCATCACTATCCTTGAATTGTATAAAAATCAGTTTTAGATTTTAACGCTGAAAGAAAATTACTTTCATCACAAAAAATAATTAGCTACAGTAATTTTTAAAATGAATATAAAGTTTTCGCGTCCGCAGAGTAAAGACGACGGCTGGTAGCAGGTACATAATCAGAGGCAAGATTTAATATGTTAACCTGGAAACTGCTGAATAGTGCAAAGTATCCTACTGTTGACACAGACAACACACTGTTAGGAACAACTTGCTTATACTGACGAAGGAAAACAGGGAGCCTATGTAAACATGCGATGTACACGTGCGCCTCATTATCACACACACAGAGAGAGGGAAAACTACCTATTTCAGCACATGTACACCGGCACGAATTTGATGGAGAATGAATAATGGTAGATAAGTAGATAAGGATTGAAAGAGTGGGGTGAAAGAAACAGCTGAATAAGCCGATTTCAAAATAAAAATCCTCAAAATTTATTGAAATATCGAAACAGGTGTCAAAGCGGTTTTTTTTTAATCATACTATGATACAAATAAAACTAAATATCCGTTGACTGATGGAACTGACGATTATAAAAAGAAATTTCCTGAAAGTTACAATTATCGTACTTTACATGCTTTAAGGTCCTTCTCCTTGAAGTTTCAAAAGAATAATACCGTAATAAAATGCGTAATTTTAGCGCTCTTCTGTCGTATCAGTTTTAAGTTTTATGTTGTATTATGTTTATTGTCAGAGCACTTTTGATCGTAAGCGTTGCATTTTTTGTTACCTTTTATTCAAAATCTGAAACACACCGGATTTATAACGGTACACAGAAATGTTACAAGGTTTTTATGTAGATCATGGATCTGTACAGCTGTGGATTAAGGGACAATAAGAAGAGGAACAAAAAGAATAAAGGACGCTAATTGAAAATTCACGGGCAAATTGAAAAGTGACACATTTAGATAAAGATTAAGAACAAAATCCATAGACTCTATACTATAAAATCTCGACTGAGAGGATTTGCGCAATAGTAAAAAAATGAGTGAGAGAATGATAAATCCAAAAGAGTATGAAGCACAGCCATCAAAGAAGAGAAACAGAAGAAGTCTAGGAAACGTAGCAGGATGAGAGGGTAAATAAGTTAAGAAGATAGTGCAGAAAATCTCATTGGGAAAATAAACCTATCTGCGAAGGTATTAAAAGGAAAGTTTGATGGGAAAAATCTAACGGAAGAAGTTTTTTTAATATCTTGTTGGAGAAATGAATTTTAACTGAAGGCGGTATATATGATAGAGAATCTGGTCGCCCTGTTACCTTCGATCTGACTGTTCATTCTCTGAACGCCACCGTAAGAACCCTATCCGAGAAAACTACAGAAAAAGCGCCCGCTTCGTCGGCAATCCCGCTGATTACTAATCTCGGTCAACGCGTATCTGTTCAATGTGACTCTTGAACCCGAACTTCAGTGAACCCTCACGCTGAATTAGATACAGTGCAACGGAACCAAAGATAGCAAGCAAAGCACAATTAGTGCATATAATCTGATCCAGGTCTCTGATCTCGGTGGCGAGATCTCTAACCGGAGCGCGGAGGATGGTGCAATCGCGAGCGACGGTATGCCCTTGTCCTGTCAATAGTCACCGTTAGGTAACTCTTAATTTTGTGACTGTTTGTAACGCGCCGCTTATTCCAATGTATATTATTCTGATAAGGTTTATTACTTTGTAAGACCAAAATAACGGTGTCAAGAAGGATGAGACACGGACAAAACCAGCAGCATTGCGTGTTGATCATTACTGTTTTGAAGCAGTTTCTAGTTTCTAATATCTCAGTTGATTGTACTTTCAATGAAGACCTTGATGTAAAGGAAGAAATAACAAGAAGAATTGCAGCCGCGAATAGAGCATACTTTGTCTTGAATAAAATCTTGAAGAATAGGTTAGTAAGCCAATCAACGAAGTTCAGGTTGTATAAAACCTTAATTAGAGCGGAAGTGGAGATGAGACAGATGTGAAACAGAATTAGGAGGATTACAGGTCCAACGTGTGCAATTGGGATGTGGCGGCGGAGAAAAAACGGAGAATTGTATGCAGCATATGATGATCTCATCACTACCTTCTTTATTAAGATGCAAAGATTGAAGTGGCTAGGTCATACCATGAGAATGAAAGACAGCAGGACAGTCAGAAGTCTGTACAAGTCTTCTCCTGGTGGAGTACGACCTAGAGGGTGGCCTAGGAGTTAGGGAAGAGACAGGGTCGCGAGTGATGTGCCAAGCAGTTGAGAATAAACATCCACCTTGCTCAGGGCCGATATGGATAGCTACATGTACAACCCAAATGTGGGTAGCTTCCGTTGCGCCAATGAGGAAGAAGGTTTATTATTAATGTCGGTAGAGAAACAGAAAGAAGACACCCATAACTATTAAAAATGAACAAATTTTATTCAACTAAATTTGAATTTAAAATTTTTAATTTTATATCAGCATTATGAATCTGAGTTACGTCTGCGAAAAACTGTAATTTTATTAATATTCAGGTTATGTTTTCGTGTTTACTTGTTGAAAACGAGGCAAATCCATAAACCTTTGTGTTTTGTGCTAGTTGTGTACAAGACATCTGTACAGCGACTTGCCGAGTGCAGCAATAACACAGTAATAAGACCAATTTTGTAATCTGCAATACCAGACCGTATTTACACTACACTTCTGCCTGCTTGGCACTCGCCCCCCGCCGCGCAACCTCGTCGCGTCCTCGTCTTTCCTTTTATTAGAAACAAATCTCTTTCTTACTTTTCTCTCTCCCTCCCTCTCTCTGTTACTTTCTTTTCATCAGTTCACTGCTTTACAAGTCCACCGCCATCTCGTCTCCGACGCCCTCACTTACTTTTGACTCCTCTCTTCGCTTCATAAGTTTGTGTTCACAGACACGTAATGTCACAGTCGCGTCCGTAAGAACAGATTTTAAATTTACTTCATTGCTTTTTATTGTTGAAGTGTAAATTTTTTACACTTCTATAGCATCGCGACGAAGGAATTCTTCCAGCTCTGTGTGTTTGGGGGGGGGGTGTAAGGAGACCGAGTTTGTACAGTTCACTTGTAAATTTAACGTAGTTTTATTAAAAAAAACATTTCGGTTCGGTTTACCCAACTGTGAGGAATTTTTGTAACAATTCTCTCTACTGAATCTACTGACTGTAACTACGCTTTAGCTTTTTACAACCGTATAGCAACGTTGCTTTAACGGTTATCTAAATATAAATAACGATACTGATGAGACGTCGCTTCTAGTGACGGCATTCTTCACTCCCATGTACGCCTCCTATGATCCAGTCGTCGAGTTTATCCTATTATTATTTTGAAGTAGCCTCTAGTTTCCAATAGCTTGGTTCTACTGTCAGCGAAGACGTTGGTGAAGCCGAAGTAAGGCGACGTTTAGCAACCAGGAACAGAGCATATACTTTGCCTTGAATAAATCTTTACGAATAGGTTAGTCAGCCTCAGAGGTTGTATAAGATCATAATTAGACCAGTCGTGGCTTATGGCGGTGAAACCTGGGCCCTTAATAGTTCGGCAGTGCAGCCGCTGGACAGATTTTAAACAAAATTGTCAAATCTCTGTGAAACAGTCACAGCAGATGATTGCTTAGAAGGATTATGGGCCCAGCGTGTGAAAATGTGATATAACGGTGGTGGAAAAAGAGTATTGTATGCAGCACATGAAAATCTTAGCATTACCTCCTTCATTGGGATATAAAGATTGAAGTGGTTAGGTCGTGTCCTGAGAATGGAAGACGTAGGAAGAAGTTTGGACAATCAAAAATCTGGACATGGGTTCTCCTGGTGGAATGAGACGTAGAAGACGGCCTAGGAGAGACAGTATCCTGAGTGAACTCCAGCTCAGGGCCGATATAGATGGACAACAGTTGTACCCAAGGTTAGCTACATACTAAGAGGAAGAAGGTTCCATCAGTAGGAAGAAGAAGAAGAAGAATAAGTGAATATGTGTTCACGAGCACAAACCGTACAATATAACGTGAAATATATAATGCGCAACATATATATTATACAATATAATCTACAAACTTTTACAATATAATTCCGCTTATGCCTAGCACGTGTAGAAAAGTTAGAGCCACAAAAATACCCTTTTTTTGGGGGGATATGAAAATTAATGTAAATGTGAACACTATTGACTCATTAAAGAAATGCGTGAACACGCTCGCATGTGTCTGTGTGTTTGTTTTACTGTTGTATAACATTCAATTTCGGCGCTGCAATTATAAAAAGTAGAACAATTCAAGTAAAAAATACATAGAATTCTTATATTTTCATGTATCTAAGTAATTATAATTTTGTAAGTAAGAAAATTATATAACGATTGCATCCTAAAGCATGGAAAATTAATATTAATATTAAGGGAGGCGGTATTTTCCCCTAGTTTTACTCATACATTCTTTTAATTATTTTTTAATTCATCTATTACTTTTTATGTCATATGACTAAGTATGTACATACACTTATTAAAAATAAAAAAAAAATTATAGCCTATTTATAAAGTATTTTAATAAAAGGCATACAAGGTTAAAAATGTTACAAAATATTAATATTTTAGTAAGTAAAATAGAAAAAATTGCATACATTTATTCATTGCATTCATTTATTTATTTACTAATTTATTTATATCAAACCTATGCGCCTACGTACACATATGTATACATATATAGATAACATGGGCTCACACGTTCGATTCGCGGCTCCTCGAACTTTTTCTGGATTACCCGTAGAAAATGTACACGAGTAAGAATTGAATTTGCCACGACTGTTGTAAGGCCTTAAAGTGGATTAAATACGTTCTTCTCAGAGTATACATTTAAGTCATTACCAGAGATCTTAGCACAGAAAACTTAAGCTATCATAGTAGTTACCTTTGCAAATTTGTCGTAGTCACTTCTAATAGAAACGGTCCTGAAACAAGCACCAAACACCATAAAAAGACTTAAGTTCTTGTGACTTGCATTCTACGTATAATCGTGAATCTGGTTTGTACGTGAAATACTATTTGTACGCTGCTTGCTGGTCGTATATTATAGATGACGTCTTGAATATTGGACGCATTTTTTTTCATCGCGATTAAAATAGTCTCGTACATCGCTAGAAAATCGTTTTGCCTCTGTTGTAAAAGCAACAATTACAGCAACCGATTGCGTCAGTTAGTTGTACGACCCGTTGTACCTTATGAATATTAACCAAAAGCATAACGAGGACCACCGACAAACGAATCTAATTATCCCCATGCAAATGTAATTGTAGAGTTTTCGGTTACAAATGATGGCAAACCGGCAGCGACAAAAAGTTCGACATTTAAATGACCGAATTAACGTGCGTACGTGTGTCCGTCTCACCTCAACTACCTCTCCACGACCGCTCTGAATTATGACGGAAACGACAAGGTTCAACAGTAATTAATAAATTCCTTAATTACATCGCGTATAAAATGTACAAATTAGCTGGTACTTACAAATACGATTAATTAATATAGAACAGATACAGGTTATAAGGTATGGAAGAAGACGGTGAAAGAAAAAGTAATGACAATTGTTAACGAAACATAATAGTTATATCATTTTCCGAAATTGGATTTTTTTTAATAGATAAAGCAAACTTATGTTAAAAACGTTCATGTTGGCTATGGCATATTCATATTTCAATAAATGGTAGAGAAATTGTTTTGTAGGGTTGGATCTGTCGCAACGAAGTGATCCATTTGAGAAATACTACAAAAATAAAACTACTGGATCTTGTACTTCAGACTGCGTAAGAAAATAGCTCTCATATGTTTCAACATGGTTCTTATTAAGAGGCGTAAATACAGTACTTCTAAATTACATTTTTCAAGA
This sequence comes from Magicicada septendecula, assembly GCA_034769895.1. Lineage (NCBI taxonomy): Eukaryota > Metazoa > Arthropoda > Insecta > Hemiptera > Cicadidae > Magicicada > Magicicada septendecula. The sequence continues at coordinate 177,001,891 of CM068371.1, read as the reverse complement.
AGCATTTACTGCTGAAAGTATAAGTATTATTATGGTTATTATTATTTTTAAAAAAATGACACCCATCGCAGCAGATGTTTTTATGATTCACGCAAGATTTCGTCCACTCAATTGCATCATTAATTTTTCGCTCCAGCGTTTACTTCATTAATTCCATAATTGTTATTTCTGGGACGATTCTGCGCCATATTTTGCCGAGTTTATAACATAAAAATTACTAATATCATTATTTTATTAGTGTTATTATTATTAAGAGACCTTATTAACCATCATTAGTGCTCTTTATTTTAATTAAAAAGTTGGTTTTGACCCTTTTAAATTGCTAAACGCTGTTGACGGTTAATGTCCGTCGCACAATGTCCGCAGCATCGTTTAAATTTCAGGGTTTGCAACATCTCTCTTTCCCTTTCAGAATTTTTCTGCCTCGTGAAAGCTTAAGTTTTATATAATGGGACTTCGTTTTACACGATTCTCTTCCCTGCTGGCTATTCCCCCCCCCCTCCGGGGTCCGAACACTTTCTTTTTCATCTTCGTCCTTCCTTTTAGCTTCTGCCTTTAATTTTTTTTATCCTAAGATTTTCGAATGTTATTCAAATCCTTACAGGTTAATTTGATACTTACCAATTCTCATGGTTGATGATGCATGCATTGCTACAGATTCTAAAAATAAAAGAAATAGTTGTAAAAATTGTCACTAAAGAAATTATTTCGTTTAACTAACGCAATCTTAAATTCAACGCGAAATATTAAAGACTCGAGCTTGTGCGAATAATGTTTTACTGCCTCCAAATTCATTTTTATACCAAACCACCTACTGACTACGTAATATTGTCTGGTCATTTTAAATAAAGGCAGATGATGATTTTTAAGGAGTAAGAAAACTTTCCTCTTCTTCCAGACAACCGAATGCGTAGTTTAGAGTCACTTTTGTAGTCTGACATTAACTACGTGATACGGTTACAAAAGATGTAAAGAACTCGTGTTTGCGGCCGAAAATGAAGAAGAGCGCCTTGCGCACGCGCGAGTAACCCGACTGTGTGTGTGTGTGTGTGTGTGTGTGTGTGTGTGTGTGTGTGTGTGTGTGTGTGTGTGTGTGTGTGTGTGTGTGTGTGTGTGTGTGTGTGTGTGTGTGTGAACCGAATCCGATTGCAATTAACCTAGCAAATGCTGTATGATCGATTTTGAAAACCGTTTACTAGTCGAGTTTTTGTAATCAACCGCCAAAGCCCGAGCGTGCTATAACAATCTGCGCTCTAAATCACAAGGGCAGAGAAACGTTTTCCTTTTTACCCTCTCACCCTTGTAATATCTCGCGAATTTATAGCGTCAATTCAAGCAATCCACTCCACTCCAGTTGGCTCGCGATACCGTATTCCCCGATTAAAATAATGGCAATTAACTCTTGCAATTATCACTGTTAATTTGTTAACAGTGCATAATAATCTGCTTTAAATTCCTTTTTTTTCTTCCTTTGCAACAGACCCTTTTACAAATCCAACAGTTAAAACGTTTTCCACGATATTAAATCTTTTTTTTAAGCGTTCAAAGAGATAAAAATGTTTTAATCCGTTTCCTTGTTCGTATGTTTTAATTAATTTATTGCTGTATTTGAATCGAGTGTTTTATTGTACTATATTTTTAACAGAGTCCTACAGATTGTGTTTGTATGCCATTATTACGTTTTGCAGAAATTCTGTTTTTCCCCCTCAGATTACACTAATCCAACACTTCTGTACTTCATCCCTGACCTTTTCTTCGTGTTCCCATTTTTGTTACATTATTCTCTTACCCACATTATGTCTATTCGTGTTATAACGGAATAGACGTATCATGCTGACACTTTTGCAATCTGATTTTTTATTCACTCTCCAGCTGTAATTACAAATTTACCGGTGTGTTCCTACCATTTTCTGCAAAAAGTATAATTCTTATATATTGTTGTAGTTTGAAGTTCTTTCAGTTTAACAATTGATATATATTTTTCCGTTTCCTGTATTCCCTCATTGTTGCTACTAAGGTATTACAATTAGTTTAAATTTTAAAATAATAAAATATTTCGGTAAAAATATTTTATATATAAAAAAGTATAATTAATGGAGCGAAGAGAGTTTCAGTTTTGACTGGACCGTTTAGCATTGTCTGTCTATCTGTTTGGGGTATGTATCGCGATAACGTTTGAACGCTTCATAAAACTTGCCATGCACGCCCATACGTTTACCCTGAGAACCCTATTGTTTTTTAGACTGATTTCTCCAGAAATAGGGGAGTGGGAAGCAAAAATGTGGGGGTCCAAATTCAGAAATAAATTTCAAAAACGACATGGGCTATCAAATAAAAGATAATTTAAACATTAATCTGAATATAATTTTAATTTTTTTAAGGTCAAGATCCAAAAAGTGGGTAAACATTTAGATGAAATGGCAAAAGTTCATGTGGAGTACGTAATTAAACATAATTTTAACGAACATCTGAACGTAGTCTTACGTTTTGGAAATTTAAAAATTTTTGGATCCAAAGGCCCAAGAAGAGATCAAAAATTTGAAAAATTTTGAAAATTGAGCACGGTATCAGACTAAAAGTAATTGTAACCCAAATCCGAATGTTTCCAGTTTCTAGTGTTTATTGTATGATTGTGTGATCTACTGTTGTTATTACATAAGAAGTAGTAAAGAAACCGGGATTTTCGTAATTTTTCCTATAATTTAAAACCCCTAGGAAATATTTCGTATATTGAAATATCAATATTTATCTATATCTATAAAAATGAATGTTTGTTTGTTTCTTTCTTTCTTTCTTTGTCCCGTATGCGTTCCTATACCATTCATCCGATTGCGATGAAACTTCGGTGAGTTGTTGTGCGCACGCCCGCGAAGGTTTATGAATTTTTTTCGATGGGGTCCTATGGGGGGTTCTTGGGGTCTTCCACATCTCCTCCTAAACCACTGGACCGATTTCAACCAAACTTAGCACAAATATTTTACGCAACGGGAGAACCAACATAGGGTAGGTGTTTTTTCAATGGGGTCCTTTGGGGGTTTTTTTGGGGTCTTCCACATCTCCTCCTAAACCACTGGACCGATTTCAACCAAACTTGGCACAAATATTTTACGCAACGGGAGAACCAACATAGGATAGGTGTTTTTTTCGACGGGGTCCATTGGGGGGTCCTTTGGGGTCTTCCACATCTCCTCCTAAACCACTGGACCGATTTCAACCAAACTTGGCACAAATATTTTACGCAACGGGAGAACCAACATAGGATATGTGTTTTTCGATATGATCCTTCGGGGGGTCCTTTTGGGGGTCCTTTGGGGTCTTTCACATCTCCTCCTAAACCACTGGACCGATTTCAACCAAACGTGGCACAAATATTTTACGCAAAGGGAGAACCAACATAGGATAGGTGTTTTTTCAATGGGGTTCTTTTGGGGGTTCTTTGGGGTCTTCCACATCTCCTCCTAAACCACTGGACCGATTTCAACCAAACTTGGCACAAATATTTTACGCAACGGAAGAACCAACATAGGATATGTGTTTTTTCGATATGATACTTCGGGGGGTCCTTTGGGGTCTTCCACATCTCCTCCTAAACCACTGGACCGATTTCAACCAAACTTGGCACAAATATTTTACGCAAAGGAAGAACCAACATAGGATAGGTGTTTTTCCGATGGGGTCCTTTGGGGTCTTCCACATCTTCTCCTAAACCACTGGACCGATTTCAACCAAACTTGGCACAAATATTTTACGCAACGGGAGAACCAACATAGGATAGGTGTTTTTTCCGACGGGGTCCTTTGGGGGGTCCTTTGGGGTCTTCCACATCTTCTCCTAAACCACTGGACCGATTTCAACCAAACTTGGCACAAATATTTTACGCAAAGGGAGAACCAACATAGGATAGGTGTTTTTCCGATGGGGTCCTTTGGGGGGTCCTTTGGGGTCTTCCACATCTTCTCCTAAACCACTGGACCGATTTCAACCAAACTTGGCACAAATATTTTACGCAACATGAGAACCAACATAGGATATGTGTTTTTTCGATATGATACTTCGGGGGGTCCTTTGGGGTCTTCCACATCTCCTCCTAAACCACTGGACCGATTTCAACCAAACTTGGCACAAATATTTTACGCAAAGGGAGAACCAACATAGGATAGGTGTTTTTTCGATGGGGTTCTTTTGAGAGTTCTTTGGGGTCTTCCACATCTCCTCCTAAACCACTGGACCGATTTCAACCAAACTTGGCACAAATATTTTACGCAACGGGAGAACCAACATAGGACAGGTGTTTTTTTCGATACGATCCTCTGGGAGGTCCTTTGGAGTCTTAAAAAACTAACTTATTAGATCTGGTTACTATGGCAACCCAATGGAATAGATTCTGTTCTAAATATATTATCACATTAAATTGAAGACCACGCGAACGAAGTCTTTATATATTATATATATACAAACACTTTCTTTCTTTGAGTGGCATTGCAACGCATGCCGGGTACTCGCTAGTATAACAATAAATGTACTTCGTTCAAAAAGTGAGCGAGTTCTGCAGCTCAGGGAGCATACAGTCCGTTTAAGTTAAATTTTGATAGTTTTCTACACTTTTTTTTAAACCCCAAACACCTGTATCCGTATGCGCATTCGTTATCCTCTGAATCGTTACTTCGCCGGGTAAGGTCCACAAAGAAATCACTGATTCACTCGGGATGTTTTCATCGACACTTCTTCATCTCACCTAAATTTTAATAAAAATATATCAGATTTTTTAAGTGTTTTTTTTTAATATGTATCGTATTGTTATCCAATCACTGATTTAGTATGTCGTCTACTAATTAGTTGCCAAGAGATTAGTCGTTTTTCTCTTAATACAGGGAACATCATTAGTCTACATATACAAACTAACGTTAGACAACGAACTACTAACTTCCTCTTTGACAAAATTTCAGCAAAGCAAATAAGCAACTTTTATTCAGCCGGTTCTACTGTGTAGGCCATACCGACTTCCTTCCTCACACGCATGACTTACTTCATTTGCACTCGAAAAGCAACAATTTTTCATTCCACATTACCCGTCCGTCATATTCGATTCCGCTGAATGGAAATGACTTTTAGAAACTCAAGCCGTAAGTCTTTTCTCTCTGCGGCCAAAAACTTTAGGCAGGAAAAGCAGAATAGAATATACATTTTTTACTTTTTCAAAGCGTCGGGCGTGCGTATACGTTTGTGAATACGGACAGACAGTAGCAGGGAAGCGGGTATATAAATCTTGCGCTGTGATAACACTGCGAGTCAGTCAGACGTTGAACTTGCATGCTTCATTAATCACGAGCAGCCGCGTTTTACTTGTATAATTCTGATGATATCACCATAATTCATGCATGACCACCTGCATTCACCACTTCCTCTAAGCTTGCGTCGACACAAATTAATCTCTTTACGTTAATTAAATTTTCATTCACGCCTAACTTTTTTTTAGAAAGTAACAGTTCGTGGGACTAGAGATTTCAAAAAGGATGGCAACGCGACAAGGTATTCCGCGGTAGCGGATAAGACTTTTGAGTCTTCTCTATATAATATTTGTAGGATTATGTCCACTTCATGACTTTTACAGTTCTGTGATCTATGGACGTTATACTTGTGCTTCTGAGGTACGGAATGTCGAGTAAAAAGTGTGTAAAAATAAGAACAGATTTAGACTTTTTTAAAAGACAAACAAATATCATTAAATACATTTTTGAATACTAAATACCAAAAGCTATTTAAATATATAGATCTAAATTATCTACATTTAGATTGAAAAAATATACATGCCCTAAATACTAAATCCTTAAATTGATAGTGACTGTCAATCAATGAATTATTCAGTGAAGGGTTTGTGAGGATCGGTCAAAAATATAACACAGATTTTAACTTATTTGTGTCGAGATTTCGACAGTGTTTATTGTCATCATCAGGACCTGTGTATGAATACAAAAGAAATGTCAAACACAACAGAACAATTATTTGGGTGAACATGTTTGTGTATGTTGAGTGTGTATGCGCTGTGTGCGTGCGTGTGTGTGTATAATTTATAATTAATTAAAAATATCATTGCATGTAGTAATTTAAATTGTAATAGTGTATAAATTAAGTTCTGTGATATTATAATTTTCTCGTTGTCTTAAAGAAAACATTTGAAGATGTAAACAAACTCTCTCAAATCCTTCACATATACAATGATACATACATACGCATTGTACGTATTTTTCAGTATGTATTGTGTTCAGATTCACGCCTATTCAGCATGCTTATTGATTTAGACACAAGTGACTATTGACATAAAATACGATGGTGAAAGATTTAGAAATGAATCTGTTACTAAAACAGAATCCGCACGCAGAGTGATAAATGGGGTCGTCTGCCTCAGAAACTTGATTACTCAAAATATATTAAAACTTGCAAATCTTTGCCAAAACTATGAAACTTGCGTTAACAGGTTATTGCCTACAAACTCGTATTTCGAATTGTTGGCAAAGCCAAATTCAGCGTGAGTACTAACTGCTGTTCAGCTTTATTAGAAAGGGAAGTAAACACATATCTTGATTATTTTTATTTTAAATAAAACGAAAGTTGAGTATTACTTAAACGATTAAAAGGGGCTCTCTGTCTGGTAGGCGTTAGGGGTACGTTACATGTCTCTCATAACAAGAGTATTTATGAGGATTCATAAATCACGCGTTAGCACATTCCATGTACTCCTAATTACACAGATTAGGGGTTGCAAAGTTAGATCTCCAAATACCTCCGAGGCCTCGTTACTTAGCGAAGGCCAAGTAGTGGCAGTATCAAGTCTCGTTGCCTAATGTCACACACACATATCTTAAAGATTTTGCAGAGCGTATTGAATATCGGAAGTTTGAAAGACGGTAAATTGTAGAACTCGGATGAAATAATAAAAGTAAATTCTTAGTTTACTGTTTCTTCGTCTGAAATATTTTCTGCAAAAAGAACAGTTTGTTCGTCTTTGTGTGCATGTGTACTTAAGCGTGTGCGCGTGTGCGTTTTTAATAAATCCAAACGAAGTTTTGAAAGACAAACAAAGACATAGGCCTACGGAATACATTTTTTGTATTCGGGTATTCTTTTTATTTACTTAAAGTGTGTATACAACTTTAATCTTGACCGTGAAAATATATTTGTGAATAACGTTAGGCCTGGAAAATTTTATTTTTCATTCCTATACACAATATTATACCTTTTTTTTTTAATTTATTGTGAAGAATCGTTGACAAGGCTTTGCTGTTTAATATGTATCGTCGCCAGGTCGTTTAAGAAAATATTTAGCATTCCTATCATCGTTTGCTAGCTTCTTAGATGTTATCGAAAGGAGTTTGTAATATGCACACACGCGCGCGCCCATTTTCTTGCCTCTGGCCTACGGAGTACGGAGCGCATCGTATGTGTGTACATATTAAGATCACTTTCTCCCAACAATGTGAGATGCCCACGGCATTGGTTTCCTCTTAAATCTAAATTGTTAGCAACAAATATGAGCCTATCTCTGAGACAAAATTATCGTACACCGAATTTTCCAGATACGAAACGGCTTATACCATAAACAATTACTGTTTATCAATAAACACATCTTCGGTATAGAAAATCATTTGTCGATGCATGTAAAATAAAAAATTTTAATTAAGCAAAAACGAATTTGCCTAACTATATCTTAAACATTGACAATATTTTTAACATTTTCAAGTTAATAATTATTAAATAATAAACAATGTTAATAATTCAAATAAAATACAATCTTGGAGAAAACCGTTGTCTTCGTCCTGTTATCGGTCACATAATTTATAATATCAGATAAAAGTTCGTAACACTCGGTGTCACTGTATGGTGTGTATATGTGAATGCAAGCTTAGTTTGTTAAGCAACTTCCGTGAATCTGGGATACGTACAGTCGGTTTCAGCAGCATTACAGCGCCATATATTGGTAGTAATAATTATAAAATAACAAACAGAATTATTACTGTTGCACACCACTATAGAAAAATTATTCCGATTAGCGCTTTCAAGCTTCTCAGCTCATCGTCAGATCGGAATTAACAGGTAGAAAGTAAAAACCGAACCCTTCATACCCCCACCCCTCCCCTTTGGCCGCACATAACAAGCTATAATTCAAATGTCCCCGAGCCCTGTCACCCCCGTCTGTACAGTTACATATTTTTCTAGCACATTCCTTGTGTGTGTGTGTGTGTGTGTGTGTGTGTGTGTGTGTGTGTGTGTGTGTGTGTGTGTGTGTGTGTGTGTGTGTGTGTGTGTGTGTGTGTGCATTCTTTTTAAAACCTACCGCCTTTCTCATTCACACTTGTGGGCGCGGTCACTCACTCTTATTTTAAAAACATCCATATAGTCCTATGCAATTTAATTCTTAATGTTATCTATCCGTCCTCTTTAATTTCTTTTATCTATCTTTTATCTATCTCTTGTTATCTATCTTTTACTTTTTAATTATATTATAAAATATTTTTTCATTATCAAATTTAGTTTTAGTGTTCATTTAATTGTCTAACCCTTTTTCTCTTTCTTTCAATATTTCTAACTCCTCCCTAATCTTCCTTTCAACTACTGTATATTATTTACTACTTTTAAAATTTCATAATCTTCCAAAGGATTCACAAACTTATGGTTCTCTTCTATGAAATGTCTTGCATATAACGAATTCGTTGTTCTATTACCTTCTCCACGTTTGTGGTCAGACAACGTGCATACGAATTTCCGTCCTGTCACACCTAGGTACACTTTGTTGCAGTCCTTACATTTAAATTTATAATTTCCGCTTCTCTGTAATACTGGGATTGTTTCTATATTTTTATTCCTTATCTTATCAATACTGTTTCACATTTTTTAATAGCTATATCTACTCCGTATTTATTAAAACATTTTATAATTTTCCTAGTATGTGATCCTATGTATGTCAGTGACTCTGCATAATTCTTTTGTTCTGGTTCTATTTTAGCTTTTTGTATGTTTTCATAACTTTATCCACTATGTTGGTGTTATAATTATTATTCCTTACAATTCCCCTTATCGTTTTTAACTCCCTATCTTTTGTTTCTGTCTCTTTTAAACACTTCTGAGCTCTATAACAAAATGAATTGATTGCCGCCATTTTATATCTATAAGGGTGGTAAGACTCTCTTGGTATAATTATATCAGAATACGATTCTTTCCTAAATATCCCAAACTGTAGTTTTTCATTATTTAAATTTCTGTGTTTAAATATAAGTAATTTATTTTCTTATCTCCTATCTCTTCTTTAAACTGTAACTTTTTATCCTTATTATTTACCTCATTTATAAACGCATGCACTTCTTCTATGCTTCCTTCCCAAATTACTAATACATCGTCAACGTATCTAGTCCATAATTTTAAGTTGTCTTTATACTTAGTGGAATTTATTAATTGCTTTTCATAATCATCCACGTATATTTGTGCAAGAATAGGGGATAATAAAGATCCCACAGCTAATCCTTTTTTCTGTATATAAAACCTGTTATTAAACCTAAAATAGTTTTGATTTACACATTCTTTAACTACTTTAATAAATTGTTTTTATACCTGTATTCTCCCATATTATAATCGTTTATTAACTTAACTTTATTTACTGTAATATTGGTAAACATGTCCTTAACATCCAGTGATATCGATTTTGTATTTTCGTTAATTCTATTTTCTAGGTTTTCTATCAATTTTACATTATTTTCTATGCTGTATTTTGTCCCAAATTCATATTTCTCTTTCAATATTCTGCTAACTTCCTTTGATAATTTATAAATAGATGCATTAATAAAAGAAAAAATCGGTCTAATTGGTTTTCTTTCTTTTTAACCTGTATTTTAACCTGACTTTTAAAAGTTGGTGCTGTTGGATTACTTTCCATTAAATACTTTTTCTTACTTTCTTCTATAAATGTTACTTGTTTCATCATTTGTTTTATCCTTGACTGGTACTTACTTGTATAATCATACTTTATTTCTTCATATGGTCCTTCACTTATAAATGCTTCCGTTTTCTTTATGTATTCGTCCTAAGATAAGGAATTTGATATTTCTTTAGGTATTTGATAAGATAAGGAATAAAAATGTAGAAAAAATCCCAGTATTACAGAGAAGCGGAAATTATAAATTAAAATGTAAGGACTGCAACAAAGTGTACCTAGGTGAGACAGGACGGAAATTCGTATGCACGTTGTCTGACCACAAACGTGGAGAAGGTAATAGAACAACGAATTCGTTATATGCAAGACATTTCATAGAAGAGAACCATAAGTTTGTGAATCCTTTGGAAGATTATGAAATTTTAAAAGTAGTAAATAATATAGTTGAAAAGAAGCTTAGGGAGGAGTTAGAAATATTGAAAGAAAGAGAAAAAGAGTTAGATAATTTAATGAATACTAAAACTAAATTTGATAATGAAAAAATATTTTATAATATAATTAAAAAGTAAAAGATAGATAACAAAAGATAGATAAAAGAAATTAAAGAGGACGGATAGATAACATTAAGAATTAAATTGCATAGGACTATATGGATGTTTTTAAAATAAGAGTGAGTGACCGCGCCCACAAGTGTGAATGAGAAAGGCGGTAGGTTTTAAAAAGAATGCACACACACACACACACACACACACACACACTCACTCACTCACACACAAGGAATGTGCTAGAAAAATATGTAACTGTACAGACGGGGGTGACAGGGCTCGGAGGTAGGGAAGGGACATTTGAATTATAGCTTGTTGTGTGTGGCCAAAGGGGAGAGATGGGGGTGTGAAGGGTTCGGTTTTTACTTTCTTCCTGTTAATTCCGATCTGACGATGAGCTGAGAAGCTTGAAAGCGCTAATCGGAATAATGTTTCTATAGTGTTGTGCAACAGTAATAATTCTGTTTGTGATTATAACCACTAACACAACTTTCTTCATTAAAATTATTAAATAATAATGAAAACAGTAATTCTTCTCGTTCTATTGGACCTTTGAAAACATTTTGACTATCGAAACTCAGTATTCAATACCAAAATACTCTTCAAATATTGTAATACGGGGACTCCGAATTCACGGTTTTCTGTTGATGCAGCGATGAGAATTCTAATATTCAACAACAGAAGTTAAAACGACACTTCACGATCTGAGACAACGTAAAACGAACACAATTCAAAAACTCCAGTCAGCGCTGTACAAAGGGAACGGCTACCGGCAACAAAGGTATAATTTTGTAAATTTGTTGCCGTGTGGAAATGTTGAATTGTCGAGAGGTCAAGAGAAATGAGCCCTGAAGGCGAGTGATTCTTCAAAGGAACAATGAAGTATAAAGGGTGAGAGAGAAGGTTAGGGGAGGCAGAGGCAGATACAGTAAATTGCGCTATCGATAAGACGGGGGCGGTCTGCTACACAAGTAATCAAGCATTTCTTACAGAGAAAGTTCGTCACACAATTTCGTCTTCTGTACCTTCGGCAGCCAGCCCGATAGCAATTTAATGCCAACCAGCCTCGATTATGTGTAGGCCTATATAAAAAGGCGAAGCCGAATTCTTATTACGTCGTAATATTGTTCCTGTTGTTGTGTTTTTTGTCACATTAAAAGGGATTTCCATAATACTTGTTTTGATGCGCGGAACGACTTTGAAGGTGGAACACAGAAGATGAAAATTGCAAATATATTTTCTCTGTGGATGACAAAAGAAGCTTGTCAAGACTCCAACGTACAGTACTTTCTATTCAGCAAATAATTTTAACCTTAAACTTTGATTTTAAAACTCCAATTTTTCTATTTTAAGAGCGCCCATGACCGTACAATATTGGATATTCCTGTTAAATTTCAACACATGGAGGGGTGGTTTGTAATATAAGCATCTTATTTGTTTATTGAATAATGGTATTATTTTTATATTGATGTATAAGAACTGTGATTTTTTTCTTCGCAATTTTTTTCGTGTTTGTTGTAATATTATATACAAGTTATATTAGCAAATGAAGTATAGTTTGCTCTTGGCATTTTCACGTCTTCAGTACTTCATCAGTAACGCCAATGGAGTATTTGCTATCACGCCCACGTGTGAACGATAGATGATCCACTGAATTACTTCCGACAAAATTTACTGCCAGTAAAGAATTAATGTTGGTATTTGTGAGGCTTTCTTCTTGTGCCTTAATTTGTCACCTAATAAAACTAATCATAACCTATATTTGTACAGAATTTGTATGTATCTTATAAATGTGTACCCGTATAATTGACTTAACATAAACAGTATTAATATTTTAGCTTTACCATATCGTATAACATCATAAATTTCTATATAATGCTGTTACTTCCTTTAGGTTGATTAAAAATAAGACGAGTTTCGACCATGTTAGTGTTTAATGTTTAAATTTAAATGAACAGTTATTATATTTGTCCAACTGTTGCGCATAAAAGCCCAGCAATCTCGTTAATTCGTTAATAATTTATTTGACAATACCTGTTGAAACTTCAAAATTTTTATGTCAATTAATAAGCTGAATTCCATTCAAATTTTCTGCTCTAAAAACATCTGAACGTAATACCCGATATTCCTGTTTTGTTTCTATTGATCAACGTCATTGTTTCTGCTTGCTAAGTGGCTTTTATAGCCGTCAGTTTAGTTTATAATAAGTACTAAACCTGTATTCTTAGTACCTATAATACAGTTAACTTTACTAGAAAATTTAATGACTTCTAAACGTACAGGCTTTTGTCATTTTTATCAGAGGCGTCTTTTTATTGGTACCGTATAAATTAATACCTCGAGAGTAGGTATTATACCTCTAAACACTAAAAAAATTAACAAATTATACCTCTTTTGGAGTCATATAATTTTTAACTATTGATTTGTCTTAAGAAATACAATTTATTTATGAACATAATTTTCTGCATTTCACTTTTGATGTTCATATAAACTTTCAGAATATTTTCCAAGTTATCGATAAATGAATCTGTGAGCTGTCGTTAAGTTTATATTATTTCCCGAATATTTAGAAAAAGAGAGATGTTTTGGGATGCCAGGTAACAGTTTTGAAATACCTACTGGCACTGAAGATACTTTTTTGGGAAAAACTATCAAGATTTCCTACACAAGCGAAGTGGTATTCCAAAACCCAAGCTGCCGCATCACCAGTTAACGAATCGAGTTTAAGTTTCGAAATTGGTTTTCCTCGTTTTTATTTGCTCTGACGAGTATAGACGGACGGTTTGATGTGTGAGTAAGTTTGGACTCAAGGACTTTAAAAAAAAAACTTGATGTTTGGCGAAAACTTTGTATAACGACTTTTTGGGCCGAATTCATCACTCGTTTACTTTAACCTGTTAATTTTTTTCATGCGGAGTAATCGAAAGTAAAGACCGCAGAGAAACTTATAAAAACTGCGTTCATACGGTTCTGCAATGCAGAATACAAAATCTGCGAACAGCGTTACAAAAGTTGTATTAATCTTCGTGTATGAACTTGCTACCACACTCGGATAACAAATGTACACTTGAGTTGTGAGCGTGTAGAATTGCACCGCTGTGTCCTGAATACAAATGTACTGGATCCCCCCCACTAACACTACGGCATTGTGCTCTGTACATGAATAATATTAATCTTACATTCTGTGTACAACAGTAACCTGCATCTCGATACTTCTGAAGCCTGTTGTGTGCGTAGATTAGCGCTGAGCTCGCCCTACGCTAGGGTACAACACGTTAACGTGCTCGTTTTGTACGCTTATTTTCTCAAAGACGTAATCGTAAAGGTTTTATACGAAATAAAATGTCCTCTAACCTCTTTCAATCTCGCACGCATGTAGAATATGCAGAGCGTGAAGGACATCTCATTTCAAACAATTTCGGTCACGTTTACACTGCACCTTTGAGAATCAGTTGACTTATTAGCGAACCAACAACTAATTAAATACGAAGTCGGTTGTGAAAAATCATTCAATTCGATTTCCATGGTAGTATACGTCATGCCGATCCGTTCCGACCAAAACCCTTCTTTCCTGAAACGTCAAGGAGGAGGCAGATACCTGAGGATGGCACAGATGGATCTGCCGAAACGTCGCGCATGGATCTGCTCGTTTGCAGGAAAACACCCGGAATTCAACGCGTGACTCGACCCCCCCCCCCCCAAGAAACACACATCGACGGACAATATTATCTCTCGCATTTAGTTATTTCGTAGCGACAGTAAATACTGTGCATAATCAATCAGTTTTGTAAAGGTTCGACTTATCAACTGATACGAAAATTCGCTATTATGATTAAAAACTTAATTCCATGAAACATAGTCTGTCTACATTAAATTTAATAATTTCTTAAGAAACTAATATTTCTTATATTTATTTTATATTTTAATTTGTTATTGTAGAGTAAAGAACTCACCGTTTAAAATTCAATAACATTAGATTTATAATTCACTCGTACTCTTTAAGTTTGCTTCGTCGTGCCTTTGTTTATCGTACATGGAAAGCATGACTTTATTAAAACTTGTTTAATTTCAGTTACTTTATAGATTACTGCCAGATGATTTTTGATCGCTGTCTTTTTAAAGTTTACGAAATTAAACACGCGTCGCATTAGCACATTAGCATAAGCGTGTGGTAGAAACGGCACAAGATCTTTTCCCCAGGCATAACTGCAGAGTGCCCTCCAGCGAGTTGTTACTGATTGTAACGTCTTACGCCCCAACATAATGTTTACTGCATAATTCAAGCGGTTTACACAAGAAACACACTTTGTGTCTGTGTTTAACGGAACCGTCGTCATGACGGTAAATGTTTCGAAAAAGGTAGACTAAAATTTGATCGGGAAGTTTGTTGACCTGATGAAAACGAAAAATGTCCAGTTTCAGTAATGAAAAATTTAGAATTTATACTTTAATACAAAGCGATGAAAGAAACAACTATGGCCACGTGACGGTTAGAAATAACGCAATGTGTATTTGTATTCCCAAAATCCTTTAAAATTAGCTTTCTAGAAACGTAAATTCGTAGTCGATCTACGTTTTGATTTGCTTAAACATACAACACAGGGGTTTTTACACAACACAATAATAAATACATCTCATTCGTTGTACACGAGTCACGAACCGTATATATAGACACAAGCACAGCGTATGACAATTTGGCCCCTCTTAGTCGAGACATGTCACCAACAGTTGACTCCAGGTAATGAACATATACACCCGGTTGGTAGAAGCAGAAGACCTGATAACCGCAGCAGAGATAAATGTCGTATAACTGAATAAAAAATAACACTTAAAGAAGAGTAAAAAAGAGTATCAGCGTTTATCGAGAAATGCGTAATTTTCAAACGCTGTTTTTTCATTGTAGTAACCTAGATTGGACAAGACGATGGGAAATTCATAGTTAATTTGTACTTGTTACGAAGTGTAATATTAATACAAATATACGCTTACAGTATGAGGTAATGCATACTGATAACAGGCTTTTGATTGAACGAGCGAATCGAGTTCTCAGTTTTGACTCGACCGTTTGGCATTTGTCAATCTGTTTGGGTATGTCTCACGATAACTTTTGAACGCATCAACCGATTTTCGTAAAACATGACACTCCTGTCTATACCTTTACCCTACAGAACCCTATTGTTTTTGTGATCGATCCCTCCAAAAGTAGGGTGGGAGGCAAAAATGTGGGGGCAAAAAAATTGTGAAAAAATTGCAAAAGCCCATGTGGGGAATCAGATTAAAAGGAATTTAAAGCACAGTCTCATTATAGTGTTGGTTTTTGCAAATTTAATCATTTTTTGACTTCAGAATCTTAAAGTGGGTGAAATTTTTTATAGAATCGCACAAAATTCATGTGGAGGATCAAATTAAAGAAAATTTAAACCACAATCTGAATATAGTGTTCATTTTTGAAAATATCAAAAATTTTTGGGCGTGAGTTCCTAAAAAGTGGGTGAAAATTTTGATAAATCGCAAAAATTTATGTGGGGTACCTAGCTAAAGAGAATTTTAATTAACATATGTTTTTAAGTTTAGGAAATTCAATAGTTTTGCACACCATGGCCCAAAGAAAAGATAAAACTTTAATACAAATCAGTATGTTTCGAATTTTTTGTGTTTCTTGTATGATTATGTCCTGTACAATTGTAATTGTATTATATTACTAAAGAAATTAAAGACAAATTGTGATTTTTGTATTTTTTTCCATAAATAAAAAGTTATCTATCATCGAAATTTATGTAATAATAAATGTACTTCGTACAAAATAGTGAACAAGTTCTGCAGTTCAGTAAGAAAATAGTAATGTTACAAAGCGCCGTATCATGAGACGTATGCTCAGGTCTTACTCGGCTGGCACAAAACGTCTCCAATTTTTGTATCTCCCTGTTCCGTTTAGTACGATATTTTATTGGTTTCGATGGATAAAACAACTATAGGTTTTATTTAGTCTAACAAGCCGATCGTAAACGCTAAGCAAATCGTTGAATCGTTGAAGTACCAGAAGCTTCTTCAATTTCTGTCGTGAAAACAAATCGACCAGTCTGTTTCTGAGAACAGATGGTGCTGACCGGTTACGATTTTGTGTACAAGTATGAGCTTTTAACGTCATTACTTGAATCAGCGCTTTAGATTATTATTTACGAATTGTTTTATTAATAGCCGGAAAGCGTTACAGCATTGCCTGCGTAAGTTAGTTGAGTAAACTGTACCAACGCTCCCCCGTTAATTTGAATGTTGTTACACGCGAGACAGGTAAACCATACGTAGTTAATGATCCTTTGTCTAAATATTTTGTGTGCTTATATTCAAAATATTTATTTAATAAATCACCATTTAATTAATTGTCGGCTTCATCTTTCTACCCCCTTAATAACAGTAATTAGTGAGAAGAATCCCCTCTAAGCAGTTTATTAAATTAACAAGTAATTATTTCTTGAGAGTAACAACACACGAGCGACGCTCTCCGTGCTCTCTGTAATTACACGAAATTGTTGCGGATCCGGAGGAGCTTTGGTGACGTTTTAACGGTGATTGATGCGTTTATACTTGAGAAGAATTGTGTGTGTGTGTGTGCGTGTTGCTCGCGCGCCTTCAAACTTTACTTAACATTTGCCATTAGCTTAATTAAATTGAATGTCATCTGAAAGACTTTAATTTAGTTTCACTGACTAAAAATGAGGCAACTCTAGAGTCGAGTCTCGCACAGTAATCTACTGCCGTTTCTAAACTTTCAGCTTATAAACTTAAATAATTAACTCTGTGTGTGTGTGTGTTTCGAGTACACGGTACAGTTTTTAGTACTTTTTTCGTTCCATCTTGCTTTTTTTCTTCGCCGCCGTCTTATTTTTGGAAAGAGAACCGGATACCGATAAATACTTCCTGCCGTTGGACTTAGTTTAAAGTTAATTTTTAACTCCGCCCCTCGCGATCTTTCAGCCATTTCGCTTCCGCGGTTCGTGAAGTTTTTCTCATTCTCATAAATCACGTTTCTGTTGGGGAGCATCGCGAGTTGATCCCGGTTTGATTTGCGACACCCGAAGACTGCGCCGATAAATCTGCGGTTTCAACGAACGAGTTCAGGTTGTTCAGTTTTGTAAAGAAAGTTGTCAAAGCAAGTCGTTAGTCTAACGTATAACACGTAAATATAAAATAACTAGTATACAATTTGATGTGCTGGCAGTATCAGAAATATAGTACGACTGGCCGTAATAGCTCTAAGGCCTTACGTTTATGTAGAGTTGGTTTTTTTAAGCTCACGCAACTATTACTTGTAGAAGAGTAGATACTTAATAATTACAGTAATTCACGAATCTCTACGCCTTTGCTTTATAAGAATACATTTTTAATATCTAAAACAGACGCTAGATTCCCTTTCTGAAACTATTTTGGGTTTACCTATATGTTATTTCCTTTCTTATCGCTTACGTTTTACATTTATACTCCATATAATGCATCTCCATTATACTTTATTCAGTTTTTTTAGAACAATCCGGGGTCATGTACATGCAGAAATAACACCACATCCGTTAGAAGCCTCCTTAATTGTTTCGCTTATAAAACCAAATTTATTATCGTGTTAAGATTCTTTGTTCCTAACTGAAATAACTGAATTTTCCTCCCCATTTAGAGTGTCTGCCTTTTCTAACCACTATAATATCTACTCTATATTTTATACCAATCGGAATCATGTCACTTCAATTCTTGACTGGCAGTCAGAATTATGGCAGTTACATTTTTTTTATTTTCATATAGATTCCTTAATTACGATCAGTTTCTGTTGACGTTTCATCGCCTCAAGACGCTACGCTTCTATTATACCGTGTTGATGTTCTTCTTTACAAAGAAAACGAAAGAAATGAAGAAAGCAAGACGCTGTCAGAGTTCAGTGAGGCATGACAAGTGCAGTCGCCAGGCAGATAGCGCGGCGCTATTTCTTCTTGGTTACCGTTAACGTTGTTGGTTTGACCAAACATTATCGCGAATTGGCGACAGAGTTAAATGGAAGCTTTGAACCAAATCCATTTCCGCTCTGACCACTGCGCACAGAACGGTCAATCGATGATCTTTAAAAAAATATCAAATAACTTTTTTAGATTGCAAACGAATTCCCGTAACGTTCTCTCTTTTATATTTCTTTTCAAAAAGTGTATTTAAAAAATGTAAGCTTTACAGATAAAATTGGTTTAGTTTGAATAACATTATACCTTCTGTATGTTCTTGTGGAGCCAGTTTTATTTACGACATTTTTTTAATGACAGAAAATCTTTTTATTGTGACATGTGTTGAGACTGAACTGATTACTGCTAGTTAAGTTTTTATTTTTTTTATATATTGGAGATGATATATTACACCATTTCTTTGCTAATTCGTTTGACGTTATTATCCATATTTGTCTTAAAAAATGTTTTGTTAATCATTCAGAATCTTTATCTTATACTGTGTCCTTTCTGATAACGACTTGCCGCTTCTAAAGTACCTTGTTTATCTTTTAATTGTTGCCTAAATTATATCATTGTCCTAATAGTATACATTTAAATAATAATAACTCGCAATAACCTGTCCTGCCTAAATCAGATCTCAGCTTACTGCTCTTTAAATAATTAATGCGTTATCTTGACTTAATCTATCTCTCTTTTAAGAAACCATGTTGCTTTAATTTTTTAGTAAGTTTCAAGGTAGTACTTCTCATATCGCTAGACTTTTAATATTCATAACCAAGCATTTTTGCAAGTTTTGCTGAAGGAGTAGTTATATTCTGATTTTTTGCTGCTTAGTATAAAGATAGTGTTTTGAAATAAAAACCGGGAGGGATGAAAATAACCAGTATAAGTAGAATATTTAATGTCAGTCGTGAGACTATATATAAATGGAAAAATTAAAAGATAATCAAGGTACTTTAGAAGCGGTAACTTGTTATCCGAAAGGACATATTAATAAGATAAAAAAGATTCTGAATTATTTTAAAAAATGTTCTAAGACAAATATGGATAAAACGTGAAAAGAGTCATGAGCTTTGGATTGTGAAGAAACAAAAAACTTATTTGTTGCTGTTTCAAATAAGCAAATTGCATATATTCAAAGTATTGTATATATTCCAATAGGTCTAACATGTATGCACATTTGTACAGGGACAATTTGCATCATCGTCATAACCCAGCACAAAGGAGTACACACTATGCGCTGTACATTTCTGAACGGATTTGAACCTGCGACGTTCAAGTACCCTCCCGAGTTGCTACAAAATTTCAATCGCCACAGGGAGTCACGCCCGGAATTAAAAGTGGAGGAGACTCTCCGTGGAAGTCGGTATTCACGCGCGGCTTACGATTTTTAAATTAACTTCTCTTACTTTATTATAACCGGTGAGATGGACAAACGAGTACTGTAAATTACATTATGCGGCTTTAGCGCAGCGTGAAGCTGTGAAGAAAACAAAATATTTACAAAGCTTAGACGCGACAGTCTTGTGGAAGGAGGGCGCGCAGCGTAAAAGTGGTTTTGCAGAATAAAAACGTAGTCTTCGCGAAATTAAAAAATAATATTATTAAGAGGCAGTTTGCTGATAAGAACGGGCTTAATCGATTTACAAAAGAAAAGGAAAAATGAACGTCTAAAAAAAATTCCATCTTTTGTTAATCACAATTCGCGCGTATAAGCAGACAGTCGCGAAACAAACAATTTTGCGCGCGCAAAGAGAGGTAACAAGTGCGGAGCAGAAACGTGGGCGCGAAATTCCTTTATAGTTAAAATAAACCTTTAAACGTTTTCGTCTGTACTGTATTTAACTAGCTTTCAAAACGTTACGTATTCGAATTGTTTGAAGTTAAACAAACATTTTTGTAACAATTGTTAAACTTTTCATACCTTCGTACAAAACCCTACCTGTACGACTGATGTGTGTGTGTGTGTGTTGCTCACAGCCTACAAATCTGAGTAACCACTAAAATTCAATGTCTGATTTCTAAGTCTTTTCAGTATACAAGAATAATAACACACATTCTCTCTCTCTCTCTCTCTCTCTCTCTCTCTCTCTTCTCTCTCTCTCACGTGAACGTATGAACAGCGCTCTCTGTAGTTAGGGTATAGGCTATACTAAGTCATGTATTCCTTTTAACATGGTGCATATAATTTCATCACGAACCGATTTCCTTGCACCAAATATTGCTTTAAGGAATCGTTAAGTAAACGATGATGCCTGCAATCTACAGTCGGTATTGATTTCGCGATTCGCGTGCAAGCGCAAGTGCGTCTTGGGTGTCGGCGTGGGATCAGCAAATAGTGGTTGAAAGGCATTAATTAATTTCAACAGCCGACACTCATGTAACATCATCATATATGTTAATGGCATGTGTTATGAGGGTTCAGGGAGGCAGCGGCGGCGGTGGCTTCTTTGTCGTTTATCAGCGCTGTACTCGCTCAACAACAACATCCACTCCAGCCTGTAACAGGCCGTATGCCACGTAACAAAACATTTTGTTAAACCGCAATAACTTTTACATTCTAATTAATTCGTCATACGTCTGTTATTAATTTATTAAGGATATCTTTATCGGATTATTCTTAGTATCATCGTCGTCATCAACGGCATATTTTTAGCCTCAAATGTTTGAACTATTTGCGGTTCCCTCTACGAGTTGTTTCGTGATCAGCGGAAGGTAGGCTTCGAGATAACACATTACTCTCTTCGTATATAAGCAAAGATTTGCGAATCTGCTTGTCACTTTACTTATGTCAAATGTTTGTTTATAATCAATATCGACTCGTCAGATTCTACTACGGGTGTTAATTGTTCTTCACCATGACAATAGCTGTAAATTGTTAAGCGCTCTATAAAAAAGTAATTTGTACTATAATATCATCATCATGAACAACAGCAGTAGTGGCATTGTGATCACTTTAGTGTTTACGATAGAAACTTCTTACAATTCTAAGTGTTATTGTTTTCTTAACTCATGCAATCTTCTTCAGTGTTCCTACATTCTTTCTCGTTCGTTTAACTTAAATACATAGGCTTACCTATTTATTTTTCATGTAACTTCACGTCGTTTCCATTTACATATGTCTTACTTGCTTCTGCTTTTAAAATCTTCTCACTTGTTTCTGCGTTTGTATTCTCTTCACAAGATTCTTTTGAACCATATATTCTCTCGTGTTCAATTTTTGAATTACACGTATAGATTTTTTGTTATACTAGTTTCGGTACCCTAGGAGGATTACGATTTAACGATTTATCTCGTTATGTTGGTAAATCTAGCCTTAAAATAACAAAGTCTCCTGCTCCTCCACCCCTTCTTCTTCTTCTTCTTCTTCTTCTTCTTCTTCTTCTTCTTCTTCTTCTTCTTCTTCTTCTTCTTCTTCTTCTTCTTCTTTTTCTTCTTCTTTTTCTTCTTCTTCTTCACCGAGAAACGTCGGGGTTTTCTGAAACGACTGAAATGGCTGTCTTATAGTCTCATCGGTTCAGACGATTGATCCGATCTATACCTCTAGATTGGTATGAAGCGTCCTAATAAATTCCTGAAATATTTTCTCTGCCAGACTAATTTCTTCTACATCAGACCGACTTCGAAGTATCTCAGCAAGAATTTTTAATTATACTTTCACAAGAACGTCAGAGTTAGGGCAATACAATTGAGCCGCACTAAACAGAAACATTAAAATTATTGTCTGACAGCAATACGACAAAATAAAAGTCTGGGTGAATAATGAAACTGCAGAAACGTGACCAGAAGAAACATTTACGTATACTTAAGAGTTAACTTCGTATTTTCGACATTTAACGTCGTCTTTTAGGAAACAAAATTTTGGATCAGCAACGATGTTACGATAAACCTGAGGACAGATTGATATTCGTAGGATAATATTCCTAACTTCTTGTAATGGAAGTTGGAAGTTTGTAATGGGTCTGAATTTTAGAAAAACAGAATCTCTTTCGTAGTTCCTGCCTTTCTATTGCACAACGTTTCTTAAACAAGAAATTATGCTTAAACGCAGAAATCTGATATTGTCTAATGGGAAAACAGAATCGATGTAGCATAGAACAGCACAGCCAATTAAAACGATGTTCTCAGTCTCCAATAGAATACTAAGAAACTACACGACAAAACGCAAAGTACGAACTTAAGCCTACAGAAGTAACAGTCATTTATGAGAAATGTGTGTGTGTGTGTGTGTGTGTGTTGACGCGACGTGCAATTATATAGGCCTACCTCATAATATATCATTCAGCGAAGCCACTAATAAAAAAAGAAATAATTATCATTGTATCATAACTATCGCGCCCACATAAATTTATATTATTTATATTCTCCTGTAAAAGAGAAATGCATATATATGTATGTAACAAAATAATTCCATTCATACTAGAAATATGTATGTCGGAGCGTTAGTTGGTGTCCTCATTCATCACCGCATATCTAATGTAGAAATAAGTTGTGAACACGTACACACGAGCTAGTTAGTGGTCGTTTGTCACTGCAGTGCGGACTGATGCAAAACTTTGCCAAACTACTTTGTCACTAACAGGTCTCCATTACTCCATGTTATCCATCTTATGTTTAGTCGTGTATTTTTGCTACTTAAACCTTCACACTCGAATTAATTACGACCACGCGATCCAATTATAATCATAAGCTGCGATTATTGCTAACTTTACTGATATTAGCGGTCGTTTTTTATTGTTAAGAGCGTCAGTATTATGACGCACATTGCATTCTAGCGCTACAGATGTTTCGACCATTGTTTGATGCGGCATTCTAATGGTGGACGAGACCAAATATTCCAAATTCTGGAATTTTGTCGTGAGCATTTAATATAATGGAAACAATATATAGCCTATGTTTTGCACTTACATTACAAAATAATGGTTATGTAGAAATTACTAATTGTCAGCAATTTGTAACAAAAATATAGAATGTCACTTATTGCACTCCATTATTTTCAGTGAGCTCCCATGAACGCTTTAGAGCGTTTCAACCAAAACATCTACTTGTCGGAAGTCACTGAAAATAATGGAGTGCAATGATTGACATCCTATATTTTTGAATTTACACTCCATTAACAAAACAGTGCTACATCAGTAAAATCATGATAGTCTCGTAAGGCCCAGGTCACAGTGAAATATTCAGTCAGGTACAGCTGTGAACGTCGCAAATGGCCCCAAATTAACCCAGTTGCTAATTCGATAATTGTAATTCTAATGCAAATACATAATGTATTGTAAGTTAACCGTTGTCTTGTATTGATAATTACCTCGATAATCGTGTTTCGCTACAGTACTTAACGTCCGCAAATTTAATTTTTATCCCAATAAACAATCCTTCTATTTAATTAATACATTTCTGTTAGTGGTTATAATCACAAACAGAAATAACACTGTTGCACACCGCTGTAGAAAAATTATTCCGATTAGCGCTTTCAAGCGTCACAGCTCATATTTCCGATCTGTTGATGAGCTGTGAAGCTTGAAAGCGCTAACCGGAATAATTTTTCTATAGTGGTGTGCAACAGTGTTATTTCTGTTTGAAAAAAATCCTTCCTTTGACTGAAACAAAGTATTTAAATTTATCAAAACTATTCCATGTCAGGCAGTTCCTTGAATAGAAATATAAAATATAATACGCAGGGCCACTTTTATAAATGGGCCCGGTCGGCCCGGGCCCAGGGCGCATGAGATTTGGCGATTTTGGGGGGCGCATGAGATTACAAGTTTGGACGGGAGATGGGGGCGCGACTGTTGTTCGGGCCCAGGGCGCACTGCATACCAAACGCGGCTCTGATAATACGGCATATCGTATTCACGTTGAATTTCAATTTGAATCCTATTTGACACCTATTACGTTCACATTTTTAATTCATGTGAACAGTACTTTTAGACGTCAAGAAGCTAGATATATGGATGTTTCGTTCAACCCCTAGTTAACTCTTAAGTGGCGGATCTTACAATAAGTTTTCTGATAGACTGCGGAGAACATAAGTTTCCCTTCAAACTCGCGTATTCATAGATCAAGAGGTTCCGCCGTAGGTACAGTGAGTGATCAGTGATTAGTATTTCCGATTATAGAAGCCTATTGATTTTCGATGGTCGCAGTCACCGTAGCTCGTTTTTACCTTCATGTACCAGATGTCAACCTACTAAAATAAAAATTGTTTAAAATTATAAACTTTAATTCACATTTAATCGGTGATGTGTCTTAAATATTTTTATGAGAAAAATACTTCCCTAAAAACCTATTAAACAAAGTGGGACACTAAATCCTTAGTATCTTAGTCTAGTAACGACCATACATTACAAAATACGGTGAAAGTTTTTCTGGAACTCGTTCATTAACTAGATACAATTTTAGAACATTTGAATCGACGTTTCGACAAACTTTATTGCCATCGTCAGTCACCATCAGGGCCAGTATAAGACCAATACAAAAAAAGTTATATCCATTAGTGTTAATGAATGTATTCGTTATGTGTAGTTATATATATATATATATATATATATATATATATATATTGCAACGATACAGCCATACGCTGTATTAGGCATTAATTTGAATAAATATAAAATTTGTAGAATTTGTATAAGTTACGGGTAAATGGACAGGTCTGAGATTGTAAAAATATTTCATTGTTAGATTAGGGGAGAAATTAACCTGTTCCGCTGCTCAATTGTATGTGTGTTACACGTGTATCTTGTGTGTGTTAGTGATGCATGCAAAGACAGGAATCTCAGCAACCCGCCCCAAGTAATTAATAAAATAATTATTTTAATTCACTGTGCGAAAACTAATTAGTGTATGAACAAACCAAAGGTACCAAAGTGTGTGTAAAATTTATAGTTATCCCCAGTGAAAAGATGACGTTAATAGAACACGCTATGCGAAGACAGTGCAAAATAAACGTGCCAAAAAAATACGCAAATTACCCTAAGACGCTCAAATTAATATAGTGAGTGCTTAAACGAATTAGCTATGATTTGTGCTATCTCGATTCCGTGCAAAACATTGCTATTTGCTAATAATTGCAAATAGTTGAAAAGGTTCGGGAGTGGGGGCTATCTGCGACAGGACGATTTTGGAGCCAACTGGCGCGGAATCTCGAGAAGGTATAAATTAAGGGTTCGACCAAAAACCCTTCTCTTCATTTCAAGACACAGTTGCAGTCGGACATGCTGTCCGTCGGCAGAACAGTTTTATTTTTATTTCTAGTACAAGTCGCAGTAGCGAAAAGAATAAAACGTTCGTTAAATTCGTGACAATATTCCGGAAAATGTAAATACCGAAATCGTAAGTCTACCAAGAGTATATACGGAAAAGCTACCAGAGCGACGAGGGATGCTGGATGTTAGAAGATGTTTAAGATCTACCTTGCAGCAGATAACAACTCTCTGATGAGGACCACACTGCTGTAGAACGACGCTGGACTCTAGACGTATCCAGGAACACACGCTGCTGGAGAGCGACGCTGGACTCTAGACGTATCCAGGACCACGCCAGGACAGGAGCAATGGAAAACTAACTCTGGACAACGCTGGACCCCCCCACAACAAGTCGTAAGATCATCAGAACTCGAGGTGACATGCGTAATGCATTTTAAATGACTTTTTAAAAAGAGCTCATAAAGACTATATCAAAAGAAAATAAATTAAAACAAAGAAAAATTTATACTTAGTAATAATATTTTAGAAATGTAGATAAATGTTTAGTCGTAAGAATGAGTGATCGCATATAAAGAATTATAAATAAAAAGAGCATTTAAAGTAGAGAGAGTAGAGTTTGTTATCAAAATAAATAGTTAAATTGATTTGATAATTGAATTATAGAAAAGAATAATTTAAATTTGAATAGTAAAACAAATGCCAGTCTAAAAGTAATTAATATAAATTTAAATTTAATTTTAAACATTGGTATAGACTGAGCTAGTAGAGGTCACATCTGAATTAAGAGAATTCAATTCCGATTACATTTTAATTTTATATTTTATTAGTAAATCAATTGATTAACATGTCTAGATTAAGATTATTAACATGTCTAGATATAAGAGGGTTTTAAATATGTGTAACACTGCATATTATAAGATATAAACATTTAATAATGAGCAATATCGTGACCGACGATTATTAAGGATGTTTATGGATATTTATAAGATTGAGTAAACAATAAATATGAATTTTAAATATTCATAAATACAATACTCTTATTATAATTACACCTGAACCCCAATTACACATACAACCTACATTTATATATATATGTATCGTTGTATAGAATGGCTCCCAAAGAACGTGGGGCTATACAAATTAAATTACATATAAATTTGTACACATATATCGTTGTAAAATATATATATATATATATCTTTTTAAGTAACTCTTTGAGTTTCTTGCAGGATACATATTATCAAACTGTAATTATATAATGAAAATTAATTTTCAAATTCTGAAGATACTTATGTACAGTCAGTGAAACGTGCGCCAGGTTAATGAAAACGATAAAAAATAATACAATCTACTTGCAGGAGTAATTACAGTTTGATAATATAAAAATTCTGCAAGAAACTCAAAGAGTTACTTACAAAGAAATTACACGCGCGCGCGTGCGCGCAGACACACAAAACGCCAATGACGTGTGCATTAACTATTCCATTGGCCGTATTCAGGTCGTGACGATGATAATAAATTTTGACGAAACGTTCACACAAATGTTTTAAAATTGTGTTTAAATTCAGTTATTGAACCCACAAAATCTTTCGTCACTAGAAGCTATCGGAAAATGCATTGACATTATTAAGCCACTCTGTATACTGATCGGAAGATACGAGATCATATTAAATTGTTAGTTAATATTAGCTAAAGTTATAAAACGAGCTTATCATCGTTAACTAATAAGGCATATTACTCACTAGTCAGTGATTTTTAAGCGTATTGCAAAATACCAATGTAAATACGTCACGTGACATGGGAGAGGAAGTTCAGTAAACAGGAAAAGAGGTCTAAACTAAACTCATCTCGGGATTCGCTCTTCCATGACCACAGTAGATCTGAGCCCCCCTAAGGAGTGCTATAACTGTCAAGGGTGACTATTTATACTATCTGGAATATTGCCAGTTTCGAATATGTATGGTTTCAACTGGATTTGTACGGGCTTCTCAGAATATCAACTTTAAAACGGCTGCGCTTCCAAAACAACAGAACGCCTGACCTTTCGCACTTTAATCTCTGATCTTATAACAAGTTTGACCTTTCTTACTCTTCTACTCATAAGTTCAGTCAATAAACGTCGGAGTTTGTTACCTATTTCATCTGTTTTTATCTGTTCGAATTCATATTATTTCTTTCAAGTATCAAAGTCATTTTTTTTTTAACATGGCATCTACTTAAACCATGAAGTTAATCATTACCTAAGTTATCTATCAGCTTGTCATTCAATTGTACAGATCACAAATTTGATAAATCGGTTGTAAATTGAATTCTAATGGCTCCTGAAAACAGGTTTGTACATTTTGACTCATGAATTAATTAGTAAAGCTCGTTTAAAAACACTCGAATGTCGAGAAACAAAATTCAATCTGTGTGTGTGTGTGTGTGTGTGTGTGATTCAAGAACTCCTGCTGGGTTCAAAGAAATGGTTTTGTTTTTATCGGGAATCGTTCAGGGGGGCGTTGGAATGGGCGTTAACCTATACACAGAAAGTACAAAAAAAGTGATAAAAAGTAATTTATGAATAACTACTGTCTGCGGCCAATGGATGTGTCCAACACATGCGAAGCTTATCACATTACCACTACTTGTGACTGCGTCTGCGTCTGCAACCAGCCAGTCACATGTAAAAGCTTTTTTTTTAATTATTTCTTTTTGTTGCTCTTATCTACGACTAACAGAGCGAGGTAAATGCAAACACGGGCACAACTATTCACAAACTTCAATATTTATTTTAATTATTGCTATAAATACGTCTAGTTTTTTGTTTAAATTGTTCAGGTTTTACCGGATGCGTGTGTGTGTATGTGTGTGCTCCAGCAGAAAGTAATTGAGTGGTCTTGTTTCCCTCAGCACAAGACAAGAAGTCTTGTACCACATGTGGTAGTTCGGATGATGAAGTTGCTTGCCTTTCTCAAACTGACAATATTCTTTTTTCATGCTACCCCATGGCTTTCGCGTCTCCGTATGTACAGTTGAGTGAATATTTAAGTGGGTTAAACTGTTTGAAGATCTTGTTGTTGTAATGGAATACCTAATGTAACTTGCCAAAAAAAAAACCGCCATCATATTTTGTACGATGTTTTATACTATCAAGACCAGTCTCCAATGACGATCAATTCTATTTTGATTTTATTTGATTTCATTCATTCATTAGTCGCTCTTTCTCCCATCTTGTTAAATTCTGCACAATCCGTCTCCAGCGGTTCCTGCCTTTTACTATACGAATCAATCGTTCCAGCGTACACGCTGTTATTCTTCATCGTGTGCTGCTGACGGTGGCGCGTAAATTTGACTTACATTTTACAACTTAATATACTTAATTTAATAAAAAACTTAATTTAACATACTTCATTACTTAATTTGATATACTTAATTTAATTTAAATTTGACTTAGGCCTATATGTAATTTGATTAAATTTTTATAATTTACGAGGCTGGAGTACTTGTTTTGTTAAACGATAGTAAAATATGCCTGGAAACGTTTCGAATTGCGTTTGCGATATTAAGTTCAATTCGGGACGATCAGCGTAATTGTAAATCGAACTAGAAGGATTGAACAAGAGGTCATAATTACGCTTCTGTCACGCCAGTACCGTGTTTAGACTTTGGCGTTGGGGGGGGGGGGTCCGATCGAGTCGATTTTATACAAAAGAAAAAACAAGTCAAGACTAATCAACATTCTTGTATTTAAAGTGGTCGAAAAACGTGTGATAACATCCTGAAATCAATCCCAGGAACGTAAAGAGTAATAAAACAATTAAAATACTCGTTATTCAAACATTGTTTACGAGATACTTTTTAACTGAATTGATTATTTTCCTATATTTCATATTTCGAACGTATACGCCAATCCTGTATAATAAATCTGTTTTTTATATTTAACAAAAAGTAACTACTATATTAGCGTACACAGCAGAAAAATAATAAAATAGTCTAAAAGTTAAGAGATTAAAGAAAGTCAACTTTTTTTACCCTGGGAGGGGGGTCTAGTCCCGTTTGTCCACCTCCCCTGAATGTGCCCTTGTGCCACGTTGACTGTCAATGTTGCACTACATTTGCTGTACAGTATGTCTCTTTGGCAACTTTACATCCTACATAATATCCTTTAACTAGACTTTCACTTACTCGAGTTTGCTGGACACTCTACAATCCAGCGGTGGGCAACCTTTTGGTAGTGCTGTGACGAAGTAAGGTAGGCCTACAGAGTTAATCAGCATGCCAACTCAAAACGGATTAAATATCTACTGAAAATATACGAAACTGTACTTATATTTATACTGTAACCACAGAAACAAATTAAGGTAATAGCATTTACGCTAATTAAAACTCAATCTAAAATTTCGATGTATTGTTTCTGAAATATTTAATATCACATTATTTAACTACAGTAGACATAAAATTTGAACTTCATGGGAATGGACTTGTTTTATTTCATTGTAAATTCTGGAATCATTGTTCTGAAATTTTGGCTAAAATTAGAAAATAAAGTTGTTATTAATATTTATAATCAGCTTTCATAATAATAGGATCCTTGTCCTCGTTTGTCCCCGTTTGTCCCTCCTTAATCGTTTAATGCTAAACATTTTTCGATGTTTCCGCGTCAGTTTTATCCGCCTATGTACGATGAAGATAATATTTAGGCGAATTAAACTGTTCTTAAGGTCTTATTGAAAATTTAATACTGAATGTACCTTCATTTAATTAAGAACACTTCTGTATTTTGCATACTGTTAATAAGAAGAAATAAGTGCATAACAACTGGACATTAGAAAAAATGACGATATTTTACATTATCAGTCTACAAATACGATCAATTCGATTTTGATAGATAAAGCGTAGATATGTGCTCAGGTGTGTGGGGTTGCTCACTTTCAACTTCACACAAGATATTGAACCGCCTATTATAGATGTCTAACCTAATCTAACCTACGTTTATTATCGATGTTAAACATTGATAGATTCGCGTTGCTCTCCTATTAATTTTTTTATTCATATATTATTTATTTAAATTGATTTGCACGTGTTTTAAATCGTCCAGCGTACCACTGAAGAATCGTTCCGTGTCCCCTCTTGGCGCGCGTCCGCAGATTGCCTGTCCCTGCTGTACACCGTCCGTGGTAAACTGACTTCCCGCTACCCTCACAAACGTCATTCGAATTCTTCTTCATTCGATGACTTTATGAACTGAGGTTCATAAACATAGCCGAAGGAAAATAATGACTAACTGGCCTTTGGTTTATAACTGAAATGAAACCTGATACAGAATGAACTTTCTGCTTAGTCAGAAACTACAGAAATATATAGACTAAAAATATATCCAGTCAGGAAAGCAGCGTGCTGGTACAATATAATAATCACGAAATTATTCCTCTTGTACTATTGTCTTGTTTACAAAAATATACGCGACTCCCGTATACGCCTGCGGATCGCGGTAAAACTTGCCCCCGCCATATACAAAACAATACAACGAAAACTTTCCTAACATTTATAAAGTGCCAGATGGTGCGGGAAACATTTTTCCACGAAACGTCAGTCATCTAATTATCTTCTCGTCGCAACACCTGCAAACTTTTTTTTCAGTCGAGAATTCCCTTTTAGCTTAGTGTTTTCAAATTTTCAATTTAGAACGAGGTAACAAGGTGATTGGACGGATTAATCGATCTCTCGCGGCGAGGCGAGCCAGTGACAGGTATAATAGACGCCAGCTAGATTTGAACGTTTCACATTATTATCTAAATGCAAACGGTATTCGGATTCAAATCGATTCGGCTTTCACCGGCGTTTCCGAGTTAAAGATAATAATAAAGTAATTTGCCGTGATTAATGTCGTTCATCAGTTTCAAACATAATGAATGTCTGTTCCAGTTACCGACGTACAAAATTGATGCAATAAACCCCGGTGCTTGGCAGCAGTCCTTCAATGTACTACGAACATGCCACCTTCACATACGCTGTATACACGTAAAAACATATACAAGTAGTAAACATGTACTTGTAAATAGCGTACTGTGTAGGGTTATGCATGACAATGTACCTGTACGTACAGATATTTCACAGACAGTAGTTCTCCGTACAATTTAAACATAAATCGAGCAGAATGTTTCTGCTGGCTTTTATCTCCTTCGATCCGTCTTTAGACACATGGACTACATACATGTAAACAGTGTTCCTTTGATTTCATACCTGCAGTTACTTCTTTGTATACGAAGCCTTTATTAATCTTTTCTAATTATAAAATGTACATTATTCAAATTTTGAATATGAAAGTTCGTTATTGATATTACTTATTTAATTATTATTATTATAAGTATTATTATTATTATTATAGTAGTAGTAGTAGTAGTAGTAGTAGTAGTAGTAGTAGTAGTAGTACGACTATCATACTGGCTATCGTGTTTAAACAGTGGAAATTAATTAATCGAACACCAGATAAATCGCTAATTACAACCTTAATTATAGTCCCGATAAATTAAAAAGAGACAATAAATACTCGTGTGCAACAATTTTTCAAGTTTACGTCTGTCCAACACGGTCGCAATAAGTAATACAAGTCATTAAATTACGAATGTCCGCACACAGATTCACAGCAATCACTTTACACAAAACCGCTGTGTCTGTATACGCACCGAATCCCAAGTCGCAACAACTTCTAATAACACCTCTTATCCCTTCACTTCGCAATCTGCAACTCAAGTGGCCGGCCGCTTCCAAAACACTTATTTTATACTGGTTGTTGTATAACGTAGTATGTCCAGAATCTGGAAGGCGCGTCTGGGAAAATCGAGAACGTGCGGGACCACTGCGTAATCTTGTCGCTCACACAACGCGTGTAACTCCTTCTGTAAGCCACGTAAGATGTTTTCTACCTTCTCTGCGTAATATTATTACTACTACTCTTATAATTATTATTATTGTTATTGTGTGTAAAGGTTTTCAATTATTTAGTTTTTCAGGATATTATAGCTATATAAATGAGATAAGATATGTATATGTAGGGTATAGGCTACGTATTTTAATAGTATGCAGTATGGTCATCGCTATATTGTCTTTAAAAGAATTTTATAATAGTCTGAGTTCTACACAAAACGTATGGTAGTTTATAATGAAAGCTTAGCGAGAATGTTATTCACTAAGTCTGTAAACTCCCACTTACTCAATAATTATTCCCTGGGTACAGTTAAACACCACAAGGTACTTATTAAAATTAACAGTTCACCAAAGTGTACTGGTTCGTGCACTGCTGCTGCTGATGATGAACACAGAAGATTGAAGAAAAAAACAAACTTCAAAAATTACAATACATAATGCTTAACGATGAGTCGACCAGTGGGTCGTTTATGTTTGGCATCCCTGATACTAAACAGCCCTTATGCTGTAAATTCGCAAATTAAATTAATTTTTAAAAATACGTTATAACCACTTAGCAATAAATTATCTAAAAATCAGTTTACGTTTATGTAATCATTGAATGCACTAAATACGTGTCTCTAAATAAACGGTTACAAGGGATGCGATTAGCGACATATATTCCTTATTTAATTTCTTGCGATTGTATTTGTATACTTTTGAACATTCCCTCGTTACAAAAGTTGCCTTTTTTTTTAAGGTAAAAACTTATGCGTTCGTGTCGCCCTCAATTGTGCGACTGCAGTAGGTTTACAGAAGAAAATTGCACAAAGCCACGACTTGTAACAAAAAAAAAACTAGTTCGTTCCGCATTCACCTGAAGAATAGCTTTGTTAGTGGAGAAAGGACACAAAATTTATCTCGCTGTCAATGTGTCCCGATGAAGATGAGTCGTCGTTTGTCCGCCTTAATGGGGACGCAGACGTGGCGAGAGGCGACAGGGTCACACACACGGGAAAGGGGGAGAGTTTGCTTCCAACTGTGAAATTAGCTGTCGGGAAAAGTCATTTCTTGGAAAAGATCGGGTCGAGGCAATAGACAGCGTTCGTCATTCTGCAACACACACACACACACACACACACACACACACACACACACACACACACACACACATTGAATGTGGCTGGTAGTTTTCTCTTTTCCACATTACTTAAACACGCTCTGTTCATGATTTCCTCCCTTATAACAGTGTTTCGACTTTTACATATTTATGTCCAAGTAGCCTTGCTACTGTCTACGGTATGTTTGACGCGAAAACCATTATTTATATTGTTCAAATTAATTAATCACTTTCACCTTTTTTACAACTGATTTGTACACATAAATTATGTAAAGCGTGTGCCATATATGTACGGGTGTTAGTACTCAATGTTTGTTTACTGTTGCTCCGATTTGCGCACGACAGACGGGTCCCAGTGAGTTGTTCCTAGTGGTGGCACAGTTAACAATTTAGTAATATGCAGACTATTAGTTCAGTGACTGTGTTTGCGAATCCGTATTTTACTGGCAAAATATAATAATAATAATAATAATATTATTTATAAATAATAATTTTACCGCCTATGAAGCCTAGGAGTTAGGCAGGAGGATAGGCAGCCTTATACGAGGCATTCGGCATACAAGGAAGGTAGCGTGGCCAGCAGGATGTTATCACAGCTACTCATTTCCACAGGCTGAGTCGATCTGGGAGGTGAAAAACGCACCTTGATTGTATGGTGAACTCGGGACCTCCAGGTCCCCATACCTAATGGTCTACTAAAAGAAAAATGTTAAATGCTTGGAAATTC
The DNA here is from genome assembly GCA_034769895.1 of Magicicada septendecula. Lineage (NCBI taxonomy): Eukaryota > Metazoa > Arthropoda > Insecta > Hemiptera > Cicadidae > Magicicada > Magicicada septendecula. The sequence continues at coordinate 176,967,502 of CM068371.1, read as the reverse complement.
TTTTTTAGTAGCGTCCGTTATTAATAAACGTTAAAAGGATTAGAACTGTTAGTTCGATTTACAGGACACGGTTTAAATGTATCAACGTTTAGACAGAACTTATTATTATCTTGAGGACGATTAATTGTAGACGAATTCCTATCTACATATTCGGATGTCTCAGTAATTCGTCTACACCCGTCATAAAGATAACAGTAAATTCTGTGGAAACATGGACACAAATAAATAAACCGCGAGACCATAAGAAGAACACTAAAATACAACATGCAGAAAGATACTCAGCTCTAGTTTTACAAGTTAATGGCTGTCCCTATGCTTCTGTATGGAAGTGAGTCATGGATAATGAGAGAAAGAAATAAAAGCCGCATACAAGTAGCGGAGATAAATTTCTAAGATCGATCAAATGTCGTTCTATACAAGATCGATTTAGAAATGAAGAGATTAGAGAAGAGTTGGAAATATACAACTTAAATGATAAAATAGAGTTGTGCAGAAGAAATTGGAAAGACCATCTGGAGAGTATGGATGACCGAAGACCACCAAAAGCGGCAAGTAGATACAAACCTGTTGGAAGAAGAAGCGTAAGTACACCAAAGAAAAGATGGGAATAAATCCTATGAAGCCGGAACAGGTCATCAGGACCTAATCCTTGTTGATGAAGAAGAAGAAGAATATGTTTAATAAATTGGACTAACCCCATAAATTTTCACTGTGTATTTATTTAAATGTTCGCTTGAATAAAAGAATATGTAATCAGGACTGCCCTTCAGTCTTATTCTTTGTGGTCTATGGTGGGCTTCTGTTTTGTTCTGTTCTTTAATTGTAATCGTTGTGTGTTATTTTTTTTATATATAAACTTTATTCACATACGATGTAAACCAAAAATTGGTTTTACATCTGACACAAGTGCTTGCCTACACGCGACATCCGATCGCGGACTGACGCGCTAACGATAAAGCCTACTGCGACTTTTCCCGTACAATCTTCTGTAAAAAAGAAAAAGAAAAGAAAGAAATTAATATCAGGTAATAATTAGTCGAAGCCGAGTTTAACATTAGCGTACAATTAGAAGCCCGGTAAAGAGCTCAGTAAATATTAATTGAATAGACGGTAAGTGAATGTAAATTTTTAATCAAGGCTCTGAGTGTAATTTCCTTACTCCGAGTCTGCTTACATATTCACCCGTGCAAAATTATCCCTATTTAAAATCCGTACTTCTTCATATTTTATTCTTCGTTATATTATCATCGTCTTCGCTAAACTGCAGTCCGCCTTCTTTCATTACTCCAGCCATATTTTATTCTGTCGTCACAACATTGGTTTATACGTTTAGACAATCGTGCGTGTGATTATTTTTGTATGGTTGCGCCACTTGTGTTTATACAGTCTAGTTTTGTGATTCATACTGTTGCCCTGTCGTTCATTAAGCAGTGGTTTCCTGTGTCACCAAGCGTCGTGCGCTCGTGACTGCAATATTACTGCAAGAAATTTCAATTCTAATGTCTTTATCCCCCTTTTCTGCTTCTTGTTGCTCTTCACACCTCGATTCCGTACAATAACACAGAAACAGTAGTTGCTTGATAGAATTTCATCACGTATCCCATCGAATTTTATTTTAAATTGTTCTGCTAATGGCTACACAGAACATCTGGAATCGGTAGGCTTATCACAGAAACAAGACATGCTTGTTGAATTATCGCCAGAATATTTTAAGCGATTATGCCACATACACGTGCCCAGTAATATGTTTCTCAATTATTTGTATACAAAATACGTCTGTACGTCCACAGGAACACGCACATACACAATTCACGGCCGGTAGCAGGCCACACTCTATCTACCGTCCCTGCGCCAGGAGCTCTGTATGCAGCTCGAGACGCAGCACACGAGCAGCCGACGGGCACGCCCATCGTCCCGCACAGCCCCACTAGTCGGTCATACACAACGCCTGCGTAAGACTAAGTTTAGACAGTTCTCTGTTCCCGCGTCACACAAGACATCCGTTATGGATACGGTCAAAACGACTACCACTGGTTAAAGACATATTGGACCTAACAGCCCGGAAAGTCATCGTCATCATCTTCTTCACCAAGGATTAAATCAAAAAAGGTTTTTTTCCGGTCCAAAGCAGACACAGTTGAGTTGGTTACTCCAACGCTTCTTCGGACGTGTCCCACCCCTTTCCGCCCTTCGGCGTATACCTCAATAGTCGTTTGGGGATACGGCAGTTGTCCGTTCGGTTAAGATTTTCCAACCATTTTAGCGGATATTGGGCAGATCCGTCAGTATAATCATAAAATTCAGTTCCTGCCGTACTTCCACATTTCTTTTGCGATCTTGAAGAGTAGCATATAGCCTGCCACGCTCCTGAGAAATCTCATTTTGGCTGCTTGAATACGCCTAGCCTGGGACTTTTGTTAAAGTCCAATTCACAGACCAGTAGAAAACTGTAGGGAGGGCCATCACTTCAGGCACGTTTCTTTAGTCGTTGATTGTAAAGTTCTCCCGATGGCCCCACGCATATGGTTGAAATTATGAAGCTTCTTTACCATGCCATTGTTTGTACTGTAAGACGCATTATAGACCTACTGCAGAACAGTAACATCTACAACAATTTTTGCTCATGTGGAATTAGCTCCGTGAAAAGATATGGCTCCGAAAGTATAAACAATATTGACACCGGCGTGATAGCTTACATTCTTTTATCAATCTGTATGTTATTTATGTTACACTAACTACAGTTGTTAGTTAATTTTCTATACTTTATATATGTATTTGGACATTGTTTTGTATACTCCCAATATTTCCGAAGCTCGTTGTAGAGTTTTTTTCTAATATCATTTCATTGGCAGGTTTGATTTTATAAGTAGCTGATTCTTAACGATTCCATAGATACTAATAACCGCTTCAGCTCAAGCTTGCATCACTTCCCATTGTGTTAATGTTTCAGTCTGTCCACTTATCAACATTATGGGAGCAGTGTATGTATATAGGTAGTTTTAAGTGATATACCGGTAGTATCGAAGATAACAGCAAGCCCTAGTAAATATGGAACTCGATGCGCTATCGTCCATGTTAAATCATGTTCACGCGTTATCGACTAGTCGATTTTTTTTCAAAATCACGTAAGTTAAATGCAATCGTATCGGAATCTGACGCCTTAAACATGGCATTTCACTCTTAACATTAACGATCTCACGTAACGGTCTACAGAGCCCTTGCGTAGCATATGCTTCGTTACATATAATAATTTCAAAACACTAACGATTGTACGGCATTACTGTTAGGAAGTACGACACAATTATCGGATCTTACGTTTCAGCATTTTCTCTCTGGTTACGTCTCTCGTTCGTGTGCTCGCCATCTCCCTGTCTTTTCTTTCCTCTCAAAACATCTTTATTTAACTTACTACTAGCAGAAATTACTTCATAAAAACAACACTGCACCCCCGATTAGGTAATGTTATAAGCAAACAATGTTTTTTTTACAAGTACCCTAGCAACTGTAAATATTTTAAATATTGTTACTATTCATGTTTGCCGGAGGTGACTACTTGGAACAGTCATAACATTTTATGCAAACAAAAGAGAATAATATTACATGTTTGCACACCGGATAAAATTTCCTGTTCTCTCTCTCTCTCTCTCTCTCTCTCTCTCTCTCTCTCTCTCTCTCTCTCTCTCTCTCTCTCTCTCTCTCTCTCTCTCTCTCTCTCTCACTACACTCGAAGAGATAAGAATGTATTACACTACAGTTTGTAGTAAAATATTACTAAAGTTATTTGTCCGATAGAATCTTCTAAATATCTACGTTACGAAACAGAAAAACACAGAAAACAGCGTTAGTATATACAGTTACAGCTGCGGGAGCGTACGTGTTCCCGATCATAAAGGCACTAGGGGGAAGCACGTACAGAACAGCTGTACAGTGTATCAGTACAGTATCGCTGGGAAGATTTTTCGGAACACAATTTAAATCCTGAGAACAACGCGACAGGTTCTCGTTTGACTTTTTTTTTACTATCGGGGTATCTTTATACTGTTAGTACTGAAGGTTTACCTAAATAAATTCTTATATATTCTGAGAATTTGTGAATACAGTATAAACGCGTCCATTGGATTTAAAATCCCGTGACCGATCGTCCAGCGCCAGAAATCCTCATGATAACACGCGCAGTCATCGGCCGCCTCTTACTCTTACAGGTACAAGGCGATTAGCGCAAAAAAAATACTTCACAGGATTTGGATCGAAAGCTCACAATTTGAGACCTCGTTTAGTCTGATGTAATACTGCGTTTTGGTTTCTGTCAGGTGAGAAACATAATAGATGACATTTGTAATTTTCAACCCTTCACTAATTAAAGATAATTCACAGAGAGCGAGGGAGGAAGCACCACACTGCCTGCAAAGAAGGAATAATGTACAACACAGTGTGAAAAACAGTCTTGTGATATTAGAGTACATATTGGCAGGGATTTTACAGTACAAACGAAGGCAATCGATGCAGACATAAACAGGGAGAATACAGTCTGTGTCCACTAGATCTTTTCTGGTTTTAGCTGGACAAGCAGTACTGCATGACCTGGCAGTCATATATTATCCTACTGTCCCCGAGCCTCTCTGTAAACCTTTTCAACTATGATATACAACTTACATTTATATACGTAGTGCATATACATTACTGTTTGCAGCCTCGGTGACAACATGATCAAGCACTTTTTTTAAGCATCACATCTTGTCTTCGGATCCACTTTAGGTTGGGTAATTTACCTTTAGTGGGGCCAGACTGCGGATTCACTCAACGTCAGCGGGTTGTCGCCTGACGGTATGAACGGTAGTATCGGCGTATTAAGAAATGTAATTAATTGAATCGAATTGGTCTATTTGTGTAATATAGAGCGGCACAGTACACCCTGATATAAAATTATATTAAACGTTTCTAACTATAATACTAACAGTCACTTTAATTAGCGTCAGAAGGTGAGTTTGTAAAATGGCTTCATTCCCACAAGGATGAAAATACATTCAAAAATGTTTTAAACAAAATTGAAAGAGAAAATGTACGTTTTCGATTTTAGTGTATAGTGTTAAGACTCTCTTTAAACAAAACAATTTTATTATTTCTTTAGCGTGCGAGTGTTTCGTAAGGACTTGGCGATGGGTACACGTGGCCGATTCCCTCCAGCTCCCCCACGAATATATTATATTAACTAAACGGAGGCATTCTATGAAAGCTACATCATAAGTATTGTAGACGTAGTATATTTTTAGAACGTACTTTACTTAATTTTGCACTCTTATATAATATTACTGTAAAATAACTCCGAACACACTAAAAAGTACTTGAAAAAACACGTAATAACGTTTCATTAAGACGTCAAAATAACCCGAGAGTGTGAGAACATAAAAAAGCGCGGTCGGGTGGGAAACAACGTTAAGAATCAACACGAGCCGCACAACAGCTGTTTCTATTAATAATCAAGTAGTTGTATTAAAAATACATATTTGAAAAATGAAAGGTAGGACAGAAGGCTAGTTATAAATAATGCATGCAGAGGATGCGTGCTACGGGCGGAAATCGATACGATACACGGCGCTGACCGAAATTCCTTGTGCCGTGCCGTATTGTTTGTGTTCCACTACTGCTGGTCTACGTAAACTACTATGTAAACGTTACTAAACAGAAACAATTCATTCTTTCGTTCGCTGCACTGCTACGTCAACCAGCGAAACTCTAATAAAACTAAACCCATGCAGATCAATTCCAATAACGTTTACTCAGCGAACGGACATTGCTTCTATGCTCGTTATTGTATTTTTTAGGTTTTATTTGTTAAACATTGTGCCCGATACTGTAAATAATTTAAATACTAATCATTTATTTTTTTTACGAAAGCATTAACACGCACTTTTGTACCACAAACATTAGTGTAGAGACTTAAACTCTAGTTTGTACGGCCTGTATACTTCGGGGCCTCCGTACACTTCGTTGCTCGGAAAGGGATCACACGATATAAATTAATTCGCCTTTCTTTTTTCTCTTTCAAGTGCTGGGCTCGACAACGATATGTCTTAAGCCCTTGGTTTCTCAAAAGTCAAACAGTAATCATAAAAAAAAGAACAGACTTCATTTTCCGTGGATATTGGCTACCGCCACCACCAGAATATTGTTTTATAACGGGTTAATCAAGGCAGCTCCATTCAAGAATGACAGTTTTTGTCAGTTGCTGTCGACTCATCTTCGAGGTCTGTTTTCAGATCATTTCAAACCCAGCACCTCTGCCTTGAGACTCGAAGAGCAAAACACTCGTGTGTAATGTGTTGTACTGTGAGCACTCTGTACGTATACTGGCCATTGTTGTTGTTCAGGTTGTAGCAGCAGGTACGACGTGTCAATTTCGTATGTTGTATACTTTGTCTTGCGAGACAAACGTCTTCTCTTCGACTACGCTGTCCAGCATGTTACCATCTGTCAATATTCTCTTTTACAATTCTCACGAAAGGTTTGGCATGTTTCCTGCCACGAGTTAATCGGTTTTTCTTAAATTTTTTCAACGGGAATTTTTTTTAAATCTAACGCGCTGTGTGAGAAAACATTCTATTACACGGTGATCGAAAACGGAAGCGACAAGTATGCGATAAAAAACGCGCTGGAGAAAATTTGTACTGGCATTATCACTCGATATTTAGTGGAACTGGCAGAAAAAAGAATCGTTTACACCTACTTTCCAACGAAGAATACAGTAATGCTCTGATGAAAATCTTATGAAGCTGATAATACGGTTTTGAAATGATTTGTGAGCCTTAAAAAATATTTAGACTTCATTATTTCTTGATTTATGAGCCAACTTTTAGTTTACCCTGTTAACATTTACTGTTTCAAATCTTATGAATATGATTATGTATTATCCCATGTGTGGCATATAGGCTAATACACTTAAAATTATTCTATTGCCATTCCGTATAAATATAATTTTTCTGCGTGTGTGTGTCGAGAGAGAGAGAGAGAGAGAGAGAGAGAGAGAGAGAGAGAGAGAGAGAGAGAGAGAGAGAGAGAGAGAGAGAGAGAGTATGCGCTTAGCGTAATTGTGTCCTCATTAACTAGTAATCTATATAAGTTTGCACAGTTTTACCTAGTTACCGTGAATCATCACAGCTATCGAAGTTTCTGTTACTTGTTTCTCAATGAGTCTTTCACCATCGCCCCCTTTTCAAAGCGGATTTCATTCCCAGCTGTCACAACCCGAAATACACCACCTCTGACCGCACCAGATTGCTGGCTGCCCTTGACACTGATTCTAATGAAAATCCTTGAGTGGGTCAAGCGTCTAGACTACCGTTCCATAAGTTGTATTAATTTATTGACTCACGTCTGCCGTGCAAATTGGTGTGTACACACGCATTCCGAACCGCTTCCCAGTTATCCTCTTGATCCCCCACTGCCGCCCTCTGATATAATCAAAACTTGTTATTAAGTTTCTGCTTCTGCGACAGGCACATGATTTTGGATCCGATTTCGCCTCCCAAACTCTATTATCAACGCCACCCCTTCCGTTAATACGTGAGAAATTCTGTCTACAAACTTATTCATCCTTCAAGTCATTGTCAGCTTTCCTACTTGTTTAGCATCTCTAATAGGCCTACATCCTTTATCATTATTTACTTTTTTTATAAATACCTTAGTATTCTTTTTATTTTTTGCCTTCTTCAGTATTTCCTTATCCGCCAAACAACAACATAACTTAATTTTCTTCACCCCCACTGCTTGGAGTATAGCCGGACATACTCCTGGAAACTGGTTTCTTAACTTCTCCACTGTTTGACTGTCACCGAGACAGGGATCTACCCCCTCTACTCCGTTCTCCAAGAATGTTGCCCTTCTTGGTTGTCATACCTTGTATTTCTTACAACCCAATAACTATACCAAAAAAGCAGTCTTCCTATATTTACTGGTTGTCATCAGTTCCCTTCATTGTTTGCTCTTCTCAAAATTTGTTCATTAGTTACATTTTGGGCCCACGAGGATTTTTAACAGCCGTTTATTCGTCTAAAGAGTCTAATTAAGTGGTCCGTGGACAGAGATGTGACAAGCTGAAATGTGATCCATGGCACTACCCAGATATAAGTAGCTTATTAAAAATATATATATATTGCGACAGTACAATCATATGCTGTACTGTGCATTTAATATATAAAATAAATATTTAAATTAAATTTATAAATATTTAATAAATAAGCAGATATGAGATTGAAAGCTTGGTTTATGTTAAAAATACGGAATGTAGACAGGCAGGCGCTGACCTGAACACTCACACAACTGTCGCTGGGAGTGTGTACAGTAGTAAGTGATGTGTGTGAGTGAGGCCAGGTCGAGCATGAAAGTTTGCAATCTCACCCTGAATAATTGTCAAATTACAGTTTTTATTTAAGTATAAGAAAACCATAGATGGTAGGAAAAATTCAAAGACTCCAAAATGTGTATAAAATTAATACGCACGTGTAGTGAGAAAACGGCGAGAAAAGGACGCGCAGTGCGAATTCAGTGCAATTTTAAGTGCGTAGTAATTACACGGATTATTCTATTACGATGGAAATTACGTTGGACATGTGTAATTAAATCATCCATCGTTAGAGCACCCTGTAGTTCACATCAGACTTTGCCATTGGCAGAAATGTGCGAAAATATGAAATTGGACGAGAGTGGGAGAACTGACGCGACCGAGCAATTTCAAACCGGCAGAATTCTGTGTCAACAGGTGCTGTACGATGCTCGATTATAAATAGGGCACGAGAGAAGCCAGCCCTTCTTCTCAATCAGTCTTCAGTCGCGGCGGGACGCTCTGTCCGTTGGCGACACGAGTTTCTAATTTTTGTTGATCGAACAGTAGACGCGGACGGACGCTATGTTCGTCATAAGTGCAAAATAGTAACTCTTAATCTGTTACCGAATACGAATGTACGTTAGGTCCGTCAGTCAAGACAAGTTACTATCTAACATCATGCAGAGGAACGCTATGCTGAACAGTAGAGGCGTCCGCTAGAACGACAGCAGCTGGTGCAGAGCAACCTCTCACACTATCCTACATCAACCAGATGGGTCCATGACATACGAGTAACTGGAGGACTACGAGTGGAACCTGGAGACCTGCAGGGAACTCCGATCAGAAGAGGACATACGGATCAACGGAGGACAGGAGTATAAGCTACAAAATCGAGGTGACAGATAATCCATTTATAAATTTTAAATGAGAGACCAAAGACATTTTGAAATTTAAACATGAAAAAGAGAATCACTGTAAATTATATATAAATATTGTAATATAATTAAAATATTACAAATATAAATAAAAATTGAAATTAAAAATAATTGAACTATATATATAGAGAGATATATTGTGTGTGTATCTTTGGTGATAACAAAGGTATTGTGCTCTTCTTTTAGCCCCACTAGTTGGGCAAGCCAAATTGTAATATAAATAGAAATATTACAAATATAATCATAAAAATATAATTGAAATTGAAATATGTGTTGATATGTATCAATATTTTGTTTATCACTGGGTTAGTCTGACTCCTTAAAGTCCCACTGGTTAGGCTAGTCAAATAGTAATATATTTCAAGTATAATAATAAACAAAATATAAAGATATTGATGATAAGAATATGTTATAACTAAGTGTGTTGGATTGATAAATAACAAATATATCAAACTTTAAAAATTTTGCAAATATTTTTTTTCTTGTACTTGTATCGAATTTGACTGAATAATTTAATTTAATTAATTGATAATTAATTAATTATTTGAGGTGGTAATTTCCTCCTATATCTATTCTCTCAATGTGAACTATGTTTTTGCTTAATAAAAAATAATAATAACATTAATGGTAGAAATAAAAACAATGCTGGTAACTGAATACTGATTTGCGTTTATTCATTCAAAATTGTGCGCCAGTCAAACTGCGCATGTCCCAGGCACTGGCTAATATTCGCCACAGTCGGCAATGAGAAAAATCAACAGATATATTTTTTACAAGTTTAAATTTATGGTTCTTTTAACGAGTCGAAATGGTCAGAGGGCAAGGAACAAGATACATTTAACAGGTATTCTTAAACTAAATGTTAACATCTGAAATAGAACAAAATTATTATTACAATTGTCAATTAGAAAGAAATTATTTAAAATTCGAACCAAGTCGAAGAAATGACGTCACTCTGCTCCAGTCAGCACTGGTCCGTCTATGTGAGAAATTCAGCAATGGCCGCCGTCTGCTTGGTTTTAATCTGCTATGACGCCGTTGGAATTGAAGATCTTCTCCCACAGAAATAAAACGATGTTCCCTTTTCCTGCGAAGTGGTGTTGTTCCAAAATATAGTGTTGAATGTCCCCTCGTCGTCTGCGATGTCGAATTCTGGATGGATCTCTTGTGTAGTGTAGTGTTCAAATATGCGTGTTGGGTTTGTGAATTTGTTCCAAAAATTGATCAAAATGGCTGTCGATTTCTGGCGTTAAGTTTTATGGTGTTATTCTGTGTTTTTGGAAACTTGTGAAGTGTTAGACATAGATAAATAATATTATTTCACTTGTTAGTTCATCTCCGTTACACGCCACATAACCACACTTGGTTTTAATATAAATTATTTGGTTTTCAAAACTCCACTAATACATTTTTCAACTGTTCAGCTTTGCGATTAACAATAGACTAAACGACGCAACGTCGTCGTTTTAGGGCAATTTGTGGTATGTCTTTTTCCTCTTCATATTGTTTAATTATAAAATATCTGTCTAAGACTTGTTTCACTATCTAACTATACATAACAAGTTTTCTTATTTTTTACTGTATTTCCAATATTTCTTAATTTTACATGAATCTAACTATTCAGTAATATTGATTATTTAATTTTACATCTTTTGATATATAGCTGGGTTTGTTTCAAACTCATTTAAGCCCAAAAATTACAATTTTGCATAATAATTGCATGTCCCATATTTTGTACAAATTCAGTGTTTTAAAGGTTTTTATTTGTTTTTTCGGTATAATATTTCCCTGGAATACACCTAATAACTCCGTAATTACTTTGTTGTTAATAATTTGGTTATTAAAACATTTCAATATTGATTAATTTGCTGTTTAGTCTGATTTGATTACTATCATAAGCCTATTTTTGACTGTTTCCAAAAGAAGTTAGTTTTCTTTCTTTTGTCATTCTATTTGCTATTAACTGTATCTGTATTAATTATATTTTCAATTTCTGTATTGTATGTATTGAATTCTATTCCTAATACATAGATTAATTCTTTGATAGATAGTTTTTTTGGTTTATAGGCCATTCTGTGTTTACAAACATAGTGTCTTGGTGGGTCTGTTTGTACCTTATACATGGTTTACTGATTTGAATAAAACTATTACATTTTTATGCCCTACTTGCCTCTCTGACTTACACAATGGAAAATTAAATGACATGATTTTAATTACAATAGAATATCTTGTATCTACTAAACTTTCTTTATACTAATAACATCATTGAACCATAACATGAACATCTTATGCCTAATTTTAACAAAAACATCTTATTATTAACTATTTTCCATATATCACCTAATTTTAACACAAACATCTTATTCCTATTATTTTTTCCTGTATCATCAAATGATAACAACACAGCTTATCCTAGACATAATTTAATTAGAAAACATAAAAAACTCCTATTACTAGTAACACTGTCAGTCACTAACTGTCTTGTGTATGTATTATTCTTATGAAAACACTTTAACTGTGATAATAAAAAAAAACCTCGTGTATCTATTTACACCTTACATCTAAAATATTATTTAATTAATAATAAATAATAAACATCTTAATATTAGGCATACCTTCAGTTGTGAACTGTCCTTTGGTATTTTTGTCCTCACCATTTATTTAGTTATAATTAAAGAAAACATTTTATATGTAATAGTCCTTATATCTAATTTAAAACTCTTATTACTAGTAATGTTGTCAGTCCTTAGACCGTCTTTCATTTCAATGGTTTTATTATTATTATTCTACACTCATGGTAGTCTTTTTATAATACTTAAACCTCATTGAAGATTTTTTTATAGATTTTTTAACTATGTTTCTCACTGTACACTCTGTAGTTCCTTAATTTTGTTCTCTCACTTCACTTTATTGTATTCTACACTCTGGTAGTCTTTTTAGTGAGTTCTACTCTATGGTAGTCTCTTTTGACATATTTTTTGACATGTTACACTTACAACTAATATACAATTTGTTTTTATAGTATTGTATCTTGTAACTTGTTTGGGGTTTACCTATATCGGTTTTCAATTTTGTCTCATGGTATTTAATATATGATTAACATTTTGTTTTGGTATATCTCTTCCTGTTTCTGGTCTCTGTTGGAATCTTGATATGTTTCGTCCCTTCTTCAAATATCACATTAGTAGTTTCCTTATTAAAATGGTTTCATGACAGATTATTTCCTTTTTTATGGTCCTTCCCTTTTTGTACTGCTTCCCCAATCTACTGGGTATACTGCTGGTTTAACTGGTTTTTTCATAGTAGGTTATTTTAATTAATGGTCTTCTTTATTATCTTCCATTTTTATTAACATTTTATAGACTTAATTATACAGTTTCTATGGTAACCCTTAAACAATTTATTCTTCTCACTCACTATGGAACTTTCTCTTTTATTCATGTAACATTAATTCAAATGTTTAGTGTGATAATTTTGTTATGTTACATATGCTCTCCTGTAAAAGTGATTAGTTCAGATCATACTCTGTATGGATGAAATAATTACTACTAATTCTTTTGTATTTACATTTTCTCCGTGATTACATGTTTTCACTTTATATACCTTCTTTTTCCACCATTGCTGCCTCTCAGCTGATGTGTATCTCCTTCATTAGTTTCTTTTTTCATTGATAAGTGATCTTCAATCTTGTGTATAACATTATCATTTTATATTCCTTCTTATTTGGTGCTTCCTCACCAGTATGTTTACTCCCTAACATTCCCTAACAAATTAATTGGAACAGTTCAGAGTGGCACTTTTGGCTTCAATCCCTGCTGTCCAATACTTCAATTGAGTCCAGAGGTATTATCATCTCTGCTCAACACATAAGACTGATGGCATTTTCTACATCCAGTCATAAAAATAAATAAACAGTAAAAGTAGTCATTTTTGACTAAAATAAACATCTTTAGATTCTTCACTTCATAATACGTTATATTAATTAATACTTTTATACACTTGACTCTTCTTCTCTCTTAAAGCTTATTCCATATTAGGTGGTTTAGGTATGTGGTATCATATACATTTCATCATGTTTACATAGTAAGTAGTATTTATATTTACTTTTTCTACCATCTGGTATCCATTGAGTTACTTTTATTGCTCATGGTATAACATGAATTAATTCTTTATCACTTTCACTATAACAGTGGTTGTTGTAACAGCATTATCATTATTAGTATCAGGTTTTTGTGTTTTTTGGTTTCTGGTCTCACTATTTGGTCTTTAGTGAGCTGGTCCTTCTTCATTGTTCCATTTTTATTAAATTATTTTCTTTGTGAGTTTGGTTAATTTGTTCGATTAAGTCATATGACATTCTGGTTTCCTTTCTCCCTTAGAATTTTGTATCTCTTTCTTACAAAATCTTTTTTCATATTTCAGAGTTATTTCTCATCATTTGTATGAGTAATGATGTGAGTTTACTGTCTTTTAATTTTAGACATTTTTATTCAACTACATTCTTTCTTGTTCATAGCTGTTTTTCAAATATTTTGGTATAAGTTGTACTTATTATTTTGAATTTTGAAATTATTATTCCTCAAAATTCTTTTTGCATTCATAATAGTCTTTGAATTGTTTGTGTAAGTGGTACTTACTAATTATTTTGAATTTGGACAATTATTATCTGCATCCAAATTCTTTTTACTTGCATAATAGTCTTTGAATATTTGTGTAGCTTGTACTTACTATTGCTTTTGAATTTGAAGCTTATTATGTTCAAAATTCTTTTTATTTATTCACAATAATCCTTCAAATGTTTTGTTGTAAGTTGTACTTACTATATTTTTGAATTTTGTAATTATATTCTTATCAAAATTCTTTTTTTTGTTCATAATATTCTTTCAGATATTTGGTGTAAGTTGTGCTTACTAATTTTTGAATTTTGTTATTTTATTTTCTTATCAAAATTCTTATTTCGTTCACAATATTCTTTCAGATACTTGGTGTAAGATGTCCTTACTATATTTTTGAATTTTGTAATTTTTTATTCTTACCAAGATTCTTATTTGTTCACAATATTCTTTCAGATATTTAGTGTAAGTTGTACTTACGGATTTTTGGAATTTGGTAATTATTTTTCTTATCAAAATTCTTATTTCATCATTCACAATTGTTCGAATATTTGGTGTAAGTTGTACTTACTATATTTTTTGAATTTTGTAATTATTATCTTTATCAAAATTCCTTTTGTATCATTCACAATTGTTCGAATATTTGGTGTAAGTTGTGCTTACTATATTTTTGAATTTGGTAATTATATTCTTATCAAAATTCTTTTTTCGTTTACAATATTCTTTCTGATACTTGGTGTAAGATGTTCTTACTAATTTTTGAATTTTGTAATTATATTCTTATCAAAATTCTTTTTTCGTTTACAATATTCTTTCTGATACTTGGTGTAAGATGTTCTTACTAATTTTTGAATTTGGTAATTTTTTATTCTTACCAAAATTCTTATTTCGTTCACAATATTCTTTCAGATACTTGGTGTAAGATGTCCTTACTATATTTTTGAATTTTTTAATTATATTCTTATCAAAATTCTTTTTTCATCATTCATAGTTTTAACTCACAATTATGAGTCCTCCAAATATTTTTTAATGGATAACTGATTATAAGTTCCTTTTACTTTATTCGAAATGATATCCTTTAGTACATATGTATTATTATTATTGTTTTTAATAATCAGGTATGGGCCGGTATACAGCAGTAATAACTTTCTGGTAATGCCTTCCAAAGTACTGGGTAGTTCCCTGTTTTTTAGCAGTACCTTTTCTCCGACTTCATATCTTATTATTTTCTTAACAGCCTTTTGATATTTGTTCTTGCGCCTTTCCTGGTCTTCAGCCAATTTATTGTAGAATCTAATTCGATTGAATTTGTATTCTTGACTCCTGGGGAACTCTATTATGTCTTGTATTTCTCTCGGAGGTGGTCTTTCATACATTGCCGTGTATGGAGTGGTACCAATAGCGGTGTGATATGACAAATTAAGGAATTCTTCAGTTGCTAATAAATATTCTTGCCACTTCTTTTGTTGGTTATAGCAATAAGTCCGTAATATTCTTCCGACCTCTCGCAGTACCCTCTCCGCTGGATTGCTGCTGGGGTGGTAGACAGACGTCTTGTATGTCTTAATGCCCAATGTATTCAGAGTGTTTCTCCACCGCCAACCCTTAAATTGCGTTCCATGGTCGGTGATTATGGATGTCGGGCTTCCTACCTCTGGAATGTAATGATTTGTTATTATTTCTAGAGTCTTCAGAGTGGTGGCTCTGTTCACAGGGTATAGTTTTGTAAATTTTGTAAAATGATCCATCATAATAACAATATACTTGTATCGATGGCGTCCGCCACTGCGGGGAAATGGACCACATATGTCCAGAAAGACCTTTTCCAGTTTGGCTTGTGAGGTAATTGGTATCATCATACCTTCCTTTCTTTCATTGTTGGTTTTCACCAATTGACATATCATACAGGTTTTAAGGTAGTTTCTAGTTTTTCTATTGATACTTTTTATGTGACAATTCTCTTCTATTGCCTTGATCACCTTCATGGCTCCCATGTGACCGTATCGTAGGTGATAGTCCAGGATTATATCCTTTTCAATTGTAGTAGGGATCATGATCTTCCAAACGTCTTCGTCAAGGGATGTCTTGATGAATAAAATCCCATTATGTATACAATAAAATTTGTTTATTGTGTCATCTTGGTTGGAGAGACGAAGTTTAATAGAGTTTAACTTCGGATCGGACTGCTGGTGTTTGCTGATGTCCTGCACTATCTTCTCCAAATCAGATCTGTCCTTAATAATGTTATAGATTTTCAAAATGCTCTCCTTTTCGCCTTCGAATGTTTGTTCTTCTAGATTCACTCTTGACAATACGTCGGCTACTACATTTTTACTTCCAGGAACATACTCCCACTGTATATCGTATTCCTGTAGGGCGAGTACCCATCTGGTCAATCTACCATGGCTTAATTTGCATCTTCTTAGAAATGATATTGACTTGTGATCTGTTCGGACGGTCACTGGATATCCGAGGATATACGTCCGAAACTTCCCGCAGGCAAAGACTACACTTAGCAGTTCTTTTTCCGTCACATTATAGTTCTTCTCACACTGGTTAAGGGTTCTGCTAGCAAAGCTCACTACTAGATGGTTTCCACCTTCATCTTCTTGGTACAGTGTTGATCCCAAGCTAATGTTACTAGCGTCACAGTTTAGAAAGAAGGGTCGGTTAAAATCTGGATGGTTGAGCATTATTGCATCTAAAAATTTCTCTTTAATTGATTTGAAGGTTTCGTCTTGTTCTTGACCCCATCGCCATTTATTCTTGGACGATAACTGGTACTGAAACTGGGCTGTTAGTTCGGAATAATTATTCTGGAACTTCCTATAATAGTTACACAGGCCCAAAAATGATTGTAGTTGCCTCCTGTTTTTTGGTGTAGGGAAACGTTGTATGGCGTCTACCTTTTCTGTTGATGGTGTTATTCCTTGACTGTTTAGCTGGAAACCCAGGAATTGAACTTCTTTAGCTATAAGCTTGGACTTGTCCAGTTTAAGGGTGACATTATTTTCAGCAAGCTTCTTCAAGACATACTCCACACGATAACAGTGTTCCTCCCAGTTGGTTGATGTTATTAGGAGATCGTCAACATAGACAGTCGTGAATTGGAGCGCTTCTGGTCCTAGTATATGATCCATACAGGCGACAAAAACCGCTACTGAATTCACCAACCCGAAGGGCAACCTCTTAAACTGATAATTGCGCCCTTCGAAGATGACTGCCATATATTGCCGGCTTGCTGGGTGCAACTCCACTTGCCAATAGCCGCATACCGTATCCCAGGTGGTAATGAATCGTGTTCCGTGGAACCTCTTCAAAATTTCATCAATTTCGCCAGGTGAGGTACGATCGTTTATTATCATCTTATTTATCTCCCGAGCGTCAAGGCAAAGTCTTACCTTCCCATTTTTCTTTTGTATGGCCACAATTGGGCTTGTGTATGGCGATTGACTGCTCTCGATGATATCTCTACGAATCATATTCTGGATCTCTGCGCGTACGGCTTCTTTCAACGATTGTGCTATTGGGTATGACTTTCGGTTGAATTCTACCGGTTCTCTGAATCGTATTGAACATTGGTAGTTCCGGATCTTTCCAGGTTCGTCGGAAAATACAGCTCGATATTTCTCATATATTTCTACCAATTGATTCCGCTGGTCTTCCGTTAATTGCTCGTTAGTATTGTGGCACTGGAAGTTACGTATCTCTTGAATCTTTTGTTGCCATAGGTCTTCCTCCGAATCTTGATGTACTGGCTTGTTGTTTGTTGAGTAGTTGGATAAGTAATTCACCTTATTTTGGTGGTCAAGAAGTTGTCTGGAGTCTAAAGTCTGGTTATCAGTTAAATTGGCTATCCAGGTTGAACCTTCAGCACAGAGTGATACCTTTCCTCGGCACAAGTCGATAATTGCTGAGTTTCGGCGCAATATGTCACATCCTATCATGATGTTGAAAGGTAATCCGGCTGCAACAAGAAATATCATATCCACACTAATGCCCTGACTTTTGACATTGAGGGATACCTGCTTTCTTATGGTCTTGTTCTGTCGGCCGGTAGCTCCTACAAGTACAATGTTATTAATAGGTAGTACCGGTAAGTTTTTATGGCATTCCTGCTGTATCCGGTCCAATTCATTTCGATTTATTATGGAGACATTGGCTCCAGTGTCTATCATTATAGGAACAGAAATACCTTCAATTTCTGCGATTATGTATATTATTTCATTATCATTATTTTTAATATTAAGCTCACTTTCTTCTAATAGGTCCTTACGGATATCCTTTAAATAATTGCTGTATATTATGGTAAAATTTTTTCTGTTTTTCTTCACATTCATACCTACTTGATTAAACCCAGCAGATTGGAGCAGTAAAGGGTCATTGGATTTTATTACTGCCTCCGTTCGTTTAAATGTTCCGCTTCATTACGGATCAGGCCGTTGGAAGCGTCAGCTTGAAGTCCTGAGGCTGTTTCGTTTGGTTCTGCTCGATCGTCTGGTTGGGCTTCTGTTACAGGTAGTCTGCGCTGATTATCCAAGCTGGAACTACGTCTGGGCTCGTACTCTCTGTACCGATTACTTCCCTGGCTCCCTTGGAAAGTCTCGTACTCGTAGTATCGGCTCCTTCTTTGAGGCTGGTATCTTCTGTGTCCACTGCCTTCTGCTCGGATGTAATTAACATTAGGTCGATATGCCCTGTAATTGTGGTTACCTCCACTTGGGTAATTTCGGTTATAATTACCATGATAATTATTATTACTAGAAAGGTTGGGGTTCCTCTGACCATTTGGAACATAGTTACTATTATGATTATAATAACCGTTGTTATTTTGGGGACGGCTATTATTATTATTATTATTATTGTTGTGGTTGTTGTTATTATTATTATTCATACGAGGAATATTACTATTATTATTATTATGGTTAAGCCTCGGCAAATTATTGTTATTTCTAGGGTTATAATTGTACTCGGCATTATTCCGATTTGCGGAATTATAATTGTTATTATTACCCACATTCTGCCGATTATTATTATTATTCAAATTATTGTTGTTATTCCTTGGTTCCGGCTTTTCATACCTCCTGCGACTTTGACGGTAATAGTCTTCGTGCTCGTACATCTCTAAAAGCTCGGTCATGGCTTGCACCGTTTTTATTTGACTATTTCGTCTGGCTCTGATAATATCCTCCTCGTAGTGGTATGAGAGTTTGCTGACCAGGCATTCTTCCGGTATTCGGGGCTCTAGATGTTTGGCCACGCACACCTTTCCTAAAAAGTACGCCGTTAAAGTTTGGTTTCCATATGGGTTGTACTTCCCATGGCATATCCCGTCTCTGGCGATATTTTGCGTTGATTCCGACCAATATTTGGCTTTGAATAGCCTTCTGAATTGTTGATAGTCGGTCACCTCGTCTCTTATTGCCATCCACCAATTGTCTGCTATTTCCTTGAATGATTCGTCCAGCACCTCTTTGTTCTCCCTCCAGCGATTACCTCTGTGTTTGGCAAAGTATTCCTCGATTCTTGATAGGAATTCCATGGGTTTATTTTTATAAAACCTGAAGTTAATCCCTTCACGATTTTCACTGTTGGGACAACTGGTAATGGTTGTCGGTCGACTATGGAATAGGTCTATGTCGGTCTGGTTCTGTCGTACCTGACTGTTGATATTGGTCACAGCAGCTTCTATGCCGTCACATTTTTCTGTGAATCGGTCCTGCACTCGCTCCCAGTCTTCCCGTGTTTCCTTTAGTTTTTCCTCCAATGTCTTCCTAGTCGTTTCTTCAATGGTGTTAACCTTCGTATTTATTTCTGTTCTGATACTCCGTACTTCTTGTTCGGTTTGACTCCATTTTTCGTCAGCTCTGGTAACCCTTTGTTCGATTACCGTTATTTCCTCTTCTACTTTCTTGCTGATTGTCTCATTGTTTTCAGCTATTTTCTTGCTAAATTCTTCCTTCAATATTTCCATTCTTCCGTCTAACCGGTTCATGTTTTCTTGGTTCGTCTCCTTCAATTCTTCTCTCAATTGCTGACTATTATTCTCCATCTTTTTATTGGTTTCTTCCAGTTTCTGGCTTATCTGGGTCAATTCCTCCTTTGATTGTTTATTGTCAGTTTTTATTTCCTCCATTTTCTCCTCCATCTTCTGGATATTTTCCTCCATCTTCTCCTCGATCTTCTTAATATTTTCCTCCATTAGTAATTTATTTTCGTTCTTTATTTCGTCCACCTTCTCCTCCATCTTCTTACTGTTTTCTTCCATTTTCTCCTCCATCTTCTTACTGTTTTCTCTTAATTCTTCTTTCAATTGCTGGTTATCATTCTCCATTTTCTTACTATTTTCCTCCATCTTATTACCCAACTCTTCTTTCAATTGTTGGTTATCGTTTTCCAGCTTCTTACTATTTTCTTCCATCTTCTCCTTTAATTCTTCCTTCGTCGTTTTAAATTCTCTGAGTAACATCTCCATCATTTGATCAAATTTTGTATCTTCCTTTGCGGTGGATTTCTCCGGCTGTTCCTTCTGTGGTGCAGGCTTATTTGGTTCTGCTGGCGGTAACATTAACTCCACATCTTCCACTGGTGTCGCTTCTTTATCCTCCATGTTTATCTCCTGCTCGGCCTCCATAGCCCTTTTTCTTGATGTAGCTCTCCTGTGCATCTCGCTCCCTCTTCTGACCTGTTGACCGTTGCCAAGCTAAAAATAGGAAATTGGACAATCGTCCTTATTTTACAACACTATTATCTCCTATTTAAAGCCCCTTAAGTTGGACGCCAATTTGTAATATAATTAAAATATTACAAATAAAAATAAAAATTGAAATTAAAAATAATTGAACTATATATATAGAGAGATATATTGTGTGTGTATCTTTGGTGATAACAAAGGTATTGTGCTCTTCTTTTAGCCCCACTAGTTGGGCAAGCCAAATTGTAATATAAATAGAAATATTACAAATATAATCATAAAAATATAATTGAAATTGAAATATGTGTTGATATGTATCAATATTTTGTTTATCACTGGGTTAGTCTGACTCCTTAAAGTCCCACTGGTTAGGCTAGTCAAATAGTAATATATTTCAAGTATAATAATAAACAAAATATAAAGATATTGATGATAAGAATATGTTATAACTAAGTGTGTTGGATTGATAAATAACAAATATATCAAACTTTAAAAATTTTGCAAATATTTTTTTTCTTGTACTTGTATCGAATTTGACTGAATAATTTAATTTAATTAATTGATAATTAATTAATTATTTGAGGTGGTAATTTCCTCCTATATCTATTCTCTCAATGTGAACTATGTTTTTGCTTAATAAAAAATAATAATAACATTAATGGTAGAAATAAAAACAATGCTGGTAACTGAATACTGATTTGCGTTTATTCATTCAAAATTGTGCGCCAGTCAAACTGCGCATGTCCCAGGCACTGGCTAATATTCGCCACAGTCGGCAATGAGAAAAATCAACAGATATATTTTTTACAAGTTTAAATTTATGGTTCTTTTAACGAGTCGAAATGGTCAGAGGGCAAGGAACAAGATACATTTAACAGGTATTCTTAAACTAAATGTTAACATCTGAAATAGAACAAAATTATTATTACAATTGTCAATTAGAAAGAAATTATTTAAAATTCGAACCAAGTCGAAGAAATGACGTCACTCTGCTCCAGTCAGCACTGGTCCGTCTATGTGAGAAATTCAGCAATGGCCGCCGTCTGCTTGGTTTTAATCTGCTATGACGCCGTTGGAATTGAAGATCTTCTCCCACAGAAATAAAACGATGTTCCCTTTTCCTGCGAAGTGGTGTTGTTCCAAAATATAGTGTTGAATGTCCCCTCGTCGTCTGCGATGTCGAATTCTGGATGGATCTCTTGTGTAGTGTAGTGTTCAAATATGCGTGTTGGGTTTGTGAATTTGTTCCAAAAATTGATCAAAATGGCTGTCGATTTCTGGCGTTAAGTTTTATGGTGTTATTCTGTGTTTTTGGAAACTTGTGAAGTGTTAGACATAGATAAATAATATTATTTCACTTGTTAGTTCATCTCCGTTACACGCCACATAACCACACTTGGTTTTAATATAAATTATTTGATTTTCAAAACTCCACTAATACATTTTTCAACTGTTCAGCTTTGCGATTAACAATAGACTAAACGACGCAACGTCGTCGTTTTAGGGCAATTTGTGGTATGTCTTTTTCCTCTTCATATTGTTTAATTATAAAATATCTGTCTAAGACTTGTTTCACTATCTAACTATACATAACAAGTTTTCTTATTTTTTACTGTATTTCCAATATTTCTTAATTTTACATGAATCTAACTATTCAGTAATATTGATTATTTAATTTTACATCTTTTGATATATAGCTGGGTTTGTTTCAAACTCATTTAAGCCCAAAAATTACAATTTTGCATAATAATTGCATGTCCCATATTTTGTACAAATTCAGTGTTTTAAAGGTTTTTATTTGTTTTTTCGGTATAATATTTCCCTGGAATACACCTAATAACTCCGTAATTACTTTGTTGTTAATAATTTGGTTATTAAAACATTTCAATATTGATTAATTTGCTGTTTAGTCTGATTTGATTACTATCATAAGCCTATTTTTGACTGTTTCCAAAAGAAGTTAGTTTTCTTTCTTTTGTCATTCTATTTGCTATTAACTGTATCTGTATTAATTATATTTTCAATTTCTGTATTGTATGTATTGAATTCTATTCCTAATACATAGATTAATTCTTTGATAGATAGTTTTTTTGGTTTATAGGCCATTCTGTGTTTACAAACATAGTGTCTTGGTGGGTCTGTTTGTACCTTATACATGGTTTACTGATTTGAATAAAACTATTACATTTTTATGCCCTACTTGCCTCTCTGACTTACACAATGGAAAATTAAATGACATGATTTTAATTACAATAGAATATCTTGTATCTACTAAACTTTCTTTATACTAATAACATCATTGAACCATAACATGAACATCTTATGCCTAATTTTAACAAAAACATCTTATTATTAACTATTTTCCATATATCACCTAATTTTAACACAAACATCTTATTCCTATTATTTTTTCCTGTATCATCAAATGATAACAACACAGCTTATCCTAGACATAATTTAATTAGAAAACATAAAAAACTCCTATTACTAGTAACACTGTCAGTCACTAACTGTCTTGTGTATGTATTATTCTTATGAAAACACTTTAACTGTGATAATAAAAAAAAACCTCGTGTATCTATTTACACCTTACATCTAAAATATTATTTAATTAATAATAAATAATAAACATCTTAATATTAGGCATACCTTCAGTTGTGAACTGTCCTTTGGTATTTTTGTCCTCACCATTTATTTAGTTATAATTAAAGAAAACATTTTATATGTAATAGTCCTTATATCTAATTTAAAACTCTTATTACTAGTAATGTTGTCAGTCCTTAGACCGTCTTTCATTTCAATGGTTTTATTATTATTATTCTACACTCATGGTAGTCTTTTTATAATACTTAAACCTCATTGAAGATTTTTTCATAGATTTTTTAACTATGTTTCTCACTGTACACTCTGTAGTTCCTTAATTTTGTTCTCTCACTTCACTTTATTGTATTCTACACTCTGGTAGTCTTTTTAGTGAGTTCTACTCTATGGTAGTCTCTTTTGACATATTTTTTGACATGTTACACTTACAACTAATATACAATTTGTTTTTATAGTATTGTATCTTGTAACTTGTTTGGGGTTTACCTATATCGGTTTTCAATTTTGTCTCATGGTATTTAATATATGATTAACATTTTGTTTTGGTATATCTCTTCCTGTTTCTGGTCTCTGTTGGAATCTTGATATGTTTCGTCCCTTCTTCAAATATCACATTAGTAGTTTCCTTATTAAAATGGTTTCATGACAGATTATTTCCTTTTTTATGGTCCTTCCCTTTTTGTACTGCTTCCCCAATCTACTGGGTATACTGCTGGTTTAACTGGTTTTTTCATAGTAGGTTATTTTAATTAATGGTCTTCTTTATTATCTTCCATTTTTATTAACATTTTATAGACTTAATTATACAGTTTCTATGGTAACCCTTAAACAATTTATTCTTCTCACTCACTATGGAACTTTCTCTTTTATTCATGTAACATTAATTCAAATGTTTAGTGTGATAATTTTGTTATGTTACAATATTTGCGTGACAAATGTAGATAATTTTTTTCAGTATAGACTAGTAATAAAGAGTTTTATGTAAAATGTAGATAAAGAGGTTCAAAAAATTTGATTTAAATTTTCTAAAATTTTTTTTTATGTTTAACGATTAATTTAGTCAATTTCAATTTTATTTTAAAGTTTGTAAAGCAATCAATGATTACCAAGTACAGTATGCAATATATAAATTAACACAGTTGGAAGGTATAAAAAAAAAACCAATAAAAAAATGAAACTGCAGTAAAGCACACTGTCAGACTGAGCAGTCGAGTTTTAATATTGACAAATAAGTATTTAGAATATAACTTTGTTACTGTAGAATATAAGATTTATTTAATGTTAAATGTACTGCAACATTTGAACGTTTCAAGCGAACAATAATGAATATTTATGGCGAAGAAGTTGAGATTTTTAAACAAGCTTGTGTTTTATAAATAAAATTATGAAAACTCGTTATAATTAAATCAATGACTACTCTTATTACCATTACACCCAACCTCCATAAATTGGTACATTTTACCAGTAATGTTATATAAAAATTGGCGCTCCAAAATCGTGGGGCTACCCAAATCAAATAACACTCAATCTGTAATGTTATAATATATCTAATCTACCTTATAAAGTATAACATAAACAAACAAACCGTAATAAATGAACAAACACATGAGATTGAAGGCGGCGACTGTTAAAAAAAGTAAACAAGTAAATCAGCTGGACATTAAGCGACGACAGACAACTAGTTCTGAGCAGCAGTTGGTGAAACAAATACAGCTCAAAAATTACATCGCCTAAGCTCGAACAAGATAGCGAAAATTTCCGTTATTTTAGTCAAACGTAATCTTAGTTAATTAAATTAATTAGATAAAATTCGTTATAGTTATAGTTTATAAATAAATTTAAAAAAGAAATTGTATGTTTCTTTAGTGGCCTGAAGGCCTTGTGCGAGTGGGAGTTCCTTGCTTTATCTACATTTCGGACCCAGTGGTTCGAGGTCATCTAAAGGTCGTGAATAATGGTCAGCGGTCATTTTAAGATTGGGAACCGCTGATATAGTTACAGTAATATATTCCGGTACTATCCGTTGAATTCGGGTGGCCGCCAGGATTTTTATCCCTGTTTCCTAGCTGAATGTGGTAGAGTGGCAGTTTACACTTTCAAACCACAGACTGCCTATTCGGAAAAGAGAATATTAAAAAGAAAAACATAAACCGTCAGCTGCGGTTGTGTGAGTGTGTATTCGTGTGTGTGTAGTTTTACTGTGTGCACGACACAATACTAGCGACGGCACAACAACTCGTTAAGAACGGTTTACGACGAGTGACGGAAATAAATATATTTTATCGACACAACAATAAAACATACCGTTAACGTAGAGTACGGTACAAAGTAAGGTAACTTTATCCCGCGTTTTAAACAAACAAAAACTCTGACTGTAGGTAGCAAACAGATTTTGCACAACTTCCATCTCTTAAAACAAATACGTTTCTACAAAAATTGCTATACTGAAAGCTGAAAGCGCGCGGAGATAACGGGAATAATCTCGTTATCTCGTTCCGGGTTTGACTTTTATCCATGTACCTGGGTTTTGTATTCCGTACCTGGGACGTCTGCGAAATACACCGTATTTCTGAATGTGTAACAAAAGTAAATGATAACGTTTGGTAGTTCCGCAAAGTTATATTCATTTAGATTTTTAGTCCTTATGCACGCACCATAATAACTGACAAAACAAATTCAGATTAAATACATATTGATGAGAAAATAAATAGTACCGTATCGCTGAGTGCCTACGTGACTTCTGGCGTTGCTGTTTCAGACGTTTATAGATCATTCTACGTGGAAGATTTACGTAATACCCCTTCAAGACGTCACTCGACTACCATACCGGCATCGTGGCCTGCTGTCTCACTACAGTGCAAGTCAGCGGAGGTATAAATACTGTAATAGAAGCAGCACAGTTCAGTTACACCTGGCAATTTTAGAAGTGCGGTTTGGAGTTATTGTGAAGGTTTAGTGGGAGGTGATCGTCGTCATCATCATCATCACCATGTTCACAACAGGATTTAGGGGATGTCTGTTCTGCTTCCATTCCAGTTTCCCAATTTTCATTCAAACACATATTCTAGATAAGTGATAGCTATGAATCACCTTAGTTTTTCCTAGTGAGTTTGTCATCAGTTCCTGAATACAAAACGCTAATGTCACACAATATAAATTCGTAAACATCCCAAGATCCAGCGGCTTGTACGTCCATACCTGCTTAGACAACCGTGCTTGGGGCGTCCTTTCTAGACGTTTCCACCACTTATTTATACACATTCTTTTTCTAATCCTTACTATGACACCCGACTCCTACGTCCTTCCAACTACGAGTCTGGCCTCCTAAATGATCAAGTCTCGTGTACTTTAAAAAAACGAAGAAATTAGTCAGACGTTTAGAAAGTAAGTTTTACAGAAGAAAGAGACGTCTTTAATGTGAAATACAGTGACGAAGACGAAATATGTGACGAGACAAAGATCAATCAGTGTAGCGTACAAGTCTCTGAACCATTAAAATGCGACGAGACGAATTTCACAAACGCGTGACTGTCGCTAATTATCGTTAACGTAGAACGAAACAACATTACAACGAACGTGAAGCGTACAAGTAGCGTAAAATGGCTGCGTCATGCTGCTATCTCTTCTGTATCATATCTCGAATAGTAACATCAAATTCTCTGAAATGTGATTTAGGCCCTACCGGTGCTCAAACTGCAGTCGGTGTAAGTACAAATTTTACAACTTTTTTTTTTTGTTACTAAAGCAACCAAACAGATTGAGTAAATCTTAAGTAATTCTGGAGCGCGTTTTGAAAGACACTGAACTTTATAAGGCGTTGACGTAGTTACAATCATCGGTGGTTACGACCCCAGCGGGACGGTATTGCTCTAATAAAGTTGACAGGGTTTTTTACAATTTACGTATAGGCCTTCTCTTAGAACAGGGTAGCATAAACTTCAATATATATGATCGAATTCTAAAAAAAAATATCCTTAGTAACTACGGAAACGTAACTGAAATTACGTCCATAGGCAACGCCGCGTCTATTGAACTACAGAAATTCAAATAACGGGACTGTTGATACTTCTAGAAGTAAAGGTCGTCCTGTCTTTTCAATTAATTTTCTCTTCTTCACGTGTTAATTTTGATGTAACAACTTTGGTAATTCTTAAGTTACACGTTCTACTTAATCCTTTTATTATGTATTATTGATTCATTACGCTGATAGTTATCAGTGTTACTTCTTTGAATCTCGATTAAAGTTCAGTGTTACTTAACCTCGATCAAAAATATAGGATCAAAACCTCGGCATAAAAACAACTGTTATCAATCGTATTTAATTTTTTGAAGTGAAAACTTCTATAGGCACGTTGGGCGATTTTTGGATGGGTAAAATCTTATGAGTTCGCGTCACCGACATGCTAATGCCAACATGATAATGTCGGCATGCTAATGTTAACAGTATATCTGTAGCTATAACTATGACGTGTTGCGCGTGGCCAGCAGTGAAAGTATAGATTATACTTGTGTGTAATACTATTATTTATACTATTTAACACACTTTTATCGTTTACGTACTTTATTTTGGAGTTTCTTACACTGCCGAATTTGCTATCGCGTGTTCGATCCCTAGCGCGATTTTTGGATGGGTAAAATCTTATGAGTTCGCGTCACCGACATGCAAATGCTAACAGTATATCTGTAGCTATAAGTATGACGTGTTGCGCGTGGCCAGCAGTGAAAGTATAGATTATACTTGTGTGTAATACTATTATACTACAATTATATTATACAATTGTAATACTATTTAACACACTTTTATCGTTTACGTACTTTATTTTGGAGTTTCTTACGCTGCCGAATTTGCTATCGCGTGTTCGATCCCTAGCGCGATTTCGGCTTTCCGTATTAACAATTAACGCAATACTTATGATCTATTTTACATTATTTTTATTCTTATTAATTACTTATACTATATTATATGATATTTACATAATTGTTATTTGTCCGTCTGGCTGTTAACTTAGGGTTTTTCGTCATGTCTAATGTCGAAGTATGTATTTTTAATAGTTTTTTTTATTATTGTAAGATTGTAACATTAGTGCTGTGTATATGTATATAAGTAAAGTTAAATTGACTACGTGGAAAGTTTAATGTGTGTATACTGTGCATTGTTTAAATTGTGTTTTAGTTTGATCATTATTTTAAATGTTCAAATGTAGGATCACTGTGCAGTACAAAAGTGAGTACTAAATATGTTAATATTTTTATATAGAAAAATGAATAACATAAACAAAGCATGTATTTTCAAATATTTCCAATATTCGTATCAATATTTCCGTTTAAAAATTTGATATTATTTATTTTTTATTTTTGATATTTGACCTCTGCCATACATCATGCAATGAGTATTTCATAGTGGCTTAGGAGTT
Organism: Magicicada septendecula; assembly: GCA_034769895.1. Taxonomy (NCBI): domain Eukaryota; kingdom Metazoa; phylum Arthropoda; class Insecta; order Hemiptera; family Cicadidae; genus Magicicada; species Magicicada septendecula. Next base: position 176,938,925 of record CM068371.1, on the reverse strand, counting down.
ATCTTACTAGCGTGGTAAAACAAATTTCTAGTTGTTCGATAGTATTTTTGCCGCGGATTTTAAAATTAAAAATTCTATAAAATTTTATAATAATTTTAGATTTGTGTGTTGAATTTTGAAAATATGGTTACTAATTCAAAATTATTTTTTATTAGCTTATATTATCGAAATTTTGGATTATGTCAATTAAGTTGTATTTATATTTTGTACTGGGCTTGCGCAGCCCATCATATGTTTTGATTAATAAGTAAACCATATAAAAATGTATATAATTGTTGCTCGGAGTGCCGATAGATGTGAAAACCAGACTGATGTTAAAGATTTTAATTTACACAAAAATTTAATTTTTGATACTACAATTAATTTGAATATCCAAAAAAACCACTGTTATTTCATAGTTTTAAGTTTTCACTTCTGTCGGCAGTCCTCAATGACTGCCTATTTTTTAATTTTTTTTAATCTCGAATCGGTGGAATCGGTGTTGTTGGTATTCTCTGCAAATCACTAAATAACAGCTATATAGACAGCAGAATAACGACGACACAGCGGGCCGGCTCCGATGAAGGCGAAAAGCTGCGGTCGGTAAATACTAATTGTGGCAACGCAATGGCAACCAACGTTCACGAAACGGTAATCTCGTCTTACTAACGGTGCAATCTGATTGGTGCACAGAGACAGTGTCGGAAGTGCCGCGCATTTAAAGTACACGCTATAACATCAAACACTTCCAACCATCATCCTTTTGGCGAAGCCAGTATCATGTCACACAAACATACATCATTTTGAAGTGAGAACGGGAAGATTTCCTAGTATAAAGAAAGTTTTTTTTTAGAATAACTATCATTTCCAAAGACTGTACTCGACATCTTAGTGTGAAGACATGAATTTTAATATTGAAGGTCTGTGCTGGTAAAGGAAAATGACAGTCTCAAATGAAAAACTGTGCTGCCACAAGTTTTTGAACGATCAGAATAGGAAACGATATCTCAGTACCGAGATAACACTGCAAAGTTATCGAGATTTTTACAGTCGTAGTAGAAAACAATGAAAGTGAATGAATTAGCAGGATGCCTTAACGTACCTCTTAAAGTAATAATGTTAAAGATGAAAACTAGAACGGTGAGCAGCTACCCAATATAGCCTACTTGATGACTATACTTGACACAATATAGGACTACTCAATACATAAGCTTCTTTATGTAAGTCGTCGAGCTTAGTAAGTAATACTAAAATACTTAGTTACTTAAGCTTCTTTGTGGTTTCGTATTCATTCAGTCGAGAATGGGCTAGACGTTCGAACGCCTCAAAGCTATTCACCGAATAATAAATAGAAATATGTGAACTGGATGTTTAAAAATCATCGACATCTGTTGACTCACTTTCTTAATTTTCACAAGAAAAACCTGTAATTTACAAAATTATTAACAGACCGAAAATACTGTAGGCTACGTACTTGACCTGCAGGATGTCTGGAACGTCGAAACTCGATATGAATTTAAAATCGTGGAAACGATAAGATTATTTTATAATATGAATTCTGAGATTGAGAACTCGATTCAAATGTAAGATAATCGTGCGGGGTTGGAAATATCGGATGAAGATTAGAGAGTAGGACATTAGAATCTTGTAAAAGAATTTAATAACGTATCTCAAGTATCTTGTTTGCAAAATACGATATTGAAAAACAGGAGAAATGGAGGTCCGGGACGATATTTGAGCTAATGTTTACATTTAACTGAGAGAACAAAGAAGAAGGAAAGAAACAGACTAAAGTTTGGAGAAAGATCAGAGGCCGTATGCTCTCAGCATACATGAGAGAGGGAGCAGAGGACAGTTTTTATTACACGACCTCCGCATAGGTGTATTAGACTTTTACAGCGCAGTAAACCCTGTCATGTCTACAAGAATATGACTTCAGCACGAGGACATTTGATACGATTAGGTCAAAAAATTGCTGTAAAGTGCGATCTTTTTAAGGTTTAACTACTCCCCGAGGAACGATTATTCGCCTACGAAACACACAAGGAACGATGTAGATGAGACGTTCAGTGTACGTGCGCGTGCGTGTACATCAACGCGGACGCTTTGTAATACCGTATACGGTAATATTTATTTTATGCAAAAACTGATAGCGAAGGGTTACTTGCAAACGGTTGACGGCGATCTTTGAGAGCATCGCCGACCGGCTAATTAAAAAGAATAATAAAATATTATCAGCTCGGTTGGCCAAGATTAATACCGGTCAAGCACCGACTCTGAATGTTTTAATATTTTACTCGTACTCATGCAGGCTCCGAAATGAGGTTTCTCAAAGACCGCGCGGCAACAGTTGGGAATTATTAGTGCGGACAGACATAATCTGCAGATTACAACGGCTTTGTGTTTTATGGTACTTCCGTCTAACGTTGCAAAAACTTTCCTACTTCCGCACAAACTTCCTCTGTCCCTATGTCTGAACAAATTTTAAGTAAAATATTGGATTAGTCTCCAGGTGTGCCGCCTGCCCGACAACTCCACCGTTTTTCAAATCACTATAATTGATTCAACCACCTACTCCTTGGATTTAATTTGCTAATGTAACTCTATGTTTAATAAATTGTCAGTAACGGCGGAAAATTATTTTTTTTAATTATCTTTTTTTAAACCACGCTCACCGCTCATGTTTCATGTACGTTAAGGTCGAGGGTTGTTGATTGACACAACGCGGACATTGACCTGAACGTACTATTGCAACCCGTTTTAAAGTTCGCTGTTTCATCCATTTACACCACCGGCTGTTACGTCGGTAATCTACAGAAGCAGGTGCCCTTTCTACCTGGTACACTTCTATCTGTCTTTATGAAAAATTATGAACCTCAAGCACGACACTCCGTTTTGCCCTTTAGATTATCAGACAACTTTTTAACGTTGACGGAACGGGAAAGGCAATCCCGCTGCGCTTAGTGTCCTCAGTCGTAGTTCTAACATTGCCTGATAGGAGGCGCTGCATGTTGCAGCTACTCCTGTCTATATAGGCTAGGTTGCATACGCATCAGCCTGGTAGCGAACAAGGGTAGTTTCGTCGTTAAGCCTACGTCACAGTTTATGACCAATGTCCAATTTGCATCTGCTACACTATAGGCCTATGTTTAATATCAACTCTTCGATTAATTTATATTAGAAAAGTAGACGTTCACGGGCCATTACGACATAATTGTTTCTTGCAGCTAATGATGAAATAATTTTACAGTCAGGGATAGTATGTTGTAAAGCCGTGTACGACATAATTGTTTCCATCACTTAACTGATACATCCCGTCGTTGAGTGTAATGCCAAGTTTCGAGGACGTAATGTGTTATGTTTCTCACGATCTAATATCTCATAATTAAATTAGTGCTTTCTAGAACAACCAAACCATTGTTAATTAGTTTCCGCAGTATATATTATTGCAGCTATTCGTTTCTATTTAACAACACTGTACAGAACTCAGTTCTTATTTTCTGTCTTGTAAACAAAGAAGAATTTCTTTCTTGTAAACATTGTAAGGTAGACCCAACGTAGGTAACATAAAGATAATAATTTGACAAGAGTACGTGGGACTGATTAAAGAAGACAACGGACCTTTTATCCGCCTGGACTGCGGTTCTTGAACTGCGGTCTTAAGAAACAAAATGTTTAAATACATATTTTTGCCTAAATTTAAAATGTCTGGTGAATCTGTTTCTGACAAAAAATTCGTTACATTTTGTATACTCTTATATACGTCTCAGATTACATACATATATTTCAGTAAAATGTCAGTAAACTTACAAAAATAATACTAAATTATTTTATTTTGCATTTCTCTGTAAAATAAAACATGTATGTTTAGGCCATATTGCATAATCATATACCCAACAATACACGTTTTTCTAACTTCTTCATTAGATCCAGGTAAATATTTCAAAATTTTTAATATTGTCTGTTAACGGTTCAAATATTTTATTTTTTGAATTTGGCCATCAATTTTCGATATTGACTAGATAATGTTTTTTTAATCGCAAAGCTTGGCTGGGCCGTATTGAGTACTGGTGTCTTACACAGGGCTCTAGTACCGCACGGTAAGCGGTTTGAGTGTGCGACCAAGTGCTGCTGGGTGCCTCACTACATCGTAAGACAAAAGGCGCACCCACACACGGTTTCTCTGTATGAGTACGTGTGTACGTTTAAACAGCACAGACTTCATTATGCTCTGAGAAAGTTAAAAGAGAAAAAGTGCAACTAATCCATAACCGAGCCCGTATAGGAAGCAGATACAGATATTAATTAAAATTTTTCTAATTTAAAACAATCCCCTTGGCTCGCGCGAGAGTGCGTACAACATACATCCCCCTGTTTGAACCATCCGAGCAATTTAAACTATCCGGCCAGTGAGTAAGCCACACGTACAACGGCGCTGGAGCCAAGAATCCCGTTGCTCAGTTTAGTTGCGTCCTACAATTTTTATGCCCCGCTCTCTCTTTACGCCTTCCCCTGCAGTTATTTATTAACATCCGTGTAGCACAACCGCAAAACACAACACAGTTTTCTAACAAAAAAAAGGAACATCAACGTTTTCTCTCTACTTCATACACAGTTGTTTTGTTTATCTTCAGATAAAAATTTAATAATAAACTTTTTCTTTTGTATTCCTAACAGAACATTGTTAACTTCATTGCGTCTTTACAGTTTCTCTGTATAGTTCTTTCGTTTTCTCTCGCGCCACTCATCATCCCCTCTCTTACCGTCACCGAATCTGTTAGTTTTCACATTTATTTTTGACTTCATATAGGCTATCACAATTTAACGGCTTAGCTAGTTAAACAAATTCTTTACGCAACTGATAAATCAAATAAAATTCATAGATATAATTTGCAAGTTGTCTGTGATCGAAAGCCGTTTCTTCAATAGAAACTACTTCCACCAGAACACACAGATGAGAAAAGAGATATTTGCAGTGAGAGAACCACTTCCAACGAGGTTACAAAGTGCGACGATCGGACTCCCGACATATATATGTTTACGAGATATCTACAACTCGAGTTCACTTCTCTGACAGAAAATGGTTTATGCACGCGTTGCCCTTACCATACGTTATATCTTTTGACGTCAAACTTGTGTGTACTTAAATTTTTAAACTGACATCAATTTATTCTAACGATTGCTAACTTTGTAATTTACAAAATTTACTCTGTGCTTTCGTTGCCGGATCTTTTCTTTATTATGAGATGTTTTACTGACCCGAGAGAGAAACAGAGAGACCAACCAAACAGGAAGGATTCATAAAGGCCTAACTTAAGGGCTCTGAGGCTTGTTGTACGATAGCTTTTAAGACGTTCATTATCATCAACCCACAAAGACGACGTGGTGGGCACCTGGACGACCACTTCTACACTATTATTTTCAAAAATTGTATCCCAGTATTTCAGTAGCGATTTCAAAAGCGTTTATTTAAATAATAATATAAGCGTTATTATACAAGTGTCTTAAGGAATTATTATCTTTTTTTGTCATTGAATATTATCAGCATGTGATACTAATAATAAAAATTATTGTTATTACTGTAATTGTAAAATATAAAAACTCCCGAAAAGTTACGTTCTCGAGATGATCGATTGACGTTAACATAAAAATAATAATAAGAATAAAAAAGGTAAAATTTCCTAAAATAATAATTTTAAACAATATGATTCGATCACTAAATAACAAGCTGTCGAAACAAATAAATTAAAACAAGAACAACACTGACAGGCAAGCTATAATAACTATATTTGTTGCAAAACAAACAAACCACAAAGATGTTGACTCAAAAATGAGGCACGGCACAGGTGACTGGGAGGCACAGCGATAATAACAGAGCACATTGCGGTTAATTAGGTTGTGGAACAAAGAGACTGTTGACACTGCAATATCGGAACAAAGGACAACAAAGTGACACAGGATGTCGCCCCTCGGGGCGCGAAACATGATTGGTTCAAAGAATTTCCGTTTTGTTTACAGACGATTCTGCCTTCGCCTGTGTTTTCCGTCAATTTCGAGTTCCGAAGATTAAAAGTATACGATAGACGCTGGCTGACGGAAAATAAAAAGAAAATATTGTCATTCAGAGTAAACAAGGAGCAAAGCGCTCGCTCTCTGTGTAGAAGACGGCGAAGAAAAAAAAAAGCTCAAAATGTGTTTTGTCGCAATCTGTATTATGACACATAGTTTAACAAGCTACAAGAAAGGTGTAATTTTTTTTGAGTCTTTTTTTTTCTTATTAAGAAAATTTTCAGAACGTACGAAATGTTTACTCAACCGACAGATTAAAGCCTTCTGTGTACGAGTCAAGGACACTCCAGAGATGGAGAGAAAGAGAGAGGGGTAACTACTGTTTTTAGATGACAGTCATTTGAAGAAATTATGGTGTGTATAAACTAAGTTACTTGATAAGAAGCGGAGCAGAAAATTTGATGTCACCCGTTGCCAAGGTGATTCGCTACGTACCTTTTTTTCTTGCTTGTTTAGAATAATTTGCCTTACAGAAATTATTGCTTACTTTAAATAAAATATTATATTCAGCCGCTTTTTTATATTTATACAATATCCCCCCCCCCGTCGTTTATCTACCTACATCGCAGGTATCCTACAATCGTAAAAACGCATCAAAAATATTATTCAAGCACTGAAGGGGTCTAATTGTCATAAAAATATCTGTGTATAATTTTAAGATTTCTGTGGTTTATACGTGAGCAATCAATACTTGATATATGAAGAATACAAAAAGGAGATTTACAGTGGCATGTTTAAATAATAGCCTATACAGAAGGTATCAAGGGAACAGGTATTGAATAAAGGGCAAGTTGCTACTATCTATAGCAATGTCTCGTTTTCGGATAGGCGTGACACTTGCGTTACAGGACACCTGTACGTGAAATGTGTCTAAACGCGGTGTGCGTTAGAAATGCTATTACACACGTATGTATAAATACGTGCACTGTTTGAGATGAGGTGGAAACACACGACGCTTAAAGGCTAAGGAATTACCTAATTATCAGTCTTTTAATAATTAACGTTAAGAACGTCAACCAGTGACTAGACAATCGTGCAATAAGCAATAAAATTCCAAACAATTGTACTGGTTTCTTTAATTAAATTAATTACCACAGTGCTTAGATGACAAATAATTTAGTCCTAGCTTTTAAGTTTATGTAGGTTTGTACAGACATCTAGAGGCTTATATCTAAATACTTTTCACAAACATGTAAGATAGAACACACAGATGAGAAAAGAAATATTTACAGTGAGAGTACCACTGCCAACGAGATTACGAAGTGCGACGATTGGACTCCTGATATGTGTACGAGATACCTACAACTCGAGTTCGCTATAATTACTACATTTTCGTGTAATTACTACAACTGATAACCACACGTAAGGTTTTTTCCCGTACGTAGCTTACAAACGTTTTGAAGGCAATCCAATATTTACAAGGGGTGTTGCCAGACATTAAGTTTGTCAAATCATTAAAGACACTTAGTTTTTATTTTGATTAAAATTCCTTATAATTTGATGTGTAACATAGTCTAACAATTTTCTTAAAATGTTGACTTCCGTTTTTCGGCCGTCGAGCCACTAAAATTAAAACATTTTCAGAGTAAACACTGCATTCCAAATTGGGTTAAAAGGTAACCCAAACAAAAGGTAAACACTGCATTCCCTTAACCCAGCATGGATTTTTAAAATTATTCACATGATTATCACTTTCTTGCCCCCTAGAGCCTAAGATTTTGAAACTTCTGAATTCTCAAAAATTGACGACTATATTCAGATTTTAGTTTGAATTGTCTTAATTTTGATAGTTCACATGGAGTTTTGCGATTTTTCAAAGTTTTGTTCCCCCACGTCCTCCCCCAATTTTTGGAGGATCAATCTCAAAAAATAATTGGGACTGTGGGATATGAGTGTGATCGAGCTTGCAAAGTTTAACGAATGTCCGTGGATTCATTTTAAAGTTATCGTGAGATATACACCAAATAGACAGACAGACAAATACCAATGGTCGAATTTAACTGACAACTGGCTTCGCTAGAAACGTAAACCGTGCAAATACCACGCAGCTGATCATCGACGCAGTTGTAGACGGAAGCATAACACCGGGATTCGGAAGTTATAAGAGCACATAGTTACGTAAGCATATACAAATTCCACGATCACTAATAGTACAGACAGACGTGTACTATGCCAAGACGTTAATGGATATCTAAAAATTATAAAACTTCGCAACACGTAACAAACCCAAGGTAGGCCTGTATTTTCCTGAGGTACAGAACTTGTTGACTGTTTTGAACAAAATACAGTTGTTATTAATATACAACATTTTTTATTAATAGTAGTAATTTATTATTATTAGATGAAACAAAATTAACAATAAACTTTAATTGTTTAAACCTTTGAATCAAGTTCTTTTATGTGTGATTCTTAGAGTTAGCCGAGAAACATCACAAAGTAACCCTACATCAATTCTCATATTGTTTTATTTTTTCATTGATTGTCTTACTTCTTATGTGTTTTTGTATACACGTATAAATACGGAGATTAAAAATAATATGCTAAGTACCAAAGTATCGTCTTATAAACATCCCACATAGACTATTGCAATTTTTTTCAAAAGTTTGCATCCATTTTTGGCTTTGGTGCCCCCTGAAAAGTTAAAAACGTTTTCAAAGTAAACACTTCGTTCGGATTTGGGTTGAAATTCCCTTTAGTCCATCACACGACACGGATATTTATAATTTTTTTTATGCTGGCCATTTTTTGGGAGGTTGTGATTCAACAAATTTTAAAATTTCCAAAATCGAACGCTACATTAAGATTTCAGTTCTTTCATTCTATACGCAATGAAAGAAGTTACATTACAAAATGAATAAGATTTTTACAATTTTTAAACCTTTGTTCGTCATTTGATGCTATACTGCCCAAAAATTTTCAAATTTCCATAACTGAACACTGTATTCAAATCTTCTGCGATATTTTTCAGGATTTTCACCTTTTACATTTTTGCCTCCTGCCTCCTTATTTGAGGGGGTCAATCTAAGAAACAGTAGGAATCTGGGGGGTAAAAGCATCTAGCTTATATAATATCCTACTGTGTATAGTATGTAGGGTTCACAATGTCCTGTACCTTCCACATGCATGTAACAGATTGTTATGAATGTAACCGAATTGCTTCAGACTGAAAAACAAAATTACAATTTTGAGATGTGGTTTTGCTGAAGGCATGTTAGCTTCTGCGTCTTCTCACTTACTGATTGCTGTTCTAATATCCGTTTAGACGTAACCAACTGGTGTAACAGCTGTACTATTGCAGAATTGGATATACTTTTCGAAGTTGGATTCCAAGGATTTCTGCAATTCCTATGATAAAATATACAGTTAATAACGACAACGCCCAATGAATATGCGTAACGTTCTGTTGATGTTTTTAGGAACATGTATTCGTATTACTGCTTCACGCTGATAACCCTTGACAGGAGCTCAAAAACATTCAGCGTCAATAACGTTTATTATTGTCTCTTTCCTTGCATTATGCGGATAACAAACTTTATACGTCCACTTCAGTAAAAACTCCTGCCTTTCTCATATTACACTGTTTCCTGTTCAGACAACAAATCCCTTGGAATCAGAGTAAACGCAGTTTCTGAGAAATATTCATTTCACTATACCTGAAAACTTACGAGAAACGGGTTATAGACTGTTGCAGCAAAATACATCTCTACACGCAGAGATTTATGTTGTGCAGGTGCCATCTTGTTACACAACTTCCACAAACGAAAGCTCGAATAACGTGGCAGCAAGTTAATCGCAAATTCCATGAATTACTGTGAATGAGCGCGTGCTAGTCCGTGTGTGACTTTAGTTTCTGCGATATAGTAATTACAACATTACTTACTTTCAAAGCAAAAAAATTTGTTGAGTCTTAAAATTTATTCCGTATCTCAGAAATATCACCAATAAAAGTCTTCCAGAACATCTTTATGTACGTTCTACTCAAGACGCGGATGGAAGACTTGAAGTGCGTTGAGATGAGAGAATAGGAAAACTGACTCCCCCCTCCGCTTAAAGAAGACCAAGTCTCGTCCCAAAAAGTAGCGGTAGGCAGGTAAGAGTAACGCCTTTTATAATAACAACACGGCAACGTAAAATTTTATACTTCAGCGCAGATGCTAACGAACGCGTCTCCATAAATATTTCCATAAATCGACTTTACACGATAGGCAGACAAACGACGCACTTTGTCATAAACGGGAGACTAAAATTCATCGCGGCCATGAATTCCGAAAATATGTACACGGGCAAAGCCAAAGCACACACAACACGTGTATCGGGTACGGAATACGTTATAGCCGACAACAACGTACCGTACATAAGCTGACTGCCGAAGTCGGCAATAAAAACGAGAGCAGAACACGTTTACGAGGTACATCGTAAATAAATGAATGTTGATCGAGCAGCTTTGGCGGTGACTGTACATGCACTTACATCGGCGATAAACTCGGTGTAATCTGGAGGCGCTCGAATTTACGGCTGCCCCCAACCGTTGCAGCATTTGTCACCTAGCACACTTGCCGCCGCCCGATATTAGACATAAGTTCAATTACACTCCTTGCACCGCTGCACCAGAACAACTTCAAGATTAATAGTAAAAAACCAAACCTCCTTCTGCTTTACATACGTCTAATTTACAACATTGTTACACTGGCTAATTATAAAATCAGGGATCAAATAGGCTTAAACGGAATTTTTTTAAATATTTCGTTCGACTCGATTAATGAGAGAATCAATCCATTGCCAACTTTACTTTGTAGCCCACTTGAAGGAAGGTGGTATAACTAGTAAAAGAAATAATTTGTCCTTATATTTAAATTAAGAAAATTCTGTTTAATGTATGTAGTGGTTTTGAAAATTAAATAATATTTTTCTGTGTTTCTACCTATGCTCGTAGACGTGCATTTAATGTATTCGTTGGTCCTGGTCTGTATTCCTTGTTTCTACAAAACTGCCGGACACTTGAACTCAAGGCCTGAATACTTTTTCTGGTACTCTTTTCCTCACCTGCAACCTAATTCTGTGTTAGCAGCGTAATCATAATTATGATCCTGTAGGATTAGGTCTCCGGTTTCGGCTCATTGTACTCTGTGTGTGTGTGCGCGCGCGCGCGCGCGTGTGTGTGTGTGAGAGAGAGAGAGAGAGAGAGAGAGAGAGAGAGAGAGAGAGAGAGAGAGAGAGAGAGAGAGAGAGAGAGAGAGAGAGAGAGAGAGAGAGAGAGAGAGAGTTTTGACTAGAAGTCAATGTCTCGTTCATAGTTCCCAGTTCCTGAGACAGTGGTCGTTAATTATCATACTCTTAACGGCTACGTTTTATCCATACTATGTAGGTCGGCTGCAACAAAATTGGTGAGAACATCACAAGCATGCTGCAAATGCATTGTTGAAGCGATAGTATGTGACAGAGGGAGACAGTGTGTAAGACAGTAAATTATTATCGTGTTCTCTCTTCCCGTCACCGCATGCAAAACTTTAGTCGGGGAGGGGGGGTGATTATTTCGTTGGCTCCGCTCAAGAACGGCAGTCAGTTTTGTAATCCAGAAATCGTGAGCAGCGCGGTTTCGTAACGTTTCATTCGTACATCTCTTTATCCGTAATTACTTCTGTAGTTTTTGTTCCGTATACTGTTTTCATATCCGTTTTTTGTGTGTTAAACGCACTCGATCACTCGATGTAAACAGTCGTGTATACCCTTACGATGTCGGGTGGGTGTACACACATACATACGAAGCATATGCAGTCTATAAGCTAATAAATTATGACCAGTCGTCCAGATGTGAAAACCATCCTATAAGTTCCATATCAACAACTGCATAAAGTGACTTATTACATGTTCAATTAATTTTGTCTTTATTATTCGTTTTTTTCTGTTACCTCCACTTTTTTTGCCGTTTGTTCCATTCATCATTCTCACAGATATTCTCAAGCACCTTACGATAATGATCCATTTCTGCGTTCTGCTGACAATGGAAATTCTTGTTTCGTGTACATTGGTAGAAAACGGATGATTAGTCTTAACAAAATTTTCTTCGTACTGATCCGATAATCTTTTTTTTTGTATATGGCTTTTTTCACGAGTTAGCAGTCTTCTCTCTCCACAGCCATCTAGCGTTCTACTCTTCCTGCTCCAAGCCTCTACCTTCCGTACCTTCTGAGACGTGGTTTTGCTGATAACGCGTTAGCTTCTGTGTCTTCTCCCCACTGATTTCTGTTCTAGTAACCGTTTAGGGTATATTTCTTTTCCATCGTATCCACATGGCCTTTAGCTGGAGAATACAAGCAAAAAAAAAACCAGTTCATGTGAATCACATAGAGTTTACACGTAGCTCGGGGCCAAAAATTATTTTTATTTTCAAGACGTAAAAGAAATATGGCTGACACGAAATTACGACACAAACTCGTGTAAAACAAACAAACAAACAAGCTTTGATACGATACAGAAATCAAACGTGTTTAGAATACGCATCCATGTTTGGTTTGAAAAATAACTAATGATAGAACATCAAAGACGGGCCATTCGGTATAGAGACATCGCTACAGTTATTCTACAGGCGAATATATTTCCATTATATACTTGTTTATTTTTGTGCCAGAGAATAGAATCATTTCTCTGGCTGACACATTCATCCGTTAGCGATCACAAAATCTCAAAGCATTTCTCTCAAACGTTATCTGTTTTCAATCTGTTTTCCAGGTAAAAATCACGTAACCCGCTAACGGTATAAATTATTGTAAATAAAATGCGAACTTCTTAATCAATATTAGTCCTGATTACTTAAACTTTACTAATTGTAGTATTGCCTCACGTGTTTAAGTTTTATCGTGCCTTTGTTTTTTTACATATTGTTACGACATCACAGAACAATCTACGTGTTTGTCGAATGTGCCAGAAGAATCTCGCTCTAATGTGTGTGGCATACGTGACTCTAGACGCATTCGCGAGAGTTTTCTCGAAGCCGCCAGCCGCGCGGACTGTGTCAAGGCCGCAATGAATTACGTAGTTCACACTGGCGCTAAGACGCAATTTGGAACGTTCTGGGCTGTGAGCGGAGGTATAAATACATGGCGGCAGCGGCCTTAAGTTTCAGTATTAGTTGCGATAAATTACAGTGCGGTTCGAGAGTTTATTGTCGGGCGATTGCAAGTGATTATCGGGGGGGATATTACTGTGCGCGTTCAAGTGGTTCTTAGTAAAGTGTTGTGTTTTATAATCGGACGATATAATTGTAATACAATTGTGTTTTAATATTAGTTGACATTTATTTGCGTGTGAACAATTTTTATTTGATTTGTAGTAAGAGACAGTGTTGTTAATTACGAACTGTTTAACTGTGAAAATTAAAGCTGGTGATTAGTGACTTAATTGGTGCCTTGTATTTTGTTTCCACTGTACCATACTACGATCAAGTAGACCGTCGTAACAATATGTTTTCTATGTGCGTAGTGTCTGTACGTTTTGTGAGTGAGGGGAGGGAGCACATGCGCGCCTTTGGTGGTTTAAGAACTTTAGAAAGGGAAGCAATCATGAACAAAAATAGGCTAATATTAAAATCTTGGTAGCAGGAAAATAAAATCAGAAAGTATCTATAATGAAAAGAATTTCGTACTAAAACTTGAAACAATATTCAAGTTTCATACTTAATTGAAGCAGAAATAGTATGAAGTTAAAGTAGCGTGGGCGGAACAGCACCTGAGTGAAGTAAAATTATGTGTGGTATCTGTTATATGCTATAAGTTAATATTAAACAAAAATAATAACAGAGAAGTGTATTTTGTTAAACAAAACATGATCATAAATAGAATCCTTGTGTTACAAACAGAACTACCTAAGCAGGTCGACAGAGGGAACAGTTAAAAAAACAGTTTTGCACAAACCAATTGCATCAAATCAAGTGAAAGTTTGGAACTCGGAAAACCTGATCCAGTGGACTGCAATAATTACTCTCTGTATTTGTGATTTAAATTATAATTTTAAGGGGAAAATATAATTAAACAGCTAAATATGTGAAGCTTTCCCAGACGTTAGACATGATTCGTTGCGATTTTATTTGCTCATAAAGTTGATAAGTACGTAATTTCAGAATGGAGAGCTGAAAGGTGGTACGTAATTCTCAACCAAAGTAAGTTTAGTTAATGTTAATATATTTCCTTGTGCAAATGAAAATAGGTTTTGCTTGTAAATCCTTGAATGCAGACAAAAAAGTACACGATATACATTATCGGTAGGCCTACAGCACATCGAATCGCCGAAGTGAAATCAAGTGGGTGAGAAAGTAACGAAATTTCCTAACAGTGTTCCGAACACCGCACCGTCTACAGACGCTTGACTTTTGTTCCATAATCTCTTAATATCTTAAACATTATCTGAACCGCTTACGATGACAGGACCCAAGGGGCTACACTTCCTCTGGAGATTATTTTCTAGGTATACGTCACGTTTCATGGCTGGTGACAATATTTATATCTTGAATTCGAAGAAATTCACAAAGTATTACCTGCAAATCCGATGCCCCGTAGGGCAACAGGAAGTAAGACGGAGCAGAGGATGAACAAGAAATGTAATTCAATCAAATGTAAAAATACCTTGAACGCACCTTGGTTCTCGGTAAACTGGTTCTAAGAATCTGTGACTTTTTGTCAAATTTTGGTAACAACTCGGCTGAGACATTTTTAATTTATTTTCCACAAACACCAAACGTTTTAATACTGTTTTTCATTTTTATCCTACTTATCACCTGTTGTTCTTTAAGACATTCTTACTTTTCTCTACGGCTGTTAAAACAGGTTACGTCTACCTTATAACGTATTCTTTCATAGACTCAAGTTCCGGCTTCTAGACTTTGATTATAGTTCTGTATGCTTACTACATTCTTGAGTGGTTATGTTACCTTGTCATGTAATCAGAATACTGCAAAATGTTGATCACAAAGTGGCATGACAAGTCACTTAAATTCAAAGTCGGTTTCCAATTGGATTCAACCTTATATACATTACGTCTACATATTCTGTAATATCTGAATAACGTTTGTAATGTGATTTCTGATAACAGATAACAAATTTACGCGCTCACAGTTTGCCTAGAAGACAATTATACTAGCCAATTTTTATGAATCGCTTTTAATTACTCCATACAAAGTGATGAAGTAAAATAAATTTAAAAATAACTTAATTAAAAGTGTTTAATTTTTAAATAAGTTGTGTTATAAGACAAAGTTCTCCATAATTAAATTTTTGCCAACTCTTTAGAATTCTTTCTTTGGATAGATGCATCAGTTTTTTTAGAAACCCAACTTGTTGGTCGCATATTACAGGCTACCGCTACACTTTTCTGTTATATAATACGTACTGTATTGTTATAGATGTAGTGTTCCAGACATAATTCTTTACGAATATACTTTTCCAATAAGCACCTACAGATCGTTTCCATAAATTCAAAAAACGACGTATTGGTGGCCCTGTTAAGTTGGTAGACCACCAGTTCAACAACTCTACTCCTGCCGCTGTGTAGGTCTGTATAATATATTTTACATAAAGATTGCTTTAGACGGAAACACGACATCAAAAAACGTTTTCCTACATAACTTGTATCCCTAATTCCACGATTGGGGGGCTCTCGAAATGTAGATATGTTAAGCTAAAGGCATGAAAATGTAGGACAGTCAGTCTACAAGCTACCACTCACCTTTGACGTTTGATGTCTAAGCTGTATTGAGGAGCGTGCATTGTTCTCTCTGCGGCTGTATCCCATTGTTCTAATTAATCTGCAATTACGGTTAGACATAATCTAATCATGTTCATGTAATAACGCCGTAATGACGTGTATCCATTATGTTTCATGTGTTACACGTGCGCATAATTGCAATAAGAAATTTGAGCTAATTATAAGATGCTGTGTTTTCTCTCGTATAATCCGGTTCTGAACCTTTTATAACGTGTGCCGAACATTTACCAAGACGCTACAGTGTATTCTGTTCTTCGGATTAATCAGTTCTACTGATTTTTTTTTACTTGGTCTGGATTGGTATAATGTAAACAAATCAGATAACTTTAAAAGATTAATTTTTTAATGCAAAAGATAAAATGTATTAGCGCTTTGCTTTAGTAACAAATCAGTTTATACAAGAGAACTTATTGTGCAATTTCGTTGAGAATGTGACCTTATGAAATCGTATGGTTATTTTTTTTTTAACAGAGGTATCAAATGATATAAAAAATAGTTTGATTTATTATATATTTTTCTACTGTATTTTAATCAGTCATATTCCTTGTTTACAAGATGCGGTTATTTGAACAGTCTTGTTTACTTGGCTAGTAGGCCTACATCAAGATATTAAATACTAGTTTGCTTCCTGAACTGCAGACCTCGATCACTGTTTTGAACGAAATACATTTATTATTACATAAATTTCGATATTAAATATTTTTTCAATTATAGGAAAAATTCACAAAAATCCCGATTTCTCTACTATTTCTGTAATAATGTAGGCCTAACAATTGCAGAGTACATAACCGTGCAGTAAACATTAAAAATGCGATACACTCGGATTTGGGTTGAAATTTCTTTCAATCTGGCACTCTGTTGGTTTTTTACAAATTATTTCGTTTTTTTTTGTCTCTTTTGTGGCTCCTGGGGTCCCAAGATCTTGAAATTTCTAAAACTTGACACTAGGTTCAGATGTTAGCTAAAATTCTCTTTACTTTGACACCCCACGTGAATTTCAGCGATTTTATCAAAATTTTCACCCAATTTGGAGCCATGAGTCAAGTTCTGAAATTTTAGAAACTGAACTTTATATTCAGATTGTAGTTTAAATTCTCTTTTCCCCCACATTATTGGCTTCCTCCCTCTATTTTTGGAGGGATGAATCTCCATAAAAAATATAGTTATGTAGTGTAGAAGTGTGGACATGCGTACCAAATTTTACGAAAATCAGCTGGTGCGTTCAAAGTTACCGTGAGACATACCTCAAGTTGAATGACAGACACATGACAAACGGTAGAGTCAAAATTGAGAACGTGCTTAGCTCGTTCAATAATTTGTGTATGTACCTGTATTTGAGATTAAAATTAATGGTAATGGTATTATCTATGTGCGACGAGTGAAATATTTGGGGAAAACAGTATCATAAAACAGAAATTATACACTACAAGTCGCCGATCAAAGATTGCGTTAAATTTCTTTTTGATCGTGTGACCTACATTACAGGAAATTAATAAGACTCCGACCATGTTACACGTACGGAACATCATACGGGTTTTTAATTTCGAATTACCGTAGATACCTGTGGCTTTACTGTATCTGCTTTCTGGATACATTAAGTTGGATACAGTACTTTCTGGTCAAGTTCAGGTTGTTGATCTAAACTTTAATCTTTCCACAATTTACACTAACGAAACACTACAATATAATTTATACATTATGAATATTCCTTTTCGATAGTAAAATCGTTATAACCGGTTATTATAATTCACAATACGCGGCCAAATATACGGATAAAGAGCGACAACGGAGATTAATATATCGCACAACTGTTCTTCAGTAGCACTGAAACAACTGCGAAACGCCTGAAACACGGACATCAAGTTAGAACATTTGTCCCGCGCATACTTACATTGTTAATCGCAGTTCTCGGAGATACGGCCGTCCGTCTTATCGCAATGTCACTGAACCGAGCCGTTGACGCTAAATAATTACAGAGCATTAATTCTGAACTGACTAATGCAAGTTTTGTAGTCGGAAATTAATAGCAACGATACGGTTTAGCATAGACCAGAACACAGTAATAAAAAAATTTCTTCTACAAGCGTTTTATTATTTTTTGAATGTGTGTGTGTGTGTGTGTTTGGGGGCGCGTGAAGGGGGATGTAGAGCATTTTGCATTGAACCCACATATTGACGTTTCCCAGGTAAATTATACGTAATGAAATGTCGCAAAGTAATTTTAACCTTAGTCGATAAATCGTAATTATAATGTCAAAGAAAATAAACCCGACACAAAATAAAATTATAAGTGGAATGATGCCAAATAAAATTATATAAGAACAGTGCGACAGCTTTGACTACGTCCTTTTACAAGTAAGTAAAGTAAGGACGGACCAAATGAGTATGACTCTTGGTCAGAAATTCAGGGGGGCAGCACCATAAAATCAAAATGTGTTTTCGACTCAGACTGTGGAAACGTGTAGCTGAGACAACACCCTGAGGTAGTAATGAGACTGTTAAAGGCCATACTACCGTACTTGTATCCGGAATGGCTTATAAAGGCGTCTGTCTACACTGAATTAGTTCAAACCTCGGTGCATCAGTTTGGAAAAATTACCTGAATACTACACTATTCAAACTCGGAATCAATCCACCTCGCTGATACAAAAAGCAGACATTGTTATTACTAGAATTTGAAAGCTCTGTTGATATTGTTTTCTGCCGGGTTATTAGGCCGTGGTCTAATACTGTTTTCAACTGACGTTTCGGCACCACCACTGGAGGTCATCTTCAGTGTTTCGAACGACTGAAGTACCGGCAAGATGTACGCCAATTCACACAGTATTGTGGTACAGAATCTGTACAGTACTGTAAATGTCCAGTACAACTGGGGCCGAAACGTCTGTTGATAACAGCATTAGACCACGGCCTAATATACCGGCAGAGAACAATATTAACACAGTTGACGGCGGCCGTGAGAGCCTTAGAAATTCATTATAATATGAAAGCGTTCAAGCCAAATAAGAAGGGTGAGAGACCTAGTGAATCTTTTCAGAATTACTTGAAATTTACTGTTTAAGTATTGATCTTTTGATGTTTTTTTCGAATGTGAAACTGTGAATGTATTCTCTGTTTTTTTTGCCAACGTACTATTTGTGTTGTATCTGTAATCTCGTTAGTTCTTTTTGTATGACGTATGAGTAACTTATTAATGTACGGACGCTTTCGTTTTCGTCGTTTATGGCGGAACGGCGACGTCTAGACACTGTGGACGCGACTGGGGCGTTCGTGCGTCTGCTGTCACACTTTGTTCTTTTCTTTGATTGTTTGAAATGTAAACAGATAAAGTCATTTAAAACAATCGGTTGTTTACGGAATACAGACTTTCATACGCACGCTCGTTCACTTAATTTCTGTAGAAACCATTTTCACGTATTATATAAAACACGTGAGAATTCATCGTTCCTAACTGCAAAATTGTAAAAAATGCGATTGGTTTTTAGTCAGAAAATTAAATTACTTACACATCTGAACATATTTACTTTTGAACGTATGCTGCTTTCAAATTTTATCTCAAACGTTTTAGATTATCTGGGCAGCTCATCAAAAAGTAAAGTAATGAGTGTTTGATATAATTTTTTCTTGCTGGCGACATAGCATTCTTGTTTTCGAGTAACAACAAAAGCAGTAAAATTTAAAATGATATCTTTCATCTACCGAAGAAAAAGACGAAAAGGCAGAACTTTGTCGTTTGTCCCTTCGATCGCCCAGTTTCCTCACATAAGAAACTTAAGATTTTTCAAACTCACAAACAACAAAAGTCACTTTGAGATATGAATGGTACAGTATTCAGAGATCCTTTTCTAAAGTGTCGCAACGAGGTTCGAATCTAATCCATTGTAGGTAGATTATCAAAAGTTGAATTCTAAACCTGACATTCCTGACCGTGAACAGCCGGTAAAATATATTCTAATCTCTTCAAGTGGTACTGCTCCCTTCACGATAAAAGGGGTGATTTATTTTCAAAAGTGGTTCCACTTAGTATGCTTTTAAATGATGTGCGGGCATCAAAGATCATCAAAGGGCACTACTAAACATTACAATTATTAATCACATATCGATAAGAACATATAGCAATCAGTGGCATCATTGTGTTCGAGTAATATCAGCGATTTCAGAAAGCCGGCATTAAAAAGACACTGGCCACTTTGCTTGAAGTAAAATGTATTTTTGGATCAACATCTATCGACATAAAACAGAAGAGGCGAATAAAAAGACGATAACATCCAGGCGGAAACTGTATTTTCAGCTCACGTCGACAAAGTATTTCATTTTTTAAAGGAAGCATTTTGTTTTATGTGATAAGGGGATTTAGCTCCTTCAATCGCCCCACAAAACGGCGTTATAAGGTGGCTAATGATTCTTCGTTGGTTTTTAAGAAGTGTTTCCTAATTTTCTAACTAACTGTTTATTATTTTTTACTTGAAGGAAGGTCTTTTTTAAAGGGAACGTTGAAGTTAAAAACTGTTTTAGTCAAACTAACAAAAACCTTTTCTTTAATGCAAGATAGGATCTTCTGTAAGCAGACGGGAAACAAGTAGTAAAAAGTATATGGCATAGTAAAAAATATTGTGTCTTATATAAAACGGTTTTATAGACGCGAACTGCTATCGCTTTTACTGACACTCGTAAGGTCCGTAACATTTTAATATTATGATGGAGTTAAATCAAATTATTGCGTATCTATTTTTATCATTGTTGCCTAATATTTTTCAATATATGAGTTATTTTCCTTTCTTGGAATTGATTTTCCCGTACAAACGTCGCCGACCCGTTTCCATTCTCTCCCTTACCCCGTCCCCCCACCCACAACACGGCCTTCGCTGATGACATTTTGTTTCCATTAGGTTTGCGCGCGTTTCGCAGAACTTGTTTACGTTGGAAATTCATCTGGCTGCAATTTAGTCTGACTTTTATGAAAAGACACCGTGATATTTCAGCGCGAGATGTTTCCGAAATGTGAAAACTTCTTAGCGCAACGAGTCGGAAACGTCATCAGAAACAGCATTGTTTCACATTCAGGACTGTGACACGTGAGTATACAAAAGTTCTGATCTCCGTTGTATCTGATACCCGAGTCGGTATATTTCAGTTTTTAGTTATAAGACTACATAACAATCACCCGATTATTACTCCTGCAAATCAAATTGTTACACCATTTAAGTTTTTTTTTGACACTTAATATTGTACTTACAGTCTACTCTTGAGTCAAATATGTAATTTTGGTCTAACTGCTTCGTTTACGTCTGAGATTTCGCTATTAGAATCTCTTGGCTTCAGTTACAAACACTAAACGCACCTTTGTCTTATGCACAACACTGCTCTGTTGTAACAGTGAACACAACACTTTATACATACACTAAGGGTTTCCTTCTTTTGAGCCTCTTATCATATCTGCGTCGCCTAATATTTGGATGACCTCAGAGTTTTCACGGTCATGTAGTCTTTCCTCATATTGTGTTGAAAATTGTCAGATTTTGTTTGTCACGAGATCCATTTCCAGTTTCCTATGGAAGTCGGTCGCTACGTCTAATGTGGCGCGCGCGACACGTCGACGGCGTTCAAAGGCATTTACGTTGCTTTAAATGTTAATCACGGTGTCTTATCAATCACACACGATAAAGAAGATCTTAAGTTGAAAACCCGTTTGAAAATATAAAGGGAAGATTTTCCAAGTAAAAGGGAATCGATGGCGTAAAAGACGACTTGAGGGTGATGAGGATGAGGAATTTGAAGAGTGTCATCAGAGAGAACAAAATGGAATAAACTTCTAATAGAAGCCAAATGCATCCCGGGTTGGACTGCCACAATGTAAGGGAGTATAATATTAATATTGTTCTTTTCTGGGCAACCCCACTTTTCTGGGCAACCCCAAATTTAGAACCGAGCTCTTTGGACGTATGCGTTAACACACGAAGCTACATATGTTGGTATGAGGTATGATTCGCGTGCTAAAAATGTTTACATACGGAGCGCTGTGATGTCATACTATTTGTGTACACCAATCATATTGTCCCGTCAGTATAAAATGACGGGAAGACGTCCACGGGGGTCGGTGTTGCCACAATAAGCATTCAGCAACTGTAGTTTGTCACCTTCAATGAAACCGACTCGTCGTGTCGTCGTCATTCTGCTTTATTTATGTGAACAGGAACGTGTCATTAACGCGACTTCATGTGTGGAATTAAAAAAGTAATTGCGATCGATAAGATTTGCTTTGACAGCCGACGTAAACGGTTTGAATGAGAGAGCAGTAAACCAACCACAAGCACTCGCAGTGTTGTCGCATTTATCGACAGTATTTTTAGTTTATGTTTTGTGCTCTAAACATAATGACAGTCTTCATTACGTACACAATGAAGGAAGGTCTAATTAGGTAAGGTATTGCGAAGAGCGTTACCATCCTCAGTAATCCTACTGGTCTTGTGATCTCTTCTTTGAAAATCGCCGGAAATTGTGGACGTGTTTTCTCTTCGTGAAAGATGTCTCTTGTTATGAGGGCACACTCCACACTTGCCAGGCGGATTGGCGAGCGAATAGGATAGAGAAGGGGCAGATGGAATTAAAACGTGAATATGATCTCCCCAGGACGAAAAACAACAACGTGGTATGTACTAAAGTATGAATGTCTATTCGCTGCCCATACGGGAACGTGCTGATCAATATCCGTGGATGAATATCGAACACGATATAGAAGAGTGGAGTGAAGGCGACACATTGGACGCAATAAAGCTGCGTACAGATGTAGGAGGACGGTTACATACAGATTACCAAACACGATACAGAAGAGTGGAGTGAAGGCGACACATTGGACGCAATAAAGCTGCGTACAGATGTAGGAGGACGGTTACATACAGATTACCAAACACGATACAGAAGAGTGGAGTGAAGGCGACACATTGGACGCAATAAAGCTGCGTACAGATGTAGGAGGACGGTTACATACAGATTACCAAACACGATACAGAAGAGTGGAGTGAAGGCGACACATTGGACTCAATAAAGCTGCGTACAGATGTAGGAGGACGGTTACATACAGATGTAGGAGGACGGTTACATACAGATTCCCAAACACGATACAGAAGAGTGGAGTGAAGGCGACACATTGGACGCAATAAAGCTGCGTACAGATGTAGGAGGACGGTTACATACAGATGTAGGAGGACGGTTACATACAGATTAAAACCAAATTAAAACCCAAGTCCGGGTTGGCCAAATTGTGCGCAGATTTAATGTTTCAGTTCGCACTTTGTCGCAGTGGAATATCTTATGTGTAGGCCTACTTTGGGTCCAAACAACACCCAAGATTAGGAGAGTCACAAAACGCTGTCTGCACCATGGAGTTAGGAAGGGAGTGGAGGGAGCCTAACAGCTAGATCAGCCATGTGAAACTGAGGCCACGAATTCCCGCCGGCGGCCATGTCTAGACACCCTTGATTCAAAATTAGTTTCTTTCAGAATTATCATTTATTTACTTTAATGCACCTTTTCTTGCAATGTAAGACTGGCCTTTCATTGAGAACGTCATATTTAATTATTTAGGACGGTTTAGTAACAAATAACAATAATTTATTTGATGTAATAGCAAAAACAAAAAACATTGCCCTGAGAGATTTTTCACGAAACTCGATTTTTAACAAACATTTATGGCTGCTCTTTATAAGATCAAGTACAAGGCGCTTCTACAGACTCTACCCTAGATTTAAAAAAAAAAAATCATAAAAAATTCTCACGTCACCTGCTACTACATAATATAGGACAAGATTTTATTTCTGCAATGCTCCATTTTTTCCTTGGGCCTTCTTTATCTCCTGTGAAACAAAAATTATGTGGGATATTGGAAAATCTAATTTAATAAATTAGAATTCAATTTTCGGCTATTTTTTTACATTACGAGTTGGATAAACTAAGGAAGGTTTTTTTAAGTCAACAGAGATAGAGTTCAGTTTATTGAATGACTATAATTCCACTGGGGTGGGATTGGGAGGTCGTAAATCTATAAATAAAAAAAACAATAGTAGCCCTAATTTATAGTCGTATAACAAACAAATTATATGAGTTAAAACTGATTCCCTGGCAAGTAAAAAATTCAGGTAGGTAAGTTTGAGGTCTCTCAATTCGTGCAATTAGTTACAGATACAAAACGGTAATCGTGGGGAGAAGCTTCCATATGTTAATAATTATTTTAATGAGTAATATGAATACAATAATAAAAATAAAATTCAATATATTAGTGCACTTACTTGTGAAAAGTAATTCCAGGCCTCTTGTTGTGACGATTTAAATTGTACCAATAATCAAGAAAATAAAAATTTTTAAAAATTAAGGTTGCGAGCTCTTAAGCCATTTAAATCTCACTGTATTAATGTAAAATACCTGTATGTACTCAGTATGAGAGGAAGCAGTAATTAATTAGTTATAAGATACTCTAATAAAAAGATAAATTGTAAAGAGTTATTAATATCGTATTTAACCCTTTGCTTGTAAGCAGGCGCTGTCCTGTTGATTCCAGACTCGACATGCTTTCAGAGTTAGAATAAGATAAAAAAAATTAATGTTAATAATAAAAAAATCTGAAGACATAAATAGTCGCTAAAACAACTGATTTAAATTATGTATATTTGTTTAGGGATAGTTTGTATAAATAAAAAATGTTAACTTAAATATAGTTAGGAACTATATTCTCGCGCGGAAATTGTCCCACTAACTTTTGCCCAGTACCAGGCGAAGGGAGCGGAATTTCTCTCTCTTGCAATGGTGACTCCGTACAGTATAGACGTAGGAGCTGTGCGCTTAAAATATGTTAACGATATTTTGCTTCACCTTAAGATGGTGTACCAGATGTAGTTGTTTAAAACATCTGGATGTGTTAATTAATATAGTCATGTAAATAGACAAGAAATTTAAAGTAAAGTAAAAAATCGAAACGTAAAAAAAAGGAGTGTAACACAAGATGACTTAGTGCTTCAACAAATAACAACAATTCCAAAGTCATACCAGAAGATGTGAACTATCAGAAGCCACAAACTCTACTGCACGTGACAGAATATGCAGATCAGGACATCCGAGAATCTACAAGATCATCGTAGATATCTACACGACATATTGTTCAACCTGCGAACTTTTGGAGCCCTTTACAGAGGAAGGCCAGACCGAGATGACGACGTAGCTGTTCCTGTTTCCCAAGACGGATGCCCCAGGACGAGTCTTCTGCATACCAATTAAAAGGTGACTCGATAGCCTGTCTATCGAGGGTTACTAATATTTGTCACACAACACTTCTTGAAAGAGACTTTTCAGAAACTATTAACTTTGTAAAGACTTATAAATTTAAATCTAAGAATTTCATGTAACTATTCTAACTTCATACGTTGTAACAGTTTATATGCTAATGTAGAGCATTATAATTCAAGCAATAATACCATTCTTCAAATGGTTAAATAAAGAAAGTCTTGCAAGCTAATATCATGAAATGAGTATAATTAAAAGTTTTAATTGCAGAAATACAGAAAGTTGACCCGGATCCGAGGTATAGCTATATAAAATCAAGTTTGATCTCAAACTCTAAAGAAACCTTTCAAATAACCTAATAATTGAATTAGTAAAGTCATGGGATCTGTCAGTATATGTTTTTTTAAATGTTAAATAAAGAGAAGTCTTCTTGTTACACACATATGAGGAGTGCTTAAATCAATTGTATACCTTGCCATTGTTTCCTTACACAGCTAGTAAGTAATTTGTTATATTAATTATTTGTGATCAATTCTATTACAACGTAGGCAGCCCATCTAATTAACGGAGTTTAATTACGAGGGGTTCCCTGGATTTGTAACGCCGGGAAAAAGACGTTACAGAAATGCGCCACTCTGCTGATTTATGTAAAGGGTTGTTAAGCATCGTGACGCAAACAGAAATGCGCCACTCTGCTTTCAAAAAAAAATAAAAGGGTAATTGTTTACAGAGTGTCACAAAAGTGTGCCACTATGCCAAAATTTTATAAAGGTGTTTTAAGCAAACAAATTGCGTCATTCAAAAAAAAATAAAGGAAACAAAGGAAAGAGTTTTAATTGTGTCTATAGTGTCACAAACAAAATTGCATTCACTATGCGTGGATAAATTGTAAGATCAATAACTAAATATATAATATTGATATATGCACTCAGAAAGTTACTTTAATAAATGTAATGTTCAAAACATATTTAATACACTATTAAATAACGTAATGTGTACTAAGTGACGTAGATGGTAGTATGTATAAGTAAAATGTCATTAGCGTCATACAATGCAAAATGCTATATGCAGGTTTCTACCTGCACTTCCTGCATAATTCGATGTAAGTACTTCCATACATGAATTGTGACCAAGCATAACAATTTTGGTCAACCGAACAATCTGTAACAGGTTTGTTTACGACAATCTATAACCTGTTGTTTCCTGAATCATTCTGCACAGTGTATGTCCAACTATCTAGCTTACATACACTAGAAAGTGTTATAAAAGAAAATTTGATTAAAAATAACTTTGTTAATAATAATAAAGTAATTAAGTAGAAGTTCGTGATTTAAAACTTGTGAACAAAATAAGTAATTATTTAATTGAGAAAAGTTTATGAATGAACGAAGCCAAAGTGTTGTCTAAGCGGAATAATAATAAATGTGTTGCATAAGATTGCGCTCCCCTTTTCTCGTGTTTATACCGGTCGTTGGTGTTATTCACTCGCATTGTGTAGACAATAATATGTAAAAGCAAACACCCCATTTGTCACATACGCTCACCCTCCTTTGTTAACTAAATATGTAGGCCACCCTCTGACCTACATTCCAGAAAACAGCTGATCGGCTATTTAACATTGAAAGATATGTGTGTGTGATTTCTGTCTCTCCCTTAGAAGAGAAATTGTTCTTTTCTAATTTGTGTAAATTTATTACTTATGAATTTATTGTATGTATATGTAATATATGTGTAATATACTAGTATTAATTTTAAGTACGTGCTAATGTGTTAGAACAAAATGGCCCAATTTAACCCGGATTTGTTATTAAAAGACGAGCTGTCTTACGAAGCCCTTTTGCGTGGACTACCCCATGCTGATGTAACAGTCGCGGAATTACGAAGTTCAATTCGCGAATGTGGATTTGATGCGCCCGTGCAATTAAACAATCTAAGCCAACTCGATTATGAAAGCGAGAAAGAAATTTGTAATGCCAAGTATAGTGAACTATACTTATTGTCTCAAACACTCCAAGACGAGAAATCTCCGGCAAAAATTTTGCGGACTACCCAGAGAATAGAGCATTTAACCAGGCGAATAAAAAATTTGTCGATCTGGCCGAATCTCACAGAAATACCCGTTGATGTACAAAAGCTAGCAGACGAAGCTCTACGCCGCTTACCTTCAATTATCAACGATTTAAGACGAAAATCCGACTCATTCAGGATGGACGAAATAGAGAAATCATTAATAAAATTACACATCTCCCCAGTACAATCCCCCACCACTGGTTTACCTCCGCCTAACTCGGATCGGAACTCACCTATCGTATCGCAAGTGCAAGCGAACCCAGAACCAAATACTGATACAGATGTAAATGTCCCTCCTCCCGAGCATTTTCAGTTTCGTCCCGGAAATAATGAATTGACCAACACCCCCAATGAATCTAATTACCCTCATCGAGGAATTACCCCTATGAACTATAACGCAGATCTATACGGAAAAATGACTCACCCTGTGGAGAAGATTTTATCCGAAATCCCTTATACAGATGGTTTAAATGTTTCCAAGTTACTAACATTTATTAGTTATCTTCTTCAGATAAAGGATCTACAGCAGCTGAATGACTGGCAAATTTTACAAGTTCTGTTACCAAAGTGTAAACCCCCGTTAAAAAATCGTGTGCTAGAAGCCCTAACCTCTACTTTCCCAGTAGAAGAGCTACATAGTTCTTTAATAAAATACTTTATTCCCACCGGCATCTATGAGGAAATAAAAAGAAAGACAGTACTCCGAGTACAAGGACATCAGGAGAGATTAGCTCACTACATCTCCGATATTAGGGAGTCCTCTCGACTACTACGTGTAAGCTGGAATGAAACACAACTGGTGGACACCATTTTAATAGGCGTGTCACCTGAAGAAAGATCTCGACTATCATTGATGAATAGACCCAATACTATTGCTGATCTAGAACAGTGCAGTATCCATTCTTCAAATGTATGGTACTCAGATCAAAGTAGAGAAGCAATGAAAACCTCTGGAACTAATAGACATCAATTGCGAGCACTACTGCCTGATGTAACAACCTCGTATGAAAGACAAGTTTCTAGTAGACCTCACCATGTGCGCAAAGCTGGTAAGTTAACTGTAAACCCAGATAAAGCGGAAACCAAGTACCCACCTCGCAGAAAACCCACCTGTTATAATTGTGGCAAATATGGGCACATAAGAAGAGAGTGCAAAAGTAAGCCATTGGAACGGAATAACCCCAATTCAAAAAACATGTAAGGCAGGGAGACCCGAAAACCTGTGTCTTCCGCAGCTACTCAAAATTGGGTAAACTAAAAGAAACCAGTAATAATAATAAGAATGAATTATTCTGTAACCGAGTGAAAAACAAAAAAGGTGCGAAAGAAATCGACCCCTATGTGCGAGAATTTCGTGAAAAGTGTAATGCGATTAATAGATGTAAATGGAAAAAAAATCTACTACCATTAATACGAGTCGACTTAGGCGTTACATCCCCCATCGCCTTAATTGATTCGGGATCTAGTAGAAGCTTAATCAGCCAAGAATTAGCGGACATGTTAGCTAAACATCGTCTAGTAAAACGGAACCAACCTGTGAATATAAAGTGTGCTAAATAAATATGGTGATTAAATAGACGATAGTTCTAGGAGCGTTTCTTAAATCCCCAAAGTAGTTTAATAAATAATAAAGTGAATAATAATAATTGATTTAAATACTAGAGCTAAACAAATCCTAAGTTATACTAAAATTGTGTGAAGTAAGTAAAAAAAAAAAGAAAATAATTATAAAAGTACAGTTACACATTGTAAACACTTCGCAGTGGTGGCCAGTAAGAGAAAATTAAAGCGTGTTCAGTAAGGTAGTAAGCAGCCGCCCACCCTCTCTATTGTGATAAACCGGTGCTAGCCTGAACAATTGAAAACCACCCCTAGTGTGTATTACAATGAACAATGCATTATGTAAAGTACTCCCCTCCCGCATAGTTTGTTTAAGTATTGTAAAAAGAGATAAAAGAGAATTATATTCGTGAGATTCCGCTTCTCTCAAACCAGTGATCTAAAGTGGAGTATGGGATCCTCTTTAGATTACATTAGAAATAAGTTTATGAGATATAATCAAGTAGTGATTATAAATGTAACGTAACAGGTCACAACGGCGCCGACTGAAAGGGTAATGATAGGGCAGAAATGTGCCAAAGATCATTAATAAATGCTGAAAGCTAACTTGATCAGTTAGAGTAAGCTGGTGTCAGTCGGGCCGGGATGTTGTGAGTTACGGATAAGTAGGGATCATTCCAATCTAAGGTTTGGAAATTAGTATTAAGATTAAAATGTAAGTTAGTACTTAAGAAGTAAGAAAAAGGGAATTTCACGAAGGCGATCATTTAAATGAATAAGGTCATTTAAAGGAAATTAGAGAAAATAAACTGTGCACTAATAATAAATAACTTCACACACTGACACTAATCGTACTCCCAGTCCCCAATAGTGAGTTAGACTCAAAAGGCTTAACCGTAGCGTGCAATTTAAGCGGTGGAGTCTGTGACGATTTAAATTGTACCAATAATCAAGAAAATAAAAATTTTTAAAAATTAAGGTTGCGAGCTCTTAAGCCATTTAAATCTCACTGTATTAATATAAAATACCTGTATGTACTCAGTATGAGAGGAAGCAGTAATTAATTAGTTATAAGATACTCTAATAAAAAGATAAATTGTAAAGAGTTATTAATATCGTATTTAACCCTTTGCTTGTAAGCAGGCGCTGTCCTGTTGATTCCAGACTCGACATGCTTTCAGAGTTAGAATAAGATAAAAAAAATTAATGTTAATAATAAAAAAATCTGAAGACATAAATAGTCGCTAAAACAACTGATTTAAATTATGTATATTTGTTTAGGGATAGTTTGTATAAATAAAAAATGTTAACTTAAATATAGTTAGGAACTATATTCTCGCGCGGAAATTGTCCCACTAACTTTTGCCCAGTACCAGGCAAAGGGAGCGGAATTTCTCTCTCTTGCAATGGTGACTCCGTACAGTATAGACGTAGGAGCTGTGCGCTTAAAATATGTTAACGATATTTTGCTTCACCTTAAGATGGTGTACCAGATGTAGTTGTTTAAAACATCTGGATGTGTTAATTAATATAGTCATGTAAATAGACAAGAAATTTAAAGTAAAGTAAAAAATCGAAACGTAAAAAAAAGGAGTGTAACACAAGATGACTTAGTGCTTCAACAAATAACAACAATTCCAAAGTCATACCAGAAGATGTGAACTATCAGAAGCCACAAACTCTACTGCACGTGACAGAATATGCAGATCAGGACATCCGAGAATCTACAAGATCATCGTAGATATCTACACGACATATTGTTCAACCTGCGAACTTTTGGAGCCCTTTACAGAGGAAGGCCAGACCGAGATGACGACGTCCGAGATGACGACGTAGCTGTTCCTGTTTCCCAAGACGGATGCCCCAGGACGAGTCTTCTGCATACCAATTAAAAGGTGACTCGATAGCCTGTCTATCGAGGGTTACTAATATTTGTCACACAACACTTCTTGAAAGAGACTTTTCAGAAACTATTAACTTTGTAAAGACTTATAAATTTAAATCTAAGAATTTCATGTAACTATTCTAACTTCATACGTTGTAACAGTTTATATGCTAATGTAGAGCATTATAATTCAAGCAATAATACCATTCTTCAAATGGTTAAATAAAGAAAGTCTTGCAAGCTAATATCATGAAATGAGTATAATTAAAAGTTTTAATTGCAGAAATACAGAAAGTTGACCCGGATCCGAGGTATAGCTATATAAAATCAAGTTTGATCTCAAACTCTAAAGAAACCTTTCAAATAACCTAATAATTGAATTAGTAAAGTCATGGGATCTGTCAGTATATGTTTTTTTAAATGTTAAATAAAGAGAAGTCTTCTTGTTACACACATATGAGGAGTGCTTAAATCAATTGTATACCTTGCCATTGTTTCCTTACACAGCTAGTAAGTAATTTGTTATATTAATTATTTGTGATCAATTCTGTTACAACGTAGGCAGCCCATCTAATTAACGGAGTTTAATTACGAGGGGTTCCCTGGATTTGTAACGCCGGGAAAAAGACGTTACATTGTCCGTGTTTCGATTTTTGCAGCCAAACGCAACACAATACCGTATACCATTTTATAGACACTAGTTATTTTTCAACCTTTACTCTCGACAGCAAGAAGCATAATAAATTGAAAGTAAAAAAAGAAAATGTATTGTATTGAACATAACGGTAAAGGAAAAGGGATTAACCCAGGGGATAAACCGAGTGTACGACAGTGGTAGGGAGTAGGGGACATTGCCCTTGTGAGTCGCCATTTTGGGACACCCTCAAACTTGCCACACTTAATGCACGCAAATGCTCCCTCCACTCCGTTCCTACCTCCATGGTCTGCACAAGTGACGAAACAGAGATCTAGGTAGGTACGTAGTGAACCAATTACCGGTAACAAAGTTATCTAGTGAAACACATCTTTCAGAAGTGGAAACTACTTAGTTGTCAGTACCATTTAACGCAGACAGTTCTCTCCTAAGGCGGTCGTCTGCTTCTGCTTTGTACTTCGGTAAGCTGCTTCCTACATTTTAACCCCGTACTCCTTTACGTCTATAATAATTATTTACTTAATCGAGCAACTAGTTATTGAACTAGAAATGAATGATCTTCCTTTCATATTTACCGCATACCACCAATAACCTACATATCTCGGTTTACTTCACAAAATAAACGTGTGTGTGTGTGTGTGTGTGTGTGTGTGTGTGTGTGTGTGTGTGTGTGTGTGTGTGTGTGTGTGTGTGTGTGTGTGTGTGTGTGTTTATCCTCAAGGATAAGTTTTTACAAATTGAAGCGGTTTCCTCAACATCTAAAGATAATAAAAATTAAAAAACACAGCTATAAAAACATTTGGGAATTTAATGGTAAGATAATTGAAAAGGCCAATGAGTTGGTTAATTATGCAAAAGTAGAATATCTACACTACAGAACATATCAGTATATAAAAACATAAAGGAGTCCGTCTTTCTTCATCTCTCATCTCTTTATTTATCTGCGTATTTAAGTGCGCGTGGGCACACATAAACACAGGTATATTTGAAAAAGCTGATAATAAATATCAAATTCAGAAACGTCTAAAAAAGTACTCTTGTTCCCATTACATTAAATAAACATTAATAAATGGCACAATTCCATAATAAATGGCATAACTTGCACAGCTCGACGTGTGTGTGTGTGTGTGTGTGTGTGTGTGTGTGTGTGTGTGTGTGTGTGTGTGTGTGTGTGTGTGTGTGTGTGTGTGTGTGTGTGTGTGTGTGTGTGTGTGTGTAGCATTTAACCGAAAATATATCCAGGCTGCGGAGGGCATGTTATTTGTCGACGGGAGCTGTCTGGACTTGTTCCCAGCTTGATGTTTTTGTTACTCCTTCCCTCGTTTGCAGGGGGCGGCTGTTTGGACGTCCTCTTCTCCTCCTCCCTCCCCCATTATGCCTAATGTGTTGGGCATATGTGAGTCATTAAGACTAACGCTTTATTACGGTTTCACCGTTATGTTGCATTTGTGGTCTCTTCTTCTTGCTTGTTCCTTGTTCGCTCTTCAGCTTTTGTTGTTGAACAAATAATGCTGTAACCCTGTTCCGCCCCATCGGTCTCTCCCTCTCTGAAACAATTATAGACATCGGCTTCACCAGCACTTTTGTTTGTTCTACTTAAAGCGTTCTCAATCTCCGAAAGTGATTATGCACGCATCAGTGTTTTTGACATTTACACATGTCGCCCATTCGTCGTCTGCCTTCGCGTCACAAATTCTTACTGCTCTAAAAATACTAGAAATTTAAGTTAAATTTTAAATTGTACAAAACACCTTTGTTTAAAACAATTTTTTAACAATTCATTTGAAACCGACAGTATTGTGTTCTTTCCTTCTTCTTGTCTGTTGGCAATCCCAAATGCTTTTTGAGAGTTTACTGATAATAAAATAAGGACAGTAACTACTGCAAAATAAATCATTGTTTCGAACAGAGAAATTCATTATATGCTAACGTTGAGATTACCATTGACTTTCTGTACATTCCAAGACAGTAACGGATCACCGTATGCTGAATCCACCATTAATATGAAGCATTTTATGTTTTTTGAAAAATGAAATTAGAAACATGTCCATTTATAGAAAGCCAAAATCACTCAGAACAAAAATAAAATAAATGTCGTAAGTGTTCGGTTATCTTTCAAGATTACAGTTTTCCCGAGAGAAAACACAAAGTGTTGCACGTAAGAATCGTTAAGTTGGCGTACTATACGCGACATTGCTATGAAATTGAAATCTCGATAGCAGTTCGTATGAACTCGCACGATATGTAACGCTTATAAGCGTATATCGTCAGCGCTTAAGACTACGCCTGTTTATAACCTTTAAGGTTTTAGAATTACATATACATTATGCAATAATAATGTAGCAATATTTACCAATACTAGATAAAAAGAAAAATCTCTCTAATCGCAAATTATTGAGCAAGAAATTTTTGATGATATAGTACATATAAAGGTAGAAATGTTCCCCGTTGACCTGCGTTTTGCGACCCCTAACACGTTCGCGTGTACACGTTTAACGTATTCAGACTGTATGTTAAGGCTCGAGTATGTCCCTATCAAAGACTTCGAAATTCCGTTATATCAGATCCATACATTTTGTTCTATACTGTTTATATCATTATATCATAGTATGCAAAAAGATAATAAATAAATAAACAACTGTTCCCGTCAAAATGCAACCGGTGTGTAACGGTAAAGAAACCGCCTGCTGGCTAATGGCAGTGCGAAAGTTACCAAGGGGTTGAACTTCATAGCTAGTACTAAGTGGGCTGCAATTGTGAACACAAACTAAAAAACTTGGAAACAGACGCGGGCTCGGAAGAGTCCAATTTACAGGTTTCCGACCGCGGTCATTGGGCACGTTCAAAGAAAGATGATTTTCATATGCTCGTCAGATTTCACGTTTCGCAACCTACCTCTGATTTCATTCTTTTTTATTCCATTACTCTAAACTTGCAGCACACAAAATCGTATTTCACGAGAGTAGATCTTCGTACACGATACAGTTTATTATATAATATACAATACAATGACCCACAACCACTTGCCCATACCTAGGTGTGTATGTTTGTGTATGTATATATAAATATGAACATAGACCTTCCTCGTATATGCTAAGACAATGTGATCTTTTTTTTCTGTCTTCCAAGAAAACTACAATTTTGATATTTCAACTTAAGTTCAGTGGGGTGTTACAGCACAAGAAACATGAGAGACTTCCGCTTTCGTGAACTGCTATTTACGAATATAACTATTTCAGCCACTCTGAATCAGGATCGTGTTCAGGTGTCTAATAACTCAACAAAAAAATAATATACAAAAGTTTATAACAAAGTCAGTCTGTAAGAAATAAGATCACATTACAACAAAACATAGACTAATCTATGTAAATTAGACATGAGTAGTAAATCCAGTTTAAGTGTTGCTATTGCTGTTGCTAGTGGTTGTAACTTGTAACTACAAATTCGTTAAACAGTGTTACATTGAAATAAATTTTGTCGGGGTCATATTAAGCGAGGAGCTCGAAGTTCGTCTGTTGTGCCCCTAGTTGTATATAGTGGGGCAAAACAGCATTGGAAAAATGAAAAAAACAGAAAGTCACACAGTCCCAAGAAGGTCACACAAAGGAAATGTGCGCGCGCGCGCGCGTGTGTGTGTGTAAAAGACTGGACAGTGGCAAAGTTTGTAGGCAGCGGCTGTGGACGACGTTTGTAGGACGTAGTATAGAACGAGAGAGCGCCCGACGGAGAGGAAGTCACACCAGACGCGCTCCGTATTAGTTTCTTTGTTAAAACTCGCTCGCTTGTGATTAATGAATTGTAAAACGAAAAAGTAAATTTATTCTCACACATGCCAAACGCTGTTTACACACAAGCCCATATAGGCCTAGTGTTCGTTAGTGTGCGCCTGCGTGTGGGCGCAGGGAAAATGAAAAAACGATAGGGGGAGAGAGAGAGAGAGAGAGAGCGAGAGGAGTGAGTGAGTAAGGGAGAGAGATAAAGCATGAACAAAACTACTTCTGATGAAATTTTTACTATTTCTTTGTCACTCTTTACATCATATTTTCCTCCCCTCCTGTTCTTCG
This sequence comes from Magicicada septendecula, assembly GCA_034769895.1. NCBI lineage: Eukaryota > Metazoa > Arthropoda > Insecta > Hemiptera > Cicadidae > Magicicada > Magicicada septendecula. Next base: position 176,903,614 of record CM068371.1, on the reverse strand, counting down.
AAATTCCGCCCACACTCCTTATCAGTCAAACAAAAAACAAAATCTTGTTTCATCCGAAGGACTTCATCGCTTTCAGTTTTTCTTTGAATATATTTTTAGAACCCATTAAACACTGTACGAAGCTTGTAATCTGTTTATTGGAAAGATACTGGATGTTAGACAATTGTTCACAATGTGGCAAATGATGTAACAATGTGTTAATTGATGTCTACAACAACAACAAAATCATATTCGCTCCGTTTAACACCGCTTACATAATCCTCATCGAACAATAGCTGACCGATTGAACCGATAAACAATTATTGCATGATAGAAGGGCCGCGACTTACGAAACTGTGTATAGACAGTGAAATAAATGTTTACGAAATGAAGAAGCGGAAAATATTCTTCTTCGCCGTATGCCGCAATCTACTTGTATTTCCAACCATACTGGTCGCTCCATCGTACCGTGATCTCCTTTGCGTACTTTAAATCTCTCTTTTGCGTGATCTCTTTTGGTTTAGCGTACTTTAAACACAAAAGTCAGCCTTTGAACCGCGATAAAACTGTGACAAGTATTAGGGCATGAGCCGGCGTTGGCCCCTCAGGAATCTCTTTGATCGTCTTGTTATTAATACGATTTACTGAAATAACCAACTGACAAAATTAACAGAAGGGTCAAACTAAAACAACAGATAATTTCTACAAATACTTGTGCAATTGTAATTGTTGTAATTAATAACAATTATATCTTGTAGGCTAAGTTATTAATCGTATATAATAAATGTATTTGCATATTACATATTTTCATACACTAATTATATTTTCAAAATTGTTAACAAAATTTTATACTTATATAGGCCTACATAGGTAGGCCTATATAAATAGTAGTTAGTTCTTGGTTACTATAATTATTCTTTTTCAGAAATTTTAGTTTCGGTTAGTTGAATTTATGTATCTAAACATATATAATAATGATTTCCAATTGTGTATGTGCGAGCGCGTGTGTGTGTATGTGTGTTGGATGTATGATGTGCCCTATTTTCGCGTTGAGTCAAGCATTGAATTTCGTGCTGTTTTCCCCTAAGGTTTTACCTAAACCTTTCGGCAGATACTCTGCCATCTTCAATTGATTCCTCGTTGATGTTCTAGAATGGACTAAATTCCCCTTATTAGTCAAACGTTTAAAGTCATAAGATATGTCTCAGTTAACGCGAAACCCATTCCCAGCTCAGTCTCGTTACGAAATATTACAATATTTAAAGTGTTAAATCGTACGTTTAATATGTAGGTCCTATCTGTACTAAGTTTCGGGCCGCTTTTGCTGGAGTAAAGTTTAAATTCGAGATCTGCTCTCATTACTGATGCACCATCGCGTCTACATCCTCATGTAGTCGGAATTTCATTTCAACGAAAGCATGGATTTCCCTCAAGAAAATCTTGTGTGCGTATGTGTGTGTGGGGGGGGTGGAATCGAATCCAATAAGTCCGTCGGCTTGTCAGTTTGCATTCACAGTACTGCTATACAATAATTATATAATACCATTAGTTGGGTTCACCAATTGAGTGAAGCTTCAGTGAACCTACTCGCTGCAGTGAAAGTTGTTAAAAATTCCTTACGCTGAGATTCATCTTTTTTTTCTAACGAACAAAAGCTGCAAGTAAATTTTTTATGTAATCAAAGGCGGCGGTTTACTTGAGAACGAACACAGGGAATGAGAGAGGAAGCTTTCAAAACCGAGACCACAGTGATTAAGCTATTAATTAATATCTTCTTCGCTTGAATGCGGCAAGGATCAATTATCTTCAGGCATTCCCTGCTCAACAGTGTAACTTTTAATACTTTAAAATATTGCGTTTCATTAAAACAATCGCTGCGAAACTTTTCAGAAACGATCGGCCGTTTATAGGAAAACACGTAAGCGTGTACACTAACAAGTAATTTCTAAGGGGCGAAGTGTCGCTGGGACAAATCTTTTGTAAGAAAAATCCATTCATTACCTACTATAGTGATTATTAAAATTTAAAGATTTTAAAGCGATTTTGCAATACACGATTTAAAAAAAAAAAAAAAAACCATTTCTGTGGTCATTACATGTTATTACTTCACGTGAAGTGGAAAAAGTTACAATAATTTACACTATACCGTATATTATAGCTTATCGGTATGTTTTTCATTTTCTTTTTACCCATGTTCATTTATTATATCTTTCGCATTATATGTTTGTAGGCCTAAGCGTGTACATTCACATCTATTAAAAATCGAGATGGCTGGTCAGATAAATGTCAGTTTCAGTATTATGAGCGAAAGAATTAGATCAGTAGAAACGTTATTAAAAGCATGGGTAAAACATTTGCGCACGGCGAAAATGATACTTGTTAAATACAATTTCATAACAACAGCACACAAAAAATTGTCAACATAAAGATTCATATCACGAATAGGTCTACAAATAAATTAAACAAAGAGTCTTTTTGAATTATGAAAGTCAGTCAATCATAGATCAGTCCGCGTATTTCTCAACGTTTACCTAGTGTAAGTTGTTGAAATAATAACACAGAACAAAGCGTTTGAATCGTCACACCTCCTCCGCGTCTGTCACAAAACCGCGGTGCCTGAACGTGTTGCTTTCGTGTCTCAAGTAGACAGTTTACTTTCAATTCTATCTTTGATATAACCAACACATCCTAACAAATACACACAGTTGAAGTATCTTTACTAACGTTAGATTCGGCGTATCGTTTGTGCAGCCTGCATATTTTTACTATAGCTTGCAACTTTTGACGTCCCGTTTATAAAAAATAAATATTAACTTCTTCCACCTAATGGTATTGCTTCCTCGGCCACAAGGATGAAAGTCGAAAACCTTTGATGTAATAACTTGTTCTTAAAGGCGCGGTACTTCCCGACTCTGTCTCTGCGAACCAATCAGATTGGACCACTAGTGAGATGATGTTACCGTTTTCAGTCCTTACTGTCTCTGTGTTGCCACAATTACTATTCACAGCTGCAGCTTACCACGTTGAATGGAACCGATCCGTCATGTCGTGTCGTCGTCATTCTCTTGTCGGTGTAGCCGTTGTTTAATGATAAGCAGAAACACGTTATCACGTAATTACACTGATGCGAGATAAACTACTTACGGCTGATAACAGTTGCTTAGGTGCCGACTGTCATCCTTTTGGCCAAGGGAGTTATAATGCTCTGATTTTATTTATATTTGCATAAATGTCTAAGACGTAAAAAGAAATGAACATTTAAGGCGTAAGATTAGTAGCGTGTGATCACTTAGTAGGCCTACACGTTAGAAAAGTAGCAGTGCTAAGAACTAGCATTTGATATTGACACACTTTATCGAATGACACTGGATATTCAGTACACCTCCCCCAAAATTCCTCACGAAATAATATTTACGCGTATTGCGTGATTACAGTTTTCTGTGTTTGTGTTTAATTGCAGGATAAGTGCATAATTTTAAATATAAAGTCATCATTGCAAGTAGACCAAAATTTTTATGTCAATTTCATCTCGAAGATACGAATATTAACTCCTAAAAATTCCAAAATGCTTCCCTTTATGTAGTCTGTGTAGATTTTAAGTGGTATATACATTGTATTGACTGCTGTCATGAATGTGTGTGTGTGTGTGTGGGGGGCGTGCATGGGTGTGCGTGCTTTTATTAAACAGAAAGTATTCAGTCTTTGCGAAAATGAATTCTTTGATGCTCCGAGATCTTCGTCTCCGTAAAGAATTAAATGCCCTTAACTCCAGTAAATATGGGTTTTCTGTATACATTCCCCAGGGCAACGCGTTTCAAGTTACAGTAACAAGAAATTGGCGGTATAAAACTGTTATTCTTTGTCGACAATTGGTACATCGACCCATCTCACTGTTGCCAGTCATATCGAAGGTACTCGAGCGACTCCTGCACGGTCGTTACGCGCCCCTGCTGGATGGTTTCATTCGGCAGGAGCAGTTCGACTTCCGCAGAGAGCACTCGACGACTCTTCAACTCGTCCGGGTTGTTATCCATTTGACGGACGCCTACAACAAGCATCTGTCCTCCGTCGCTGTTTTGCTCGACGTGAGTAAGGCCTTCGATCGAGTCAGGCACGAAGGTCTTCTCTACAAACTGGCCCACTCCCCTCTACCTGCCTCATTCGTTCATTTTCTCCGATCGTACTTGTGCGATGGCATCTTTAGGGTATGCGTCGATGGGTCGTACTCACCCGTCCGACCAGTCGCTGCAGGCGTACCTCAAGGATATGTCCTTGGCCCCGTTCTGTACCTCGTGTACACGAACGACCTGCCTGGAGTCACTCTCTCGCTCTATGCGGATGACGCCATGTACCACGCCAGCTCAGCGAGTCTTGATTTCGCAGCTGGCCTGGTGCAACGTCAGCTCGCCGTACTTCCGGACTGGCTAAGGAAGTGGAGGATGGCGATCAATGCGGAGAAATCCGAGGCGATCGCCTTTTCTCATAAATTAACTTCCCGATGCCAGTCCCTCTCCCTTGAAGGGAGCCCAATCGAATGGAAACTGACTGTAAAGTACTTGGGCGTCACTCTTGACCGACGCCTAAGCTTTGCATCTCACGTCTCCCTGAGTCTCCAGCGAGCCCGAGGCGTCAGAGCCAAACTATTTCCCTTTCTCTCTCATCGGGGTTCAGTGCCTGTGCGTACTAAACTCACCATCTACTTGCTCTTTCTTAGGGCAATCCTGACTTACGCAGCCCCCGCCTTTTGGGTACTATTCAGCCCATCCGTTGTCGCCCGTTTGGAAGCTTTCCAATCCCGAACCCTCCGCTACATCTCCAACCCTCCCTGGTTTGTCAGAAATGATGCCATCAGGCGAGGGTTGAAGGTTCCTTCACTCACCGAATTCGTTCGGTCCCTTGCCCTCAAACTATTCACCCGAGCCTATGCCTCGAACCGTCCCCACATCCGTCGACTAAGCACAGATGTCGGCCCACCACCTAGACGACACAAACGCCCCCGAGCATATGCCTCGACGACCCTCCATAAGCAGTTCACAGAACGTCTGTCCACTCCCCCCCGAACTTGAGTATTTTCACGCTCCTACTCCTTCCTTCTTTCTCTTTTCCGTGCTGGCGCTCGGCGACAGACTAGGGGGGCGTCTGCGCTTGCCCTAGGTGTGCTTAGTGCCACCTCTGGTGGACGCTGCCTCCTCCTACGCTCTCTCCCGTGCGCCGACATTGCCGCTTGGCAGCCCTCGGCGACTTTTCCTGAGCGGTTAGAGGCGCCCTACCCGTTGTGGGAGGGTAATTCCTACTACTCAAGCGAAAAGTCTTCGAGGCCTCCCCCATTCTGCCGTCGCGGGTCTCTTCGAGGTCCCAGGGTCCAAGAAAAATAATAACATCCCATCCCTCCAAATAAATATGATGGAGGTCTCATTCCTCAGACAGCGCGAGATCGCTGGTCAAGGTAACACGCAGGCAACATGCAGTCATCGGGTATCACCCGGACACTGCGACCACCGGAGCACGACTAGCTGCTGCTCCGTACAACTTGGACTTGGACTTGGACAATTGGTAGGTCGGAAACAGTCGGTACAAATTGTCTGCGTTCTTAATTGTTTCTCTGTGGTCTGATCTGTTGGCTTTTGCATGACCGATCGTGTTTTTGGAAAAGGCAAAACTAATTATCCATAAGAATAGCTGTTGCCATAAAAAACATAGATGAATATCTTGGACAATCACCGGGCAACCACAAAACTGTGGAAATCATTTAATCAATTTTTTACGTAAAACAGACAGTGAAATAATAATTACGATCAGATTAAGACAACCGTATTAAACTTCCTCATATTAACTTCATAAAACTTTATCTGTTCTGATGTCTTTTGTGTATATTTTTTTCAAAATAATCAGTATGATATTTTGACAACTACTATAATATTGTTACGAGTGCTGCATGCGTCGTGATTTAAATCACTGGAGGAAACTATTGAACGCAAGAGAAATCGATACTTACAACTGTTTAATAACACTTATTAATGAGACAATGACTTGAAGAAAACAATGTCTACTAGTACAGGACTCTCAAATAATAATATACATCACCAACTTAAACACTGGGACAATAGATGGGTAAATAAGGAAAGCAAGAAGTAGAAGTTGCCCTACATGACGTAGAAGTTGACCTCAGGAGAGTGGGTATCGGGGATTGCAGGTGGAGGTTGGAGACAGAGGTGTTTGGAGGCCAAGGCTCATCGTGGGCTGTGGCGCCAGAGGAATGAATGAAAAATGACCAACTTAAATAATTTCAATAGTCTGTACACAAATAAATAATGAAATACTTGACACGTTCATATACCGCTTTGACTTGACACGTTCTCACTGATGTCAGACTCAAAATCTATTTCTCGGACTCGCAAAGTTAACCGCCTGAATTTTCGCGGCACGTCACGTAATTAAGAAGAGGGTATCGCCTTACTGTGTAATGTTTATGAGACTACTTTCAGCCATGAGACAGTTTAAAGTCCCGTGACTACAGTTTTCCAGCCCCCAAAAATTGAACAATAATCGGTATGAAGTTGGGTACGAATGAAACTGACTCTCAACTTCACAGTATAGAGATTTCACATCTATTCGAGTCAAACGCCACCCACTCACGTTAATTTATCGACAGTCATTGTGTTTCGTTTTCATTAATGCTACTGCTATTCGTCATTTGTCAGTTGCAGTTTTGTGACCAAGGACAAGGGTTACCTTTACTTGTACCACTGACTCTTTACAAGTTTTTTATTTCACCGAACACAATAGCCGGATTGAGTCGCGCGATCCATTAGCAACGCCGGTCGGTCGGTATTGTACAGTTTATTCATGGCTGCCGTTCGTTCGCTCCCACGATCTCCAGTTACTATACGTGTATGTACACTAATTAATGGTGGTTTTAAACAGCTCTACCTCGTTACTTAGCTCGGTATTGTGTACTGTAGATGCGAGAGAGTTCTTTGCCGTGCTCCCGTTTCACAATATACGTCCATTATAGCCTACGTTACAAATCAACTGTCTCATTTCTAATAATAATTAACCACGTAAACCAGACCACACCTAAGCTCAAATACAAGTTGGCAATCTTGTGAAAACACGGCCGTGGATAATTTTTATAGATATATAATAGATATAAGTGTAGAAACTTGATACCTCTTAATTTTTACAGACGATGGGTGGAAGTTATTGATATTTAGTATTACGTTACCAGTTGTAGGCCTATTTACGTATGTACGCCCAAACCACTAGTTTATAATCTGTTAACAATTCTCTATTCTCCTTCTTCTTCTTCTTCTTCTTCTTCTTCTTCTTCTTCTTCTTCTTCTTCTTCTTCTTCTTCTTCTTCTTCTTTCTTCTTAGGCGCAAAAAGTACATATACCTATCCTTGCCCGGCTTCGTCTTTGTCGTTCAACTATCTTGGACCTGAGCGTTGGCAATCTTCATCATCTGGAAAGAGGCCCTTCAGTCGATCATTAGGTTTTTTTCTCTATTACTCATTTTTCCTGTTGTGTTCTTATGTAGTTTCTCGGCTATGCTGCTATCTTCCATTTTTGTTGTATCTCCCATCCACTTCAATCTTGTAGGTGATAAGCTCCCCAGTAGCGTATCTAGAATTTGGCTAGGGGGGGGATAGTCCAGCTTCATACAAAATAAAAAACAAGTTAAGACTAATCAACGTTACTATCTTTAATGTGGTTGAAAAACGTGTGATAACATCCCAAAATCATTCCATAAAAGTAAACGGAAATAATACAATAAAAATGTTATCCGGTCCCGTTCGCCTCCCCCCCCCTCCGTAAATACGTCTTTGCACCACCCCTGATTTTCTCTGTCGACACATTCTTTTTTCGTATGTTAACCCAATATTCTTCTTAATCATGTCTGCTTTCTTTCCAGTCTATCCAGAAGTCATTTGACGATTTTGAAGCTTTTTTCTGTAAGCTTAACTTACTGCTTAGCGTCCTATGAGACTCAGTACTCTAGTAAATTATTCTTTACCTAAATCAAATTACTCGTGTGTCCTGTTTCTGCCTCGTCGTCGTCGTCGTTGTCTTCTTCTTCTTCTTCTTCTTCTTCTTCTTCTTCTTCTTCTTCTTCTTCTTCTTCTTCTTCTTCTTCTTCTTCTTCTTCTTCTTCTTCTTCTTCTTCTTCTTCTTCTTCTTCTTCTTCTTCTTCTTCTTCAGCGTCTCGGAGTCGAACCTTAGCCTCCATAATCATCTGCCTCCATTTTTCTCTGTCCTTGGTGAGCGATGTCCGTTGTTTTATTTTAAGTAAAATATGAGCATCCCTCGCCACTGCATCAATCCAGCGATGCTTGGGTCTTCCGACAGGCCTTTTACCTTCAATTTGACTAAACAGTACCTTCCTAGATATTCGGTTGCCTTCCATCCTAATAATGTGTCCTGCCCATTTCAATCTATGCAGTCGGATGCTGATGGCCAGATCATTGTCTTTACAAAACTTGGATGGATGATGGCGATTCGCTGGGCGGAGACTTCTACACTCGTAAGGCTAGACAGAGAATTCGATTTAATTTGTTTACGTAGATTCGTGTCCGTTCGCGTAATTCTCTGGGCGTTTTTTTAACGTGTTATGTAAATGACATGTTTTTCGAGATGACTATTGGAATCTGTATTATAGATATCATGTGAATTAACTATCTCTGTAGAGTTTGCAGTCTAATTCGTAAGCAGGAACGTTGTGGATGTGGGCCGAGTTACCATACTAGTCTAGATATTTAAAAAATACGTAAATCTATATTTATGTGGATATACTGAATCTTAGATTCGGACGTTTTGATTTTGACCATAGGCCCTACGTCCAGGATATTATATTTTTACCGTCAGCATAGGAAGACGCATTCACATTACCTTCGTTGAAAACGGTTATCCTGCCATCAGAATAAAATTAATTTTATTTAGTGTTTATTGTAAAGGGAGACAGATCTTTTCCTTTTTCTATGTTAAAGTGCATTTCACTACTTCCATGCACACATAATAACATGTGCGCGTGTCTGTCACCCGTAGGCATCATAATAGCGCTTAATATGTTAATATAATACCATAAGACAGCAGCATTGAAATGTAATTTGTCCGACCCATGTATAAACCAGATAATTGCAAATAATTACTGATCAACAACCCGTTTCACGTTTCTAAAAACAACGAGTAGAACGACGAGAGAGAGCGCGTACTTACAAGGTAACTGGCGCTCACAATTTCATAATTGCATACATTACCATTTGTAAAATACGACAGTTGAAATAAGTAGTTCTAAAATTATACGTGGAAAATAATACGAAAGAAAAAGAATCAGTTTTCCCACGTAGATTGTGTATTAGAGCGCAATGAAATGTGTTCCATAAATGTAAAACTCGCCGACTTTTCGACCCAAACTTTGTCGCAGTTGAAACTGTGAACAGGAAAAGTAATAAAAACGTTTAACCTATAAACGTGCGCGCAACTGGGTTTCTACAAGTTTGCGTGAACTGTTCATTATGATGTAAGACATTTATTCAAAGTTCCGCAGTGAGACAAAGTGAAATAATAAACTATTTTAATGTCTTTAACAGCTCTGAATTAACTTGGAAGAATATTCTTTTTTTACAGCTGTATAATAAATCTCAACTATGCGTGCAAAGTATTTAGCAAACTCAGCTCCAGAGTTCGCGATGTAGCTTCGAAACCCTCCTCATCTCTCTCTCTCTCTCTCTCTCTCTCTCTCTCTCTCTCTATATATATATATATATATATATATATATATATAAAACATTATAGCCCATTGTTTCACTGTGGCCCATCCAACAATAAAAAATGGGCCACATTCACATGCATAAATAATAAAATGACAAAGCTAACAAAACTGTTTAAGAACACAGACATTCAAATAGCATACAAAACTAACAAAAATAATCTACAAAAACTAAATAACCCACACAACAAAGATAATACAGCAATCAATGGTATATACAAAATTGAATGCCAAGATTGCAATAAATGTTACATAGGACAAACAAACAAAAAACAACTGAAAAAACGTTATTTTGAACACCTAAACGCATACAAAAAACCAGAAATACACAAATATAATTTGGCCACACATGCAATAAACATTGGACATGAATTCCCAAACATAACCAACATGACACTAATAAAACACATACCACACAAAGGCACCATAATGAACATTTGGGAAAATTTACAAATATACTGTACAAACATAAAACACAATACAAACTAATACCTGAACAAATACAAATCAATACAAAACATAACACAATTTTCAAAGCACTCAACATCGTAAATACACAAAATACTAATACATACTCCACAATATCACACAATAAAACCAATTTAAAGTACCAGAAGCCAACAGGAAGCCACAATAACGACCAACCAACACATATGTACTTCACCAGACACAAAATCAGGAAGGCTGAGGATGGGTACAAAATGGTACTCGAAACTAGTTCCTAATAAGGAAAGAAATATCTTGAGGTAAATTCGTTATAAAAATTAAATATAATATATATATATATATATATATATATATATATATATATTATAAAGACCTTTTGTCTATCTATCTATTTTCTGTATATAATGATAGAACAAATCTTACTTACCCGTGACTTTTTACTTTACCTGGGCGCCAGAACAAATCCCAGATACAAATGACACGGATTCAGCACACAGAGCACAGAGACACACTATCTCAGGATTCGTTCAGTGAGTGGAATATTTAAGGGGAATCGTTACAAATAACTCTTAAATAATGTTGAAATTTGTTTAATTAATGACTTTGTTATTGAATTAATTTCTTTAAAAGTTAATCTAATGACTTTTTGCTAACATAAATCTTATTGGTTAATGAGTGTGCCTGAAAAGTGAAGATTAAAACGTCCAAACGACCAATTGCTCTTATCTGGTTGATTTAGGGATTATATATCACCCAAACCAGTGCTAAAGAACGGGTCTGCAATAATTTGCACGTTCAATACTACACCTCACTCTCCATTCAACATTCCTATATTACTTTTTTATCTAATCTTAATAATTAAATACAAAATTTGAATTTATATAGTGTCTTTTAAAATGTTTATTGATTTAATTATTTATTTTGTTATTTTATGTCCATTGATCAATGAATATATTTCTTATCTGATTGATGCGTCGACCGTAGATACTAATCAGTAGAGATACTCCTTTTGATGGTTCGGCTCAGAAGAAATGATGTTGACCAATAACGTTGACTGATGATCCTGGACAATTACAGATGCTGTAGCTATTTTGGTTCACAGGTCACTTCACTGTTAATTAATTATTTATTAATTAATTAATTAGTTATTACGCAGCGAGATTATTTATTGGACTTTACTAGTTCCTCTACTACTGCGGACCACTTCGCGAACTGTTTATTTAAATAAATACTTTGCGTTGTTTGTACAATTGAGACCGTATTTAACACACGTCTTGCTTATTTAATGCCCGAACGAAGAGTGCCCAATTCCCTCATTCTGAGTTAGCGTCTACTCTTAATACAGGGTTGTGATTGGTTTTTCCAAATAAATCATGTGTTTTCCATTTGAAACAATATCGAACAGGTCGGTCAAACTCTCCTTAACAAGTTTGAGATGGTAGAGAATTTCTGGCTAGTTTCGTACTTCTTCTGTTTGCAAATCGTTTGATTACAGGTATTTGCAAACGTGTTTTCAAAGATCTGACCCCAGAATATTATTGCTTTGGTCTTTCTCTGTATGTGTGTGAAAACACCTAATTCGTACCTAGCCTAATTCTCTAGTTATATCTCTTGGCGTTCTTCTTCTGTATAACTTCTTTAAATGTTAATTATATTAGTTGATATTTTGGCTACTTATAGAGCTTTAATTGCTGAACATTATGCAGGTTTCAGAATTGCCGTATATTTATTAGTTTTGAAGATATTGTTGTTTTAATAAATAAAATTAATTGAATAAAATTTCATGTCTGTGCACGCGTCAGTAGTAGCAGTGGCGAGGTTAGACAGAGATGGCTGTGAGTATTCCCTCTCTCTCTTGCTTACGCCGCTAGACTAGCACAGTTTGACACTTTCATTTAACGATCTGATAGGTCGACTATATGAATCGTTATATATACCCCCACTCAGTATAAAAAAAAAATTGATTATTTAAGAAATACATTAATTTTTTTTTCTTCTTGTATACTTTTACACTAATTAAAATTTGCACATATAAAATTTCGCACTTTTTTTTAAATTTGCACTTTTGATTTTTCTCGAATAAAATTTGCACTAATACAATTTTGCTTACTACCTTATAACTAATTATTACAATATGTTACTTAACCTAACATGGCATACACATATTAGATATTCATATGAACATTAATACTTTAATCACAATTTTGACTTAATTGACGTCAATAATCAAAACAACAATACTGACCTTTATTCAAATACTTCTTATTAACATTGATATTGATTCAAAGATATTTATAAAATTTTATTTGACCACGTTTGATTCACATACCTCATTGGCTCAAACCATTGTTTCCTTATTGCTCTATATTTTGTCTATATTTCCTCAAACTATCCCCATGGTACTTTCCTATAATTTTGTTTTTTCCAAAGTCTTTAAATATGTATGTGTACCTTGCAACCTGCTCTTCTATTCTATAAGGTCCCTCGAATATCGGGAAGAACTTGGCCGTGGTATTATCTATGGCAGAGGATACAGGATTCGCTTTCACTAGCACTTCCTCTCCTTCCACAAACCTTACCAACTTGTGGGTGCGATTATATCGTTCTATCCTCTTTTGGCCTTCTCTCTGTATTCTTTCTCCTGCTGTGCTGGTTTTTACCTCATATGGAATAGGTAGATTGTAGTTGGTTGGACTTTTTATGGTTTTGGTCCATACGTGTACTGGTTCTTTGTTGAGAAATAATTCTGAAGGTGTGTACCCCATTGTTTCATTACATGTATTATTAATACACTCAGAAATAAAACTCAAACAATCTACCCATACAGAATGGTTTTGATGGCACAATACCCTGAAATATCTACCTAATTCTCTATGTATTCGCTCTGCTAAATTCGCTTGAGGGTGACGTATTGATGTAAGAATTGGTTTTATATTGAGTTCCTCCAAGGTTTCTCTCCATAGGTTATGGGTGAACTGTTTTCCTTGGTCGGACAATATTTTTCTAGGTTTACCTTACTGTGGGATGTAGAACTTTGTTAGTGCTCTAAGGGTTGCTTTTGTCGTGGCTCTTTGGACTGGGTATGGTTTGACAAATTTAGAAAAGAAATCTACTGTTACTAGAATGTGCTTCACCCCTCCTTTTGCTTTTGATAGAGGCCCGTAATAATCTATAGCTAATAACTCTCCTTTCTCCTTTGCTTGGATTGTTTGCATCTCTACTCTGGTAGATAAGTTCGGGTGTTTACACTTCTGGCCCAGGTCACAAGTAGACAATAATCTTTTCATGCGTTTTGCCAACCCCTTTCCAATGAAGCTTTCTGTTAAGGCTCGATGGCATTTCTTAAATCCAGCGTGGCCCAACGACAAGTAGCATTCCCAAATAAGTTCCTCCATCATACAGCTTGGTAACAATAATTTCCACCTATGGGAACATAGCTTATATAGCTTACCGTCATACATGGAAAATCCTGGTTTGGTGTTGGTAACCGCACTTCTCCAAGCTACACTAATCCTAGGGTCTTCTTGTTGATGGGTCCCTATTTCCTTAAATCGTCTAACTACTTCAGGTTTAGCTACATGCTTTACCGCGTAAATACCTATATCAGTGCTACTACTTTTAATGTTAACTGTATCCATGTTGTTTTCTGATGGTGGATTTCTACTAAGTACATCTGCTACCAAGTTGTCTTTCGCTTTACAATATTGTATTTCAAACTGGTACTCTTGTATAGCCAAGATCCAGCGAGTCAGACGAGCAACTAGCAATTTACACTTTAATAAAAATACTAACGCCTTATTGTCGGTGATTATAGTAAGTTTAGCACCCAGAAAATAACTTCTAAACTTTGGCAGGCTATGCACTATCGCTAATAGCTCTTTTTCTGTCGTAAAATAAGTTAATTCCGCCCCTTTAAGTGTGCGACTTACAAATCTTAATACCGCTTTTTGGCCCTTCTCATCTATCTGATATAAGTGTGCTCCTATAGCAATATTGCTGGCGTCTGTCTCTAAATAAAATCTTTCTCCTACCCTCGGATGATGTAATATAACAGTAATATAAAAAGACTTTTCACTTGTTGTAGCGCTTCATCGTGGTCCCTTGTCCACCTCCATTTAATCCATTTGTTTAACAGCTTTAACAATGGAACAGTACTTTCCGCGTATTTACTTGTAAACCTCTGATAGTAGGTAGCTAAACCTAGAAATGACTTTAGCTGCTTGCAGTTCTTTGGAGTTGGAAATTCTTGTATGCCTTTTACCTTCTCTGGGTCCGTGGTTATTACTTCCACTGAGATTCGGTGACCTAAAAACTTAATTTCCTCCTCACCAAACTCTGATTTCCGTAGATTCAGCGTCATGTTTGCTGATCTGAATTTTGCAAAAATATTTCTTAAATGTTGTAAGTGCTCCTCGAATGTTTGTGACACACATAGAATATCATCTACGAACACTAGTGTATACTTCTCTATCTCATTACCTAAGACACTGTCTAAACACCTTACCATTGCAGCTAAGCTGGTGCTCAGGCCAAAAGGTACAACTTTAAATTGTTAGCACTTGTTTTTATACAAAAATGCCGTATACTGTCTATCACATTTGCGGATTGGAATTTGCCAAAATCCGGATGTTAAGTCCAGTTTGGTCATGTACTTAACACCATTACATTTTTGGAACAATTCTTCCACACTCCTTGCGCACTCGTAATCAGGTATTAATAAAGAATTTAATTTCCTGGCATGAAGGCATAAGCAGATACTCCCGTTCGGCTTGGTGACCACCACTAAAGGGTTAATATAGGGACTACTTGGCCTCTCAATAACTCCATTCACTAACATCTGTGGACCTCCTTTTCCACTTCTTCCCTATAGTGTAAAGGGATTGGATAAGTCCTTTGTACAAATGATGCGTTTTCAGTAAGTGTTAACTGATGTTCATGGAACTTAGCTCTTCCAGGCTCTGTTCTAAAAACATCCCTATACTCATAGACGAGTTGCTGAATTTGGTTCTGTTGCTTGTTGTTCAACTCAGTCCCGATGTTGATTTCTGGAGTATCTTCAATACAGTGCTGGTCACTCCTAACGTAAACTACCGGTTTCTCTCCATACCCTTTTATGACACTTACCGACTTCCAATGCTTAAATTCTTTAATTTGTACACTGATTTTCTTGGTATCTATTTCCATCGTGATGGTATTTCTTTAGAAATTTATTTCTGTCTTCCATTCAAGTAACGTATCTACCCCAATAATACAGTTATGAACGAGTTTCGGGACTATAAGAGCTACAATTTGGGTTTGGGTACCATTTATATTGATAGGTAAATAAATTTGTTCAGTTATCTATTGCATTTTGGCTCCAGTGGCTCCCTGTACATTACAAATTTTTACGGGTAGTCTGGGACAATTATGCAACTGACTATTATTTTCTACAAACTTTGAGCTGACACAGGTTACCTCACTGCCTTTTCGAGTTAGTCACGTCTCTCTCTTTCTCTCTCTCTCTCTCTCTCTCTCTCTCTCTCTCTCTCTCTCTCTCTCTCTCTCTCTCTCTCTCTCTCTCTCTCTCTCTCTCTCTCTCTCTCTCTCTTCTCTCTCTCTCTCTCTGCCCACCATTATCCTCTTTAAATTGCTAAATTGCAGTACGATAGGAATCTCATCTCCTTTCCCATGTCTTTGAATAACACTGCTCTTGGTCGTCCTCTTGGGTTTTCCTCCAAAACCTTTCCTTCAAAAATGTTACTTAAGAATTGATTGTGTCGTAACACATTCCCGATCAATTTTGCCCTTCTTCTTTCCATAATTTATAAAACTGATCTATCTTCGTTCACTTCTGCGAGGACTTGCTCATTACTTTTCTTATCCATCCGACTCATCCTCGTCGTAGTCTACTGTCAGTTATTGTTAAATAAGTGTGACAAAAGATAGGTTATAGCAGCTATGAAGGAGGTTAGAAACCAGTGGAGTAGCTCCTGATGTCATATCAAGATGTGGTAACTTTCTTTTCAGTTTTCCGGCAAATGTGACAGTAGCAACATTGTTCATTAACTGGTTGTCAAGTTCATGCTTCGTTTGAGGAAAGTCGACGGATTTTTTCATGATGAAACGGATTCCGATGGCGTAAATATTCTGTCATCCTATTTAGGATGATTTTTATACTTTCATCGCTTTTTGAAAATACATTGCGTCTAATGTTATTGAAAGACAGAAGCAACTGATAATCACAGAAAAACGAGCAAGAATGAAGATGCTGCTGGTTAATATAACAACTTAAAAGAACTGATAGACAAAACGTGGAAGCAGAAGGCGAACGCATAACTTTCACAGATGAAAAGACGTCAAATTGTGTAGAAGTTAATAAAAAATATTACTATTATAAAATAATTTATACTGAAGTGACCTAAACTGGATTGTTTTGAAAAGTTATCAACCTTTGTTAATCATAAAATCGTGTGTTCCGGAACCTTTTTTTATTCTCGTTAAGGTGCAAACGATTGAATCTACAACGATAAAATCTTCATTTGAACTACACCAGCGTATCTGACACGATTCAATTCAGCGCCGTTTCAAATAAGTAAAATACATACAAACTGAAATAAAATGAAACTCAGCTTATTTTAAAGAATAACAAGAATCCTTAACAAGTGCTCTTCATACGTAATTTGAAAGCCTCCCTCTCGGCCCCAGACGCAAATAACAACAATCCCCTTGTTATCCGCTAGAAAACAAATTGGACCATTATTAAACGCAAATTTCTTCGCATATTGTTTTTAAGCTTTCCTTCTTCAAGTACTGTTTAGTAAAAACAAAAAACAACTGTGCGTTACGAGGCACGACAAATATCGCCTTCGGAACTTCACAGTTAATGCAATTACCGCGGTGTACGTCAAAACCAATGCAAAGATTCAAACAAACAACGGACAAAAATCTACAGCCGTAACAAGGACGTTGTAGACTGTCATCACGTTGGAATCGCAAACTACACCGGTCGACAGCATGTACATAATATTTGTTGTAGATAATATGTAGATTATCTAGTAATCACGTCATCGGAAAATCGTGTAAATTGGCTTCAGTCGAGTGTGAGTGTGTGTGTTTGTCAGCAGACACGCCCCGCTTATGTGCATTCTTATTTGCCCGCATGCTTCTTTGACCTTATTTATCTGCATAGGTTTGAGTTTTATTTCTTTGCTCCGGCGTCGCAAACCACAGCCCACGCCGAAGTCAGGACAATTTTTACAGACGAACGATTGGACACGCATGTATACTGTGCGAAGGACATAGTTATGGGTTTGACTGACGTGCGGTTCGAATCCCAATACCTGTTTGCGACGTTAACCAAAAGGTCGTCTGCTGAAGTTGCAGGCCTTCGGTTGAGCAACATAATACAGTTTACGCTTCTTCGCCTTGTTCTAACAACAAATATTTTACTTCTGTGTGCCTCGTGATTTTTGTCTCTTGGCTGTTGACATTTGTCATCATCATCAGCATCAAGGAGCCTGCAGACTGTTTCGGGTCTATACTGCATCTCTTCTTTGGCCTTGTAGGGTTCACTTTCCTGCCGTGTAGTAATTTCCACAACTCATGTCTACTCGTACGATCAAATAATCTGCTCTTTCATAACGCTATGTGCATATCATATTCAATATGAAGATACAGTACGTATATTTTCTTGTCAAAAAAAGAACATGTATTTCGTCTTTCCTAAATCTTTAATTCCAGTTGTTAGTTACTCGCCCTTTTTTAATCATTTATCACCGCGACATGTGAATAGAATTCTCTTCGTCCCTCGTCTCTCACGAGATGTAAAACTAACTTTTCGAAAACTATTAGCGGTTTCAAAAAAATGCCTTGCACGTTCATTGCTTATAGAGAACGCCCGCCTACATTGTGACGGCAAGTTTTTATTTTCGCACTCTGAAGTTAAATCTAATAAAACGTTTCCGTAAACGACAACTTGTCGTAATTTATCAGAATCTGAGCGCAGCAATGTGCAGTGACCGAGTTAAGAACGCGGTCTTCGTTTCCTTGTTACACATTCAAGACTTTGGTGTATCGTCGCTGTAACTTCCATCAGAATCAGATACTTTGGCGTTGTGTTAGCTATCTCCTAATGTTGTTTTTTCTTTTAACTAAAAGTTTTCCCGTAAATGCAGTAATTTGAGTTCCTGAGCTGAGAACTCCAGTATAATCCTTTGATAGTTTTACGTTAGTTACAAAGAGCTTTCATCGCTGTTATGCTCTATTACTTTATCGTCTTTCCTTCATAAGAGGTAGTTAAAAATAAAACTTTATGCAGAGTTTATTCCTCGAGGCGTCATAAACTGTTTCTCTGCACTAAACATCTTGTACATATAAATATTGAATAACGTTAAGAAAATGCTGCATCCTTGACACAAATCTTGTAAGCAGAAGCACCCAGTTTAAAACATAATTTTCAACCGCGACTACAGTAACCGTAGAGGTAAATTAATTACACGGTAGTATCCATCTTCTTCGGTCTCTTTATTTTTCTTACTTCTTCTTCCTCACTTCAAGGAGTAAGCTTGCAGCCTGTTCCGTCCTCACAGCCACCGTTTTCTTGGCCTGCCTCTATCCTGTGAAGATTATGAATAGGTGTAGTTTCCCTGTCAGAGGTAACCAGCCTTCATGGTTATGGATGGGGCTGCCACCTTAATGTTTCCCAACATGCCTGATTTTCTGTTGGGGTTTTCTCCCTTAGCCTTTATGGATCTCACAAGGCAGTGGCTTTGTAATTTTTAATCAAGGTTTTCTTCCTTTAGCATTTGACGAACCCACGCCGGGCTGCAAGGTAGCAGCTAAGAAACTAGAATGAAAAAAGGAAGACACCCTAGCCCTCAAATATTCTAATAGCGCCGGGGTCAAAAAAGAACAAGAGTCATTCAAGGCAGACTAGACAGAAAAGATTAGAGGAAGGGAACTCACCCAAGGCAAGTTGAAGCAAAGTGAGAATCCAGCTAGGGTACATCGGGATTGCCAAACCCGTATCCAGAAGATATGGACCCCTGATGCAGACCACTGCATTGCGGCAACATACAGGTATGTTGTCAATGTGTGCCCGCCCACAATTCGAGAGTAATGTCAGTGATCTACCAGTCGACGCTGTCTACCATCAGAAGGTGGGTAATGATTGGCCGCCTCGAGTAATTCAAGTCCTATTTACAACTCATTCGTTTGTGTCATCCAGTTTTCACATTGTCATCCAAAGTCCAATGTGCGTGATCTGATCCCGACGTAAGGCATAAACAGTTTACTGTTTTCTGCCTTGGCTAGTGTTTGTTTTAAACGCAGAATGCGCCAGAAGTATCCGTTTAAATCCAACGAACGGCTGACAAAACAGTCCACACTTTGGCCATTTTCCGCCGAGAAAAGTCTGCGCTTTTTTACTGAAAGCTTTGTCGCATAAACTCCGGGAATTCTTGTTAAACATGATATAGTTGTTGCCTTATGTACGTGGGAAAATGACAAAGTGGTTGTCTTCAACAAAGGGTTTTGGGGGTTTCGGGTGGGGTGGTGAATGTAGCTTTTAAATGCAGTGTGTCGCGGCATGGCATGGCGCGACGCTGGCCCAAAATGACAAATGAGAAATGGCGCCAACAAACAAAGCCGAGCAAAACGTCGTACGTCTGTTGTTGCGAGATTCTGGCGGAAAATCGGGGGATGACGAAGATGGATGCTGGGGTGTACCGCGACGCCAGCCGGAGGGGCGAGGGAGCGCGTCGTTCGTCTCTCTTTATATTAATTGCACCCACTAAATGTTACAACGTTTGTCGACGTTTTTCACACACACACACACACACACACGCACACACACACACACACACACACACACACACACACACACACACACACACACACCGCCACCGCACCAACGACTTTGTGAAGCGCACAAATGTATGTATCCCTGCTTCACCCTCTCTCGTATTATTAATGTTATCATTACGATTTTAATATTACCACCCCCGCTTCACAGGAACAAAACGGTTTCCCCGCTTCACACGCTATCAATTTGTCGTTATTTACAAGACGTTGGCTGGAATAATTTAATTTTAATTTAATTAGAAATATATACGACAATTTGTCACGACGACACATTATTACATAAATATATATATATATATATATGATAAATTAGCAAATACGAAACACATTACGTCAGAGATGAGCCAATGTTGTTCCACTTCCGTAAGCAGTATTCCAAGACGTCCCACAGGAAGTTTTCCTACGAAATCTGACGTGTTAAATTGTAACAAGTAGGAAAAACTAACAATGTTAATAGCCGAGATTGGCCAAAAATGCTACCGTGGAACTCAGGTTGGAGTTCTAACACCTTTGTTACCCTTTTTGTTAGGCTAATTCACAGTCCCACCTCCCACAGACTGCATACATTCGAACCCCACCTCACCTTCCCACGAAACAATTCGCCAACTACACAAGAGTGATCGCAAAATTATTACTAGAAAACGTGATTAGGTTATTGTTTGATTTAATCATGTATAATCTATTACAAAACCACGAGAGATTTTAGACGAAGTTATCGCGAAATTATGAAGGCGTTGCCCAAGTCTGATGTCTTATCGAATCTTCGTTTGAGCATTTTGTTTTTATCCAGTCAGCAATATAAGTTTCACGACGTAAAAACCTATATCTTTCACCTACTAGTGCAAACGGTACAGTTTCCCAATACTAGACTCCGAACAACGAAACGTTTTAGATCCTCGAAGGACCGCTATAAGCTGAATGACAGGCAAACGTTATGCTTAGAAACGGCTTTTTTATCAAACAAAGATATTTGTGTCCTTGTAGGAATAAATTATTCCGGTGGGGCACGAATCGATGTCCCAGTCTATTTCGCTGTGTTCACGGACAAACGCCCGTGTGTGCGTACATGTCCAATGTGAAGGGCAACTTTCGCGGTTCCATGAATTTTATATCAACTAATGTGGCCGCGATGTCACAGCCTGTTAACTAGAGCTACCCTGTAACAATGACACAAGGTCATAACTTTGTATTAATGTAAACTGTTACTGCAGTTATTATGTTAGTAGAACCGCAATTTTCCGTCGTATTATAGAACACAAAACAATGTAGGTTACTCTGTGTGAAGCGTGTCTTCTTATCGTAGCGAGAAAATGTACGAAAAATGTTCCAGGCCCCGATGGGTACTGAAACCACTATATTACTACATCGATCAAGAATTATTAATATGTCGGAAATAATACATGTGTTAAATGTTTATTAAACAATCGTGTTCATTAAACATCGTGTTACGAAATGGCGAATCACTATCGTGTTATCAGCCGAATCGCTTGGCAACTAAATTCAGTCGCTATACAAAAATTGCCAGACAACAGTTGTTACCCGTCCCGTCCGCATCGAGGAAATCGTACGTTAGGGCAAGTTTTCTTGTATGATGGGCATCTATCTGTAGAGAAATGTCATCATCGCTTCCACCCGAATCCCATAATTAAATTTCAAGTTATTTTTTATTTTCTCCCGAAGTTTTAGCAGTATTACAAAGTTAAATCTACTAGCACCTTTCCTGTTTTATAAATTACAACGTCCTTTACCGAACTCTCTTTGCTGTAAAGACTAGCAACAATTTACGTCAGATGGGTGTAAGAAACTGTATTATATAATACAGACTTTCGCGATACTGGGAACCAGTACTGTTGTACTGAAAAACAATTAATTTACTAGTATCTTGTTTTGGGAATTATGTTTTCCAAAAAATAATGCCGTTGATGAGAAATCGACGGACTCCACGCCCAAAACGAAGGTCACAATAACGGTTTTGATGCGCGCCGATAGTCGGGAGCTGATAGACTGTACACACATGATAAACAAAGCGTCCGCACAGATTATGAACATGTTTTTGATTAACGTTAAGCCTGATGGTACCGGAACAGAACAACAAGAGAAGCTCCACCCAGATTAACGGCTGGGGGGGGGGATGTCGGGCTGTAACGTATAATGCAGTTTGTAAATTACCTTTGCATCAGCAGCGTATGACGTAATTAAACAGCCTTTTTGTGTGTTTGACAGGTGCCGATCGCTTTGAAGAATACCGGACCCCACGATCTGTTTACGCAAAACAACTCACTGGTAAGTTCCATGCATGCATGTTGTCAGCTTCTGTTGTTTTAAACTTCAATTCGATAGTGATCGTTGTGTGCGTATTTATAAATAAAACGTATACGCGGTTTTTTTTTTAGCATCATTATTGATAGTCCATAAAAAGTTAACTGTCGGGGCGCAATTTTTCTTTCAAATATTCTTGTGTATGATAGCGTAATCCACGTCTAAGTATTGTTTGAGAGGCAACACGTAACGAAGAGAATACTTCAGTGGTCGCCAGTTTCCAGTTACACAACACTTTCGAAGACAAAGTCCACTAAGCTCGCGGCGTACTTGCTAAAGCTTAAAACGTAAAGTTGTTACTTAAAAACTTTGTAAAGATAAAATGTAAAGTGTATAAAAGCAATTAGTAACAGGTGTGAAAATAATGACAATATTACGAAAAAATTCGAAATTGAGTAATAAGAAAAACACATTGGCTAAAAAATTTACAATGAAGGGTTTTGATCCGAGCCAACCATCGAGCCGACCCATAAGTAGTGGAAGGTAGATATCAAAATAGGTTAGACATATCGTTAAGGAACAAATCGATCAACACAAGTTGAACTCATGTGTACGAAGAACACTGGATAAAGTCAAACATCTGTTATGAGAAACGGTGGCTCTGGAAATTAAGGGAGGGCTGGAGAACACAGTGGGTTTCAGAGTCAAACGGTTCATGGTTGTCATGAGGAAAGTACGAAAAGGTAGGATAGGTAGGAAGGAAGGAAAGGTAGAATATTAAAATAGGTTAGGCGTATCGTAAGAAGCAAACGGATTCGTCACAAACTGCATTCGTGTGAACAAAGACACACGATAAACGTCAAAAACTTGTTGACAAGTCAGTGGCTCTAGAAACTGGGGGAAGGCTGCAGACTACATCGACCTCCAGAATCAGATGGTTCAATGTTGTGGCAAATGCTTCTCTGGGATCAAAATAGGTACGCGGGGAAGGGAGTAAATGAACTTAAATGTCAAATACATCTTTATGTAAATATCGAATTCTTACATAATGCATATGTGAGACTTTTTTGCGCTTCCGAATTTACATAAGAATGCTTGCATTTGTAAGCACTCCTCTACACCGTCTTCAAAAACTTGTTCAGAAATTAACGATCTAACACGAGGGCGCGTTTATCTGTCTTTCTGTGTGCCTAGATAGTTATTGTAGCTTGTGTTAGCCTGTGGGGTACAACTTCATCTTCTGCTGTTACCATGTAGGCTACAGTAATACAACGCATTCCCGATAACAATTTTAATCTTTCAAGAAATATCCATACCGTTGTTTTACAGCCAAATGAATATGTATAAGCTAGTTACACAAGAACAAACGCTGTCACAGAATTTTAACTGTTGAACAGTTTCCAAGTCGATGGTTTATATATAGGTTACACACGACTTGTTTTGATTGTCATTAGAGTACAAGTTCAATTCTACGTTTTCCACTCTGCCTTCGCGCAGCAAACGAGGGCACTACGCTTTAATCAGCCAATTTTAGGTGCACTTTTCTGAACGGTAAGCAAATGACTGCACCCCTATAAATTAACTGTAACGTTAATAGACCTGCCATTCTATTATTAT
The DNA here is from genome assembly GCA_034769895.1 of Magicicada septendecula. Classification (NCBI taxonomy): domain Eukaryota; kingdom Metazoa; phylum Arthropoda; class Insecta; order Hemiptera; family Cicadidae; genus Magicicada; species Magicicada septendecula. Next base: position 176,879,704 of record CM068371.1, on the reverse strand, counting down.
TTACAACTTACTTTACTTTATTCGTTACGGGGATAAATATTCGTAACGCGATAACTTTAAAAATGACAACCGAGATTTATTGTCCGTATTTATACCATTAGACGTTCTCAGATGACATATGCTTAAATGTTCGCTCATGAATATTTATTTTCACGGATGACTTTCATTGCTTACGACCAGCAGACGCATAAATGATGCAAACGTCTTTGTTTAGGTATTAGGTACGGCCTTGGTCAAGAAATTAGATTGTCGAAGGCCTTGCCTCAATTCCTGCATAGCATATTCGCAATGGCGAATCAGTAAACAGAGTACGTTTTAGCGGAATGTTTTTCGGAACAGCTCGATAAGACGGATTCACGAGTTCCAAACGATTACTTGCACGAGTAGACATAATGAGCTCGTGCACTTCAGACGCCACACGTACAATGTGAATTAGCCTAGATTGTGGACACGTGCTGAGACCCAGCCAACAGTCAGATGGGAACACCCGATGAGTGATTACTGAATCGTTGTCCTGAATAAACTATATAGTAATAGTCTACACTTATCCCCTGTACAGATCACTCAGACGTTTCATACTCTTCCAAAATAGAAAAATATGGGCAGGTAGGTTTTTATCCGATTTCCGAGGCTCGTATGATTTCTGTAAATACATATATTTTTTTATTTAAGCAGGTTTACTGATCTACTCTAAAATCCCCAACCTGGAGGACCAGGAACTTTGATTTCGGGCTGCTCTTTCTCTAGACAGTTGCTTTCACCTCAGCTGATGAGCTCTCTCTGTCCGATCGCAGTAGACTAACTCAGCCCATGTGTGCTGCAGCTGTTGGGTTACTGTAGTCTCCTCCCCCGCCACTTTAGATGCACACCTTGCAGCCGATGTGTACCATCTTGCCAGGCTAGGACCCAGGATATCCCCAGGCTGCCCTGACCGAACCCCCATCACTCGTTTGCTTACCGATCCACTCCGCCGAAGGGTTTCGCTACGACAACCTTGGAGTGGATTGCTCGGCGTAACACAACCCACGAACGTGTATGTGAGAACGGAGTTGGGATGGAAAGGCTAGTGCATTTCTCTTCAATGAAAGCATATGTTCGCGTCACACCAGAAGATTCAAGACCATAGAAGGAGGTAGTGTGAACACTTAAACGGCATACCTGATAGACGTCTACCCTTGGGTACCTTGGCTAACCACCCTACTGGGAAGAGAGATGTCGGTAGGCCGAGGCCGGAACAGGTCTAGATGTGGTGATGATGATGATGATGATGAAGTTTTTATCCATGTTATGGGAAAGTGTCCAGCTCTTTTCGCATAATTTTCAATGATCTCTTCACACGCTACTGTCATAAAAATAAATCAAACACGTCCAGGTATATACAATAGCCACTTGAATGTTACCCTATCGGCTTCAGCTCTATACGTGAAGCTACAGATTTCATAAGTTCACTATCTAAATCATTTTAATACAGTTTACATGTTTTTGACAAGAACAGAGTAACAAGAAAAATTCATTGCCAGCTAAGAAAAGAAAACATGATAAGCGTGCACGCAATGGAACTTTTGTTTACAAAGTAAGTTAAGTCAAAGAAAATAAGAATAAAACGCTAATAAATATAATTAGAAATTCCGTGTACGATGTGGGTCTCTCGCCGTATTGTTATTTTGTTTGTTAAATTATATTTCTTGCTGCTTCTAAATAAATATGTATACAGTACACAACAGTTGAGAGAAGTAAATAATCTGTTAGGAATTAGATTTGATTTTGGTTTCGTGACCCAAGTTGGACAGTTGGAATTGTATAAATGCGGCAATTTTCTCGTGTTCTGACCTAGATACGTATGTTTACATACCGTGACTCGAAGCCAGCGCCAGATAAAATTGAACGGTAAATCCAAGTCATTATGAAAATAATGTTTTGTACACAAGGCGCGCGCGCGCGCTTACACACACACACACACACACCAACCAGATGCACCAACTTATTACTGTGAACATCTATTTAAATAATGCAGCGCAATTGCTACCTTTCTTAACTCGTTTAAGTTGTGAACAGCAAAAAAGCGGTTACGAAGGCTTGTTTCAGCCTTCGGAAGTAAAAAACAAATCCACAAACACAAGCATATAGTTGCAGGAAAAGTTGTGTTTGACTTTATTTTCCCTGTGACACGGTTTAATATTTAAACTTTGGCCGCAACGTACAATACAGTCACCTTTCCGGGTTATGTCTTAAACTACACGACGCCTTTTTAATTAATTATGGTCTTGTTAAAAAGTTTTTTTTTAATTGTTGAGCTACACACAACCGCGCGCGCGTCGCACCCGAACACACACACAATTGTAACGTGTTTTTTTAATGTATTTCAGTTGGCATTGAGCAAGTAAAACTATTTGAATAAGTTGAATGTATAATCACCAGCAAGTATTTTTAACTGTTAGTGAGAATAAAGTATTGCGTTGGATAAAAGTAAAGACAAATAGGCCTACGTTGTATTCAACTTAAATAATGGTAGGTAAAGTTACTTGACGTTCTGGTCAACCATTATGCGTGGATGGATCAGCAGTAACCTGAAGCCTACATGATTCTTCTTTATTACTGCCTCAGCTCCCGATAGGCAACATATCACATTTATTAGTTCGCAAACTGGTCCTTCTGGCCAACCCCGTCTTACATAATATAAGTAGCAAATTGCTGGCGGTAGGCGTAACATCTTCGCGTAACCGAGCGTTTGAAGACAAAAAAGCAAGGGTGAGATATGACAAAACGCCTCCGGCGGGTGCCGTATCGATGAAATTTCCCAGTATTGTTGTTGTTATAAGAATATCATAGAGCCGTTTGTGTTTTAGAACAAAAAAACGAAGTGGCTACATAAAGAGAAACGTCTGATTTAATACTTCGTAAACGTGGCATCGTACGGTGTTATAATGTGTATCAAGCACGATGCGTGTGTCTAGTCTATACGTACAGAAAGTAATAATGCTTAGTGTATCAAGCACGATGCGTGTGTCTAGTCTATACGTACAGAAAATAATAATGCTTTGTGGCCTACGTTGTCCTCCTTTTTTTCGCATTTTATATTATCCAAGACCAAGTAATGCATTTTATAAATAAATAAACGTAAATTTTAAAGTCGTATAAAATGGACCGAGGAAATAGGTAGATACCCGTACCCGGAAAGAAATTTTGTTGTCAAGAGAGGTGTAGTGTACCTAAACAATCCGTCTGCGTCTGGCTTCTGTTCGCACCTAAGTGTATAATCCATACTCCAAAATGTGGAACTTCGGCTAACGACAAATTTTCAAAATTGGATGTGCGAATTTTGTCAAATTTGCGCATTGTATCCGACAGGGAACGTTTATAAAAACACTTTCCGCAACGACCCCGCTTTTTCTGTAACTAACCAAAGAAAACCAAAATATTCGCAGCAGCTTATCGAAAAATTCCACCTTCTCATCACAGACTGATACGTGTTGAGGAAATTGCAGAAAACCTCACAGTTCTTACTTGCTGAAAGATCTGTGAGTATTCGGTTAACTTTGGACTTAGCAGTAGTGCTGGGACGTTTCACTGACTTCCAGTCTAATTTCGGAAAATTCTCTTCTTCGATTATTATGATGCAATTATATTCAGTTATTAGGTGTACCGTTGCTATTTAAGTAAAACTGCACTGCAAATTATTATTAATATTTATATAATTTATTATATTTATATTAAATATACTTATGTTGTTAATGTTATTATTTTTATCATTATGGAAATTAATTATGATACATAAAAACATTATCCGATAGTAATTATTTATAACGATGTAATCACATGAGCAGGTGTTGTCACAACTTACAACGCTAAAGAACGCAATGTTATTTACTTTTCAAGAACGTAAAGTAAAGAGACGGACTGACTTTCTGAGTAGTCCCCACCACGAATATGACAAATATTGAGTTCTGCGTCAATGACGACAGCTGCAAGCTTTTGTGCTAATTCCTTCACCTACCCTCGACAGGGCTGGAACGTGTCAAGATAACCGGATCTACTATTTAGGAGTTTATGTAAACTCGTTTGTATGAACTGGAAGACGCTGCAACAGAAAAGATTGAATAGAATACAACAATCATAGTTCTGGAGACGTTGGTAAACAGTGAAACTGGGGTTGTCGGTACTGGAAGGGGCTGTCATCGTCCGCTTACCTGTTTGTACTCTTCTCTTCAAAAAAGGTTATTTTTGTGCCCACTAAAAAGGTGCATCTTTCGTTAAGAGGGTTTTACAGTAGAGTTACTGAGGCGGCCCCATCCAGCGGATTGAGTGGCATTTTAGTTCGTTGCATGTAGGGTTGATTCAAAAATATTTATTTTGTTATTATAACAGTGTAACTATTATATAACATTATGTAATACGTTAATAATAATATAAAATAATAATTGTTATTATAACTTAATACTGTAATAATAATATTATAACTGTAATTATAACTTAACTTATAACTTTATTATTATTATTATTATTATTATTATTATTATTATTATTATTATTATTATTATTATTATTATTATTATTTAATGATGCAACGAACTAAAATGTCACTCAATCCGATGGATGGGGCCGCCTCAGTAACTTTACTGTAAAACCTCCTTTACAAAAGATGCACCTTTTTAGTGGCCATAAAAATAACCTTCCTTGAAGTGAAGGGTACAAACATGTAAGCGGATGATGACGGCCCCATCCAGTATCGACAACCCGTGAAAATGTGTTGGCAGTGGTATTTCTGCACCGAATTTCGAGAACACAGAATTTCCAGAGGAAACTACGTCCGATCTACACATAGAAGTATCTCGACAGGATGCAGATCTCCTTAATTTACAGGCTGTCATCAGAATCCTTCAATCTGAGTTACGCAAAGTAGACAGAAATATTCGCGAGGTAAGGTTTATTACTTCTCGTGGACCCAACGACCTTGTTTTTTAAAACCTTCTGTAAGCAGAGAATTTTTCGTGAGAACATTTTAAGCGTCTTAAACCGTTTTTGAGGTAGGCTACACTTCTACGGTTAAAGAATCACAGAAAAGCGAAAGTTGTAAAGCCAGTCTTACCCGACGGGGGGGGGGACCAGAAGAAGTTAGGGGAGGTGCGAATACACACTCAAGATAGACAGACAGACACGTACATTACATAAGAAATTTCACTTGATGTGGGCTATGTAAATTTATGCGCAAGTAAGTACGTTTAACTAAAAGAGCAATTAATTTTTTTCTTAATGCCGCATGCAGCGAAAAATATGTAAATGAAATGCTCACATAGTCTAGCGTGAAAGCGCGCGCTTATGTGTGTAATGCATAAGGTTTAAGGCAAGCTTTCAGAACGGTACGTCGGTAAGTATAAGTAATGTGTGGAAATGAGGACGAGGAGAAGAACACGCGACGGCATCCTCGTAAAGTCAGTTTAAGCAAAATTTCAATTTTAGCCGTGGAGATATATGAAGAACAAGGAGAACGAGAAAGAGAATGAATTGTAAAAGATGACATTATGAAAGCGAAGAGTGTCTTACGTGTACGACACGTGTATAAGTTGAGCTTTTAACGGCGGCAGCAGCTCGCTGTCTAACGTTATGTTGTTTTGTATAATTTAATACGAGACGGTAAGCGCAGCGAGTGTGTATTTTGTTTAAATTTATGTCGGGCATTATGACTTCTACATGTAAAACGCGCGTCAGACAACAGCTGAACACGTGACCTCTCAAACAACAACTAACTACTTAACTGATGTTACTTACTTTTAACGCTACGTGAGTAATTAAAATCTGTAATAATAGTGTGTCGTCCGAGGAAACACATATGAAGTTGTACAAAACGACGGCTGCAAAGTGAGACATGAGACGAAGATATGGGGTACCTTACGTCGTTCACTCTTAGCCAGGAAAAAGAGCACTGGCATAAGGGATATAATTACGTGTGACATCTTTGGATGACACAGTAAAAGAAAATAAAGGAATCTGTGTGGACACATACAAAGAATACCATAGCCTACAATAGACTATCAGACGCAGCACTAGAATGTAGACCTGTAGGGAGAAGAGATTTAGATAGGTCGAGGGAACAATGCGTCCACCGGAACAGGACTAGTGAGATTAATTCTTGAACATCGAGAAGAAGAGCGAGGAAGAAGATGATAATGTGTCCGCCCAGTGGTAAGGCGGACAGCGGCCGCTCAAGCTTTGCAGACAAGCTTTGGAGATCGGCTTGCAGATCTATTTTTGTCCTCTCAATACCATTTAAAAATTTATATTATGTTTCGTGTAAGAAGATGGTTTTGTTCAAAATGACTGTACTGGATTTTCATCAAATAATTTCAAACCACGCCTGGATTATACTGGAGGCAAGGCAAACACTTCTATCTTCGGTTTACTGGTCGACGAACCCATCTTCGTAGATTACAATAAATTCCGACGGGATTTAGTCAATCTATCCGTGCTTGTGAGGTGTCCTGATTTTCAGCTGAAGGATCTTACAATTTATGTTTCATGTTATGGGAGAAGCGTTGTCTTAAGTTTTCTTCTTTCAGCCACGAAATCCGGCGTGGTTTTCCAGACTACATTTTTGGATATCATCAGATTTATACCTTCCCAAATTTCCTGTTTTCACTAACGTTTAGTTGACAGTGTACAGATAGTTTTGTTATCATGTTTCCTTTTTTTAGTTGATCTACCTTGTAAATTCTTTAATAAAGTGTGTGCCGTATGTCTGTTATTGAATTATATTTTGTTATTTTGCACTTATTTTAAACAAACTGAAACGCTGATAAACGCACTACTTATTTAGCTGGTACAATTTTATTGAACATATTTTCTTCAGAGTCGCAGGGTTCTTTATTGCAAACAACTTGTAAATATTAATTAAGCGCTGTCTTATAAAATTTATTATCTCAACGTTCATCCGGCTTAACTAATACCCAGGATGTGATTATTTTCATCTCAATTACAAATAGTGAACGCGTCTTGAACTACGATACTTGGTCGACAGAAGACGGATGGATATTCCCTCTCAAAAATGAAAAGTTCTAAAACGAGAAGTACATCGCTCAGTGCATAGAGCTGTCCAAAAGCTGACACTGTTTGGTAATACGGAGAGTAGGAAATTGGAGGTTACGACTAGAAATTTATTTCAGCTACAATAAACTTTCTATTCATCATACATAACAATAATGCAGGCTATGTGATTAAAAATATTTAAAAATCTCTTTTTGTCCATAAACGATTTGCTACCTCATTAAGCGCCAATTGTAACAAATGTATGTTACTGTAATCATGCGTTTGGCACACAGCGATATACCGCCTGCACTTGTCGGCCGGTGGATTTTATCATCGGTTTTTCAATGACAATGGATTGTCCGTTACCAAACAAAATTGAATTCAAACGAAAAATGCGATACGAGCTGGTCAGGCTTTCAACCGCGTAGGTGCGACTGCAAGCGAATTTTCGTCCGTTAACAACATAATGCTTCAAACTGGCGTCAGACGGTAACTGCTTCTGACGTTAATATGTATCAGGATTCGCGTAAACAGATAAAAACCAAGTTTCGAAACTTCAACGAGCGAATAATTGTTGAAAAGTGCGCAGCTGCCTGTGATGCTGTTAAAGTTGATACCTTGCACATATTACCAGTAAATAATTGCCTTGGCTATTTGATCTCATGCATATTAACTTCATTTAATATAGGTGTAAAGCGTTCTGAGAAGACAAAATGCATCTATTTCAAGTCATACATCATAGTCTCGCCTAGTAGATGGAAATGGCGAGACTCCATTATCTGCACGGCGCAGCAAAAACAAGTGAGTAATGAAGACACCGTATTGAAAGTAATATTTATTTATTAAGTTGGCAATGTTTTCTTCTTGAGATTTTACGCAGATAACAACACGCGTGTCCCTTGTTCTGTTCGGCCCGTTTCCCCGTGCCTCTCTCCTGAGTACGTACATTTATTCACCTCTGTGTGTGTCTGCAGCTCAACTCTTTTGCTTTTTACTTCGCCGAGTAATGCATTTGACATTATTCGTTCCATTTTAGATTAATGCAGCCAAGTTATTCTTCGAAAGAGGTTTTCTCTTCACTTCTGAACGGTTGTCTCTGAGTACGTTACAGAATACAGAGTTGACCTACTTAGTGTGAATACATTTGTGTAAATTTCTGTGTGTATTTTCTGAATTGTACACAGTTACATGTTTGAAATGTTTAGACTTTACATAGTACCTTTCTCGCAGTTAAAGCAGTAATCAGTAATTGTTTGTTACAGGATTAACAATACAAGTTATACAACTAAAGTAATTAAACAAATGGTAGTCAGAGGTTTGTCCTCACTCAAGAAAATTGCTGATAAATATAATAAATTTGAGTCCGAAAAACAGAATCCTTTTAGGTGTGGTGTACAATAACTTTGTTAAGTAGCAAACAACAGTAAACATTTTCTAATAAAATTTGTGTAGAACTTAATTACTGATAAAAGTGATGTGAATAACGTTAGTTGAAAACAAGTTTGAGAAATTCGGCTTTAATCTAAAATGACATGGTAAAATGTTTCGATTCTAAATAAAACACAAAATATCGGCTGTTATTTTCAAAACAGCTGAATATTATAAAAACGTTTTTATTTAAATTTTATTTTCTAACAGAAGAAATAAAACATTATGCAAAAATTATGTCAAACACGTACCATATATTTGATCTTCTACACCCCCCTCGGTACGCTTAGGTTAAGATAGATGATCCGCCTTCCCCGAGAGAAAATAGTGCACTTGTCTGCACCACTGAAAACAGAAAATTGCGTATTACTCTCTCGCTTATAAGGATAACAGTCGGCATCAAAGCAACAACTGTTATCGTGGTAATTTAATGTTTTCTCTCGCATCAGTGTAGTTACGTTGTTGACACCTTTCTGCTCATCAACGGGTCGGCTCGATTGGAGGCGACAAGCTGCGGTTAATGAATACTAATTGTGGCAACATAGCGGTAACGTAGACGCAAAACAGTAATCTTGTCTTGCTAACGGTGCACAGAGACAGTTCCGGGAAGCGCTACGCAATAATAAAACACTAGTTGGTTTCATAACATACTTTGCTAAACATTACGTTCTGTTACCTTTTTCGCCACCTACGACGCCGTTACAATGCGTTGCTTCTATTTAAGTATTGCTTAATTCAGTTATTTTCATCTTCCCTCCGCCACACATTGTCGTTATTAGTTTTGTTCTTTGGATATGCAACCAACAGCTGTGACGACCGGAGGTGTTCATTCGGAATAATCAAATGTTTTACATCTTGACAGTCACATTACGTTTGTTCATGTTTTATGAAATACGCAGAATATATATAATAATAAATAATATACTGATAATATGTGTACTATATATGATAATATATTTACAAATAACTAGACAAAATCCAACGTAACACTACAAATAATCATTTTTTAGCAGTTTTTAATTAATATTCAGAATAATTTTAAGTAAATGTTAGGACGTACACGATAAATACTAAGCTTCACTTTCGACTGGAAGTGGGGTAGAAACTAAACGAAAATTTGTGACAATAAAGATTGCAGACCGCTGTTGATAAGAAAAAAACCCAAGTAAAAGGAAGAACAAAATATAATGAAAAATAAACACATCCGACTGAGACTGTTAATAGAACGTTTAAATACAAGTGCAGCGTGAACGGTTGAGTCGCAAACGAACCGCCCGAAGACAAAGGATCGATGTGTAAGACTGCAGACAGGGATTTATGTACGGCAAACATAATGTATGATAGTTGTAAATCAACTCAGCTGGAAACAGGTATAATTAAATTGACGCCGGAACGTAACACAGATCAAAGCTTAGGGAGCATAAAACTGTAGACGTCTGAAAGTTTGAGTGAGCCCACTCTCCATTGGGTGTAAATTCCTCACAAACTGTATTAAAATATAAGCAAATATGGACTACCAAACTGACGGTAAAGCGCTGTGCTTGTTTCATGCTTCGGTCTGAATGCACACGTTTCCGTTTAACATTTGTTCAACTTGATCTTCACTCATTTCTGAGCGTACATACAAACATTATTACCATGGAAGGGCGTACACCTTTTTAATTACATTGTTACAATCTCTGAATGACAGTTGTTACTCTTGCACTTATACTAATCAATCTCTGCCTTGCAAATCATCTCAGATATAATCACCGTTCTTCACAGATTGCTTCATTGAGAGTATTCCGAATTCCCTATGAAAGTCTTCAAAAGAAAATCCATATGTTTCTTTGAGGTTTATAAACCAAGTCTTATAAATACTCAGGTAAGAAATTGCCCGCGTAAACGAATGTTTGGGTACTCTGCCACATCTCGTACCGTAGACGTTTAATGTCAGCTAACATCACGAAACGTACGAGAGATCAGTAAAGTGGACCTGTCGTTTATTATGTGTGAGGGCACGCGCGTGTTCGTTGTTGCTTCGTGAGTTTCTGGATGTTTCCTTACAAAAAAAGTTTTGTCGCAAAATAAAATATAGATCTACATCAGTTCGGCGTGATGTCTGATATTGCTTTCCACTTCTATTCAGTCGGAATTGTGTTACTGCTGAAATTATTTTGGAGAATAAAACGTAATGTTTCTCCAATTTTTTTTTTATGTTTTATTTTTTCGTATGAGTCCTGTGGACTACGTTTGGTTCAACTGGTTCTTCCCTTCTTCTTCTCTTTCTTCCTCTCATCGATATCTTCTTCATTCTTAGTCGAGGTCTTTCCCTCCTTTCGTCAGTCCAGATGGCGCCAGTCCTCTTCTTGTGTTTTTCCTGACGACCTTGGGCATTTTTTAATTCCTTTTGAAGTGGTAAGCGTTCTTCAATGTCTTCTTGAGTAATCTGGAGTTCTTCTGTGTCCTTTTTCTGTTTCTTTCAACCACGTACTGGCCATTTTGATTTTTCTGAAATAGTTAAAAATGTTCCCTGTTAGTCCGTCAGGATTCATTCTTTAATATGTTTTATTATTATTATTATTATTATTAAGTTTTACTATCGCTTATTAGATTTATTTCGTTAAAATTTATTTGGCAATAAGGCCTGTTATTATTACATTTAAATTCATACTGAATTCTTGTTTTACTTTTAAAACGTAATGTTACCACCTCATTTATGTCGACTAAATCGTGGGTTCTTGAAAGACGTATCTTGTTTCTTTTTTCATCAAATAATAAACATTTTCGTATACCTATTAAATAGCACTGGCTTAAACTCTGAAGCTTCGCTGTAAAACAAATTGTGATTACGTGTAAATAGTACTTTGTGGGAACAAGAGCTCGATATAACAACTGTTTTAAGGTGTATCATGATATACATTATAGCAGTTCACACATTGGATTGGAATGTCAATCGTGAACGTCACCAAAATTGGATTCATCAGTTTTCCTTTAATCTCTAAACACTATAATATATATTATGAATGTATAAAGAAAGTGTAGAATGTTTCTAACACATACATAAGCCTATTATGTACGTTAGACAGTGTTGTATAAGCGAAACAGTACTTGACGGAACGCGTAAAACAATACGTTGACGACAAAGGAATCACTGTGCGGTAATAAAAAGGATGTATTTTCCGTCGGACACTGTATCGAGAGACCGCCGCGCTGTGTGCGGTGCAGAATGATGTATTGCCGGGAAGTGCGCTGAGCACGGTATTTGTGTCTCGACAATTGTAAGAAATGATTTACAACAAAAGATGTATTTTTTTTGTCGCATGACGTACCTATGTGCCTTCAGAGAAATGAAACATCTGTAATGAAATCGTTACACGCTGCCACCAAGACGGGGGGGGGGGGGCAGACAGCAGAACGAGTTCAAAATATACACGTCCGCAGTGAAACGCACGCTCGTTGTGAGCGCCACACTCGGCCTGACGAGAAGAAAAAACTTTTTACTACTGCTGCACACAGACTTCACAGAAACACGTGATTTAGTGTTGGGCTTTGGTTTAAAACCAAAAGTGCGTACAAAAACTACTGACAATGGAACAGCATGTAATCGTCAAGTACATAGGCGTTCCTCAACGCGCATAAATCTTGTCGACTTGAATGGTAAATTGAAGCTCACGAGTGTTCACCAAAGAGCGTTACGATTTTTTTCGAAGCGTAAACTGCAGTCTTCAACGCATAAAGTGCAACCTTAAAAGAAAAAGAAAGTTACAACAAAAATTAAGTATATTTGCTTATTATGGTGTTCCTCAGCGTTCTTTCGATATTTGAGCCAACCCGTTCTCTCCGAACCACTGTTCGTAATTATCATCAAAGGCTGTCACACTATCCATCAGTGTTCCGTAGTTCGTTTACGTTGTCAATATTTAACGTTCAGGTAAGTTATACCGTGTAAGAGAGACTTTCATCCCTCTCCCTTGCCTAATAGTCTGGTTTCATGGACGATATCGAATACGTGGAGTTTATAGCTCGTGATCCACTCAGACTATTTATGTGAACGTGTGTAGTGATCATGATTTCTACTGGTTGCCTACGACGAACCTTTAGAATTGGTGCATGCCTGATTTAAAAAAAATAATAATAATTTAAAATACGTACAACATTTTAAAAGTACTTTCCTTGAAAGTAAGCCGCTCCACACATATTATCATGCAGACATACATGCGTCTACCTAAAATGTTGAAAAATATATTTTTTATTTACAATAATATTATGTATCAACCGTATTAATCATGATTTCTAGTGGACATCGAGTTCCGGTCGTAATAAAAACGCAGTTTTTATGCAACGTTTCAAGATTTATTTAATCTCATAATCATGCCTACAACATAAAATACAAGATAGTACTTGTAATAGATTTTTATTTCTTCTTAGAACTTGAGAAAAATCTATTAAAAGCATTATCTGCATTTTTATTTCGACCGGAACTCAATATTTACTAGAAACTATTTTATTTTTATGTATATATGCCTAAACATTCACGCCTATACATTTATTTATTTTCGTTATTTATTGGTATGTTTTTAAACGAAAATAAATTATCCTATTGACCAGAGTATTTTACTTCTAAGTTATATATACTACTGAAACAAACTACTACATTTTTGCTTATGATTTGTTACTGTTTTTGTTTGTATAAAATTAACATAAGATTTAACAAAAAATAAAGTAATAAACTGTTGAAGCATACATTATACCTGGCACAGAGTTAGTTCATAACCTTATCCAACTGTAAACAAACGCGCCCGCATATATTTGCACGTCGAGGTCCGTGTATAAAAGAAATTACATTTATGATGATGGCAGTACATTAAACAACTGTTAAACATATAAACAAAAACAATAAAATATATTATTGTTTCAAAATATAAAGTATTATTATTTATTATAAATTAGAATAACAAGAATAATGTGAATAAATATGAATATACAAATAGATACACTGTACGAATATTTACAAAACTATTTATACATGGCGCACATTTCACAGAATGTATCTGTATCATCAGAGGTTTCTAAACGAATCAACAAATAATTGATTTTGTTTCGATTTCAATATGAAATAATAAATTAATGATTTCATTTTGATTTAATTTTCGATGTTTGTTTACTTAATCAGCTGTTTTGATGTTTATATTGAAAATATTTATTGTTTACATTTTATTTATTTTAATAAGTTTAAAAATTTTAAATAAATTATCTTGTTTTGCTTTTATTTGAGTTTGTTCTTTAGTCAGAAATTACTGTTATTGTGTTTGTAAATATTAAAATTTTCCCAAATATTCAATTTTTTACCAGTTTGTATGTTTTTAATTAATTTCATATTTTGAACATCTGGAAATTGACGTTTATTATTTAGACGACGTGTGGCTAAATTAGATTTGTAAATTTTTTTTTTTTAAACGCATTGCGGTGCTGAAGTAACCCACCGAATAGTTTATATACTTCGTGTCTGGCCTTCGTAAAATTTATTGTAATCTGAACATTCTGTTTTTTATATTTCATTTTTATTGTGAATGGTGGATTTAGTTTTAGGTTTTATTTTATTAAAAACTATATTATGTGTCATAAGATATTTTCAAATATTCATGTATCCTTAGTAAGTAAAGATTGTATACTTCAATGATCATTAGTAAGTGGGTTTTTATTTTATAATTTTTATTTTATTTTGTAATATTCAAGAAAGCAATGTTACCAAAGATATAGCAATAGATAATAGAACAATAGATACCAATGGATAGCCTACAAATAAAACAAATTATCATATACCATACACAAATAATACAAATATCAATAAACTAGAAAATAAAGTAAAAACATAAACGCATTAAACAAATACTAAATAAAATAACATCTAATTTATACATGTATAATAATAATGCGTGCCGTTTTATTTATAGTCTGCACTTTTATACATAGGCCTAACGTAAGTGTTCGTGAATTGTTTCAAAACTGTGACGATCATATTTTAACACACGTAAAACAAAAATAAACTGTAGTAACTGAAAAACCGTAATGATTATACTGTGCTTAGTGTGAAAACGCTTGAAAAAATTCTGATCACGAGCAACCCGATCGCTAGAGCGTCGTGTGTGTGTGTGTGTGTGTGTGTGTGTGTGTGTGTGTGTGTGTGTGTGTGTGTGTGTTACCTAACCTAGTTTAAAGTTAAATTCGAATCTATTTTCTTCTTCTAATAGACGGTGGCGCTACGCTAATGCATCGTCTTCAACGGCTTATCTTTATTTAAGACGTCGTGTCTTGCCTCTCCCTGAAGAGGGAAAAGTTTTGATTTGAATACAAAACGCTCGCTCTCTCACTCCAGCGTGTGTCTCGCTACGCAGGGGATCGCTGCAAACTTAACAAACTTTGCTACTTTTATCTTTCACCTAGAAAGGAAGAGGTTACTGTAAGAGGAGGTTAAGACCGTTAAAACGTTACAAATAGATTAAAACGACCATAACAAAGTTGGAACCCAAGTACGAACACTACGTGGTATCGGAAACGCCAGTCAGTCGGACGGCCGTCGTCTGTGCACGGAACGATCCACGCACGAGTTCACACCGGACTAGTCACATGAAAATGATAATAATATTAACACTTCAACACACACACACACACTGCTACTACTGATTGCGCTTTGTTTCTACAACTGCAGTTCATAGAATTTCATTATATAGTTTTTGCTTCTGCATATTTGTGTCGTGACTCCGTACAATGGAAACGTTAAGCGGACGACATTGTTCGCTTCAACTCTGCCTGCGCGCAACAGTAACGAGAAAGTTAAATAGCTTTTATAGTACGTTCTTACTGCTGTCTGTTCTCATCGAAATGACATATTCGCGTCGTGTGCAGCGTTCTACCGCCGTAAATCGTATTACGGTTGTCCCCCACCCTTCCGTTGTTGTTACTGTTACTACTACAATTACTAATATAATTACTAATTTTACACCTACTGTTGCTACTGCGGCTGTCACAGTAATTACGCGTTGGAGACAACGTTATCGGCCTGTGAAACGTTTACTTTGCGTTTTTGGGTCAGTGGCTCAACCAGACGGACTTCGTTTTTTGTTGGGGGGAGGGGTACGCCAAACATGGCGCGAGGGACTACCAGAGTAGTATAAAGGAGTCTTTGAATATTCTGACGAGAGTATAATGTTACAAAGTACAGACATGCCTACATGATGCAATGTCCAGAAGTCTCGACTGCCTCAAGTTAGCCTGGGGTGGGGCACGATTCGTTATGGAACCATGCCATACGAAGATTTTTTATTCAGGGCTTTTTCGAGCCGCCCCGAACACGTGGGGACCGATCGTGTTTTCCATTCAACGTACCCCTACAAATCTGTTGACAAATTGTTGTTGTTCACGTGTACTGTACATGGTTTTGTCATGATTTTTGTATAATATTGCAATTATTTTTTTTTTTATTACATACGATATATAAACATTTTCTATATCCGTACCTTGAGCTTACCCCTTCCCAGAAATAAAATCCGGAGTGGGCTAATGGCTCGGGCTAATTTGGAACGGATAAACCTTTTGTGTAGCCAGAATATTGTCAATAATGTTTAGCGTATTGCCTAACTAGTTGGGAAGATTAGATCCACAGAACAATAGCCGTTTGTAGGTCAATACGCAAACTTATTCCAGTAACCTACATTGATGATGTAACCGTTATGAACATACATTGTTATTCAACTTTCCTCATAAAATTCCACATTGATATACTATAAAAATCAATCGTACACACTTGTACACCATATTTGACACACTAATTTTGCTTTATTGTGATCTTCTCACATCATGATGAGTCTTTTAATTAAATTTCACACCTGTCTTCGGGTATTCGCATTATTTCTACCACCAATAACGATCAAGGCTTTTTCGATTATACCTACAAATCTATTTTGTGCCAGTTCCATAGTTCAAATCTATCTGTGCATCCATATCGTTCTTTTCGTAGATTAGGCACAGTTTTTCTATATTTTTCTAGTTATCAAGTAGACGATGAACTAAAAATATCGCATCTAGCACATCAGCGAGAAAAGTTTGTATGTTTATTGTAATGCTTCTAACAACGTTTAAAAAATATATTTCACTCTTGACAACTAAACAGTTATAAAAACAAAATAAAAATATTTTAACCCTATTTTGACCATTGGAAACGTTGGGTTTAAATCAACTGCGAAATGCCTCGCGGAGGAGACGGCTTTTGCCATAGCCAACACTAACATCCATACCAGCCAACACCAATCTAAAGTGACTGCTTCATAGCCACTAACGATATATACGTCTATTCGAAAAAGTGCGAAAAGTAAGAAAAAGTACCTTCAAGACGTCTCCACGTTAAGGAATAACAAATTAGTTACAATCAACGATTACAGGTTTGCAAGAAAAAGTTTCCTTTATTTTTAAAAAAATAAATTGAAATTTCATCTAATTTAATGGTTTTTCCTGACTTCAAACTTATAACTGTCTTATGTCTCATGAGTCAATTGCAGTTGATGGAATATTGAAAGCAACGACTATTGACGTGTAAATTAAAACTTGTACTTCTATGTGTTCTTCTTAATAAGGAAGAAGGCACAGTCTCTCACTTCCTGCCTCGACAGTGAGCCGCTCTCCGTTTCATCGGATCATACGAATCTTTTCCAAAATATTCCTGTCATTTCAGAGAACATTTTGCTTTCTCAGAATCGAATATTACTATATCAGTGTCTGTCGTTATTCGAATCCTTATGAGCCCCTACAATTCAATAAATCAATTTAACCAAAAATAAAGGCTAATGTGACCGTGACCACATTTTAAACTATTTAAGATTAGTTGATGTTTGCTATCAGTAAAATTATACACGCTTAATGCGTAAAAATCCAGGATTTCAAAGCCTGTCCGCCCATTAATAATAAAAGCATGTAAATAAAGGAATATTTTATTAACTAATAAGCTTACACATAAACATCATTAATCAATTATCAGCTTTGCATGCGTTAGTGGCAAGCAACAATTCATGCAAAACTGATAATTGCGTTTTAAGTTTTCGGCAGCTGCAAAACAGGTATCGTTATACATAGTACAATGTGTGAAAATATAAATAAGTATATAAAAATTTATATTTACTTTCAAGGGTAATTATGCTAAATTTATAGTGACACACACAGTTAATGCGGCAGTAGCATGGACGATAAACTTTTGCAAAAACAATTTTAATTTACATTTAGCGTGAAAGCAAATAATATCGTTGACTTGTATAAATAGATGAAAAATGTTTTTAAAAGTAGTGCTGGATATTCTCATTACAGCTAGCACAGTCCTAACGTAAGAACAATTTAGATAAGATTCGAGTAGGATTGGATGCAATGGTGTTTCTACGTGGCCCCGGCTATGTACTTCATTGCCTTAATATAGTCCGTGCAAAACTCAGACAAAAGCAGTGCGCTTATGGACTAAGCGGATAGCAGTGCGCTATACGCCATTGTTGTATTGTGATTAAGACACTACGCGCTCCTCTTACACTACTCACTCTCTCTCTCTCTCTCTCCCCCCTCCCCCTCCCTCTATTACATATACACAGCAATGTTTGAACACATTCACACAAGGCAATGAGCTAGTTAAAAGCTCGCGTGTGTGGTTATTTAACAATGAACAGACATCTGGTTATTTTTAAATCGCTGAAACAGTTAACGTCAGCTATGAAAGCAATCTTATCAACTTTAATGACACTTTTATCTCTACCCCAGAGGGTCGAAAAAAGTTGACGAAGTTAATCTCTTAATATTTAGGTTGTTTTACCAATTTTTCAGCTGTGTACGCTAATATAGTATGAACTCTTTTGTTTGTTGCACAGCGTTTGCGTATACGTTTCAAATATAGGAATCATTTCAGTCAGTACCCTCATTATATTATAAACAATGTTTAATTAAAGAGTATTTTTATGGTGTTATTTCAGTTTACTTTAATGGGGTTGATTTCTGGATGTTATCACATGTTTTGCAGCCACTTTAAAGCAATATTAATTGCTAACGATATTGATTGTAATATTGATTAGTCTTTTATTTTATTTTGTATGCAGCCGCTCGACCGGATCCCACCCTAAGGCCAAACTATAGATACGCCACTGAGTAGGTCACCTTCAATGTAAATGCAAACGTTAAGGATTATATTGTGGATCGAGTTGTACAGGTAAAGAGACGACAAAGTTCATAATATGATTATCCGTAACCTACTAATCACGGCTAGTCTCCTTACAACCGCGTGTTGTCGGTTTCAGGGCTTAAAGAAGCAAGTGAAACTGAAGCGACGAACACTTATATACAGTTATTTATAGTTATATTGGGTTCTTCATTTGATGAAAGCATTGTAGCTGCCCTTCAGGTACTGTTTTCTGCAGGGAATCAAATCGTTTTCGTTACATTTTAAATTATTCACGCTCTATAGATTACTATTTCTGAGCGTTTTTGTTCTGTGTATAGTTTATCTTCATCTCTTTCGGTCTCAGCAGTTTTCCTTTTATGGACCGTAGTCAGTTGCGATGCATTGTATAAAACCCGGTCAGTTGCGTCCGAGGTGGAAATTTCAACCCAGTCAGTTGCGATCAGTTGTATTTTCATGTTATTATAATAATGCAGAAATTACCATTATAATTCTATTCATTTCTAGACTAACCTAACCCAACGTAAACTGACCTGACCTAACATAACCTAACTTAACCTAACAAAAATATTGGAAGAAAGAGGTTACTCATACAAATGCAAAGTTGCATAATTAAAATTGCATCGACGTTCAGAATAGAAACGTTTCTAAATGACAAATTCGGCCAGTAAGTGAAAGTGCGGGGCGCAATTGACCGCGTAAGAACATGTAAAAACGTTGTTTCGTCACATCGATGGTCGCAACTGACCGAGACCGCCTAATAGAGTTCACCCCTTCTTCTCACATATTGTGATTTCCATTCCATACGTTTTTACATTCTCCTGTTCCTGCATACGTGCCTAAACTACCTTAGCCATTATGTCTTAATAAGCCCCACTGTTTGCCCCCTCCCTTTAGTATTTGGTCCGTTTTATATTTCGCTATATTCATATGCTCTTCACTGACTCTGCTGGACTGTAGAATCTTTCAAACAAATCTTGCTTTTCCTCTTGATTCGTATTAATACGAGACTATAAATAGGCCTATCCCTTGCTCGAACAGAATTACTAAATTCTTTATTTAGTAATAACCCTAATTCTAGAAACGTAACCCCTTCGCGGTTTAATAACAGAACACGTTTTGACGTCAACACTCGTTCCTATGTGCGTTTGTATAATTCTGTAAACAATCCTGCACACGATAGCGCCGACCTTTGTCTACGTGGATACAAAACGGCTCGAATTTACGGAACTTCATCGGATTCGACATACAAATTTAATTATATACAAAGTTACGGTTTTGCAGAACGCGAGACCCGTGCGGAAGCGGGGCGCGCGCTATCGGTTATCTGAAACACTATCTCCGTCTGGAAACACAAAACTGCTTCTTAATACAGACTGGGGTAAAATTGTTCGCCGTTATTGTTGGCTGCAATTAAAATTGGCGCATCGTATGCAATCGTAATTAAGTTTCTCTCACGCGGTATCGATTGCGTACCGTCGCTGATAAACACTGTTTTGCCTTTAAAACGGTAATTACGTATGTATCGTGTTTCTGGTATCTCGTCCATTGTTTTCGGATAACAATATCTACGGGTTATTGTTAATCGTGTATGGAAACTGATAATAGAACGTCGTTGTATTCCGTACGATACCAGTGGTAGTAATACTGTATTACAGGTATCGGAGAAACACACATTACATTATATATTATCATAGTTCATGTATACGTTACTACCTGATGTGTAAACGTATTTATATGTATGTACTTGTAACAGACAATCATTACAATGTACACGTATATGAAACGCTTGAGCGTTCCTTAAAATGTTGTTTATTCAAACAAAAGAAACAAATATCATTTATTTATCAGATTATCTTAGATTTTTCAAAGGGATATTCAATAACTATTTTTGTTTACGTTAGCGGAAATTTGACTTGAAGACTGATGATCATCACCATTACCTTCTACAAACGATAACAAAAAACGGTTTGTTCCAGTCCCAATCAGATGGACTATAGCTGGTCACTCCAACCCTTCCTCGGACCTCCCAAACCTATCCGTTCCTTCGGCTTAAGATTCAGTAGTTGTTTGGGGATGCGACAGTCATCCATTTGATACCGATAGAAGAATAACGACGACACGACGGATCGGCTCCACTGAAGGTGATAATTTTTCCAAATGTAACATTTATTGTCGTATGATTCGCGTCATGAGGCTAATCTGGGTAACTTGTCTTGTATGATTCCCAGATTATTGTTTCGTCGGTTATTTCAATGCCTCCCCGTGTTCTGAATTTAGTTAACTATTTTTTTCACAACTTCGTTAAATAATTTTTAAATACGTCATATTTCCCAAAATATCATAAACTAGAACAACCTGTGTTAGCACTAACTGTAATTTTGCGTAGGCCTTACCAGCCATAGTTTACACCTAGCGCATATTAATTTTACACAAACATGCGATAGATAATAGCCTTTAGCCGTATCGCATGCACGGGGCGGAAATTGTTGTCGGTAGACTTTGTCATCAACGCGGTGTGGCGGCTAGTAGTTATCGGTGATAGCAAACGTTGTTATCAACAAGCTGTCACACACTGATGAATCTATCTGGAACAGTAGCCCTACCGTGTTTCAGTGAACCAGCAACACTGATGGAGTAGGTACGCGCATGACGGTCACCACCAAAATTCCCTGAACGTCGGGTAGTTTTTTCCTGTGAAATTAGTTTTTTCAACGTCGTACGTTAAAACTAATTTCACAGGGATTTTAACATTGAACGTAAATTAAGAAATTTTTTCAAAACAATTTGTTCCACTAATGTTTTAAGCAATTTTTAAAGTCAATTAATTAACTTAAATAAATAATTAGACATTTACGATAATAAAAGTATCGTCAGCATCAGCATCGGCAAAGTTTTTTTTAAACGAAAAAAATGGTTTGTTCCGGTCCGAAACAGACAGACTAGAGCCGGTCATTCCAAATCTTCTTAGAACATCGCACATGTCTGCGTCCATTCAGCTTATGATTCAATAGTTGTTTGGGGAATGCTGCAGTCATTCATTCGGTTAAGATGTTCAAATAATTTTAGCTGATATCGGGCAATCCTATCGAGTATACTCATAATATTTAGTTCCTGCCGTACGTCTACATTTCTTCTGCGACCTTGAGAAATATTTATCCGGCTATGTGCCTGAGAAATCTCATTTCGACCGCTTGAATACGACTGCCCTGGTATTTCGCTAAAGTCTAATTCTCAGACCCGTAGAGAAGCGTGGGGAGCGCCATCACCTTGTAGAACTTCAGGCGTGTTTCTTTACTCGTTGACTTTAGATTTTCCCTGATGGTCCCACACGTATGGTTATGGTTGAACGTGTGTAGCTTCTTCACCGCCTCTTTGTGTAATAAAAGTAAATAAACGAATACATATATCTTCTCATTCTCTCTCTCTCTCTCTCTCTCTCTCTCTCTCTCTCTCTCGTCAGTCGCGTAACTGGTTTGATCCTACTCTGAGCCAATTATTTTTCATCTTCGAATACCTACAAGATTCCACACATCCTGAACAATCTGCTTCAAAGAGTCTCCAAGCTCTGCTTTCCCCTCAGTCCACCTTCCATCGCAAATGTCATTAATCCTGGGCATCTCACTCGATGACCTAACTACCTGTACCCGCTTCTAGTTACACTTCACCAAATTCTCCTTTGTCCCATTATTTTCAAGACTCTGTCATTTGTTAATTTTCCCACCCATTTTATTTTTAACCGCTTCCTACAGCACCAGATACCACGTGGAAGACGACAGAATCGTCGTTAACGAGACGTAGAGCTTGTTGAAGATGGAAAAAAATCTAGTTCCTGTACACAATAACACTCTAAAATATTAATTACTCGGTGTCAAAGCATATTATAGTAATATTTTGCTTTTCGTAAATATTTTCTATTTTATAAAATATTAAATGTGACAGATGGAAAACTATCTTCGGGAGTTATATTTGTGTATGAAGATCGTTGTAAAGAAAGTATACATTCGGCACGAACAGATCACACGCGAAAGACCACCGTGATATCCGTTGACTACACTAAGACTCGGTTATACCCGCTATAAAACGCTGGATTTTACTTTGCAAGAATACGGTTGTGCTGGCATTGGAACGTCTTTTTACCTTCGTACTTTAAAAAAATACATAAGGTTTACCTGTATAATAAATTATATTACTTCGAATATTCGAAAAACAGAAAAGTAAGTGTTTAAATTTCTTTACGCGTAAAAAAAAAACTAGTTTCTACTAGGTGAACATTACCAAATAAAGCCGAGAGATTGAGACAGTATTTTTTTTTAAATGATAAAAATGTTATATTGATACGAAAGAACCACTGAGACATATATTTCTTAAGAAACAATAAACACGGTGTGATGATTACAAATGTGTTTGCTTTTACTCTACTCCTGCTTTTCATCACATAGTAAACGTGTAGGGCTACTGTGTGTATTGACCTTCTAAGATATATTTTTGTTTCCAGTTAAGTATCTTGTTACAAGTTATTTTCTATGGCTTTCAATCTGCAATAATATCCTTTAGGAGTAGGCCTATTAACTAAACCCTTAACTTTTGAAGGATTGTGTGAACAAAAAATCATATCTGGTACGTAATCAGAACGTTTCTGAATATTATAATTGTGTTTTTCGAATTTAGTGAAAGTAATATCTTAAAATATAATCCATTATTGGAACCCGTCTCGCACCTTCCGAAGCTGTAGAGACCTTAAAACAGTATCACAAACACACCTAGAAGTTACAGACTAAAAAAAAAGTTAATCAACAAAACAAAACAGTATAATTCAGTAACAAAGAAACGCGAATCAGTGTTTTGGTACGGAAATTGAGTTCTCGTCGCGGAAACCGTAAAATACAACAAAGCTCTAATTATCGTAACACGTCCAGCCGGCTAAACTATTTATACCCGGCTGCATGCAGTTCTAAATTAATAATCACGGGACTGTGTTTTGTTTTTTCTGTTTGTTTGTCTGCTTTTTTTTGTTGCAGTTGTTTTGTGTTGCAAGGTGGGTCGTCGGGTAAGTAATTGAGCGGCGCGCATCGCCGTTGCATACAGAACATTTCGTCTAGTCTGACCTCATGCTTCGTGACGCTATTTATATAATTCCACATAATCCTATCATTTTTACAGTGAAATAAGCTCAGCTATCCGGCCGGCAATCTCATATTTAAATACTCTTCCCCTTTACCCACACCCCGTGCGTGGTACGTGCTTTTTCCACCCCTTAGTATTAACTCTCCACCCTGACCTAATACCGTTGTTATTCATTCACCCCGCGACTTAATATAAAATTGTTACTTCAAATTGTTTTCTCTGCTGTGTGTGTGTGTGTGTGTGTGTGTGTGTGTGTGTGCGAGCGCGCATGATCATGTGTTTACCACCCGGGACCGTAAGTATTTAATATGTAAATAGATTTTTTAGGTTGTGTATTTATATTCATGACCCATACCTGCACATCCCTCTGTTTGCTCACCCTCTGTGTCCATTGTACGACTTCGAAATGCAGCCTAGTCCGATCGGTATCGACTCCCGAGTGGAAATAGTATGGTCTAGAATTCCTAAACAGAGCGAAAATTTTTGAACTTTTTATTTAGTAAATTTACCTTTAATTATAAGTGTAATAGTAATAGTAGGCTACTGTGTAATTTTCACTCTTATTATTAGAAATTATTACATTATAATAATTATTATACAGTGTTTTCGTGATAATACAGTAATATTGTATTCTTTCTCCGTAATTTAACTAGTTTTACTCTTTAATTAACATTTGCATGTTTACAGACAGGTTAAAAACTTACCAAAAATTCCAGATTACGTTCCCGCTCATAACTTCCCGAAACAGCGTTCTTTGTGGGAGATAAACTCTTAGGCTAATTTATCGATATCAGCATTCCGTTTTTCTTTTATTTTCGTGGTTAACTGTCGAGTATAATTTATAAACAAAACAACTTGATTTGAGTTATGGAAACTTCGAAACTTATGTAGGCCCATTTAAGTGTTGGGCCCCTCGTAATACGGACCTATTAGTTCCGTCACTGCTTTGGAAACATCACGAAGAGTCAAAATTGCGGAATGCAGAATACTGGACAGATAAAGATGACTTCACGGCCCAAAAATGATATCAAAATTTTTTTTTTAATTGATAAAATCCAGCAGGTTAGACTAAAAGAAATTGTAACCCAAATCTGAATGTATCGAATGTTTAGTATTTATTGTATGACCGTGTGCTCTATAGTTGTTACCTTACTAAATAAACAGTAGTTAGCCTAAATAGCCATCTTTTTGTAATTTTTTCCGTAATTGAAAAATTATATAATTTCGGAAGTTACGTAATAATAATTGTGCTTCTTTCAAAATAGTGAGCGAGTTCTGCAGCTCGGGGAACTAATAATACCGTACCAGTCTTATTTACATAATACAGTTTAATGCACATGTACTTGTTTTTCATATGCGACTGTCCATCACTGGAGTGTGATAGTGCTTATATAATTAATAGATTTGTGTTCGAAAATTTTATATTTGAAAACAAATAGTAATTGTAACCGAAACGTTATTTTGTAAATCAAATGATTTATGGTTGGCGTCGGTTTTTATAATAATTTAATCATCGGTTAAACCATTTACTTCGTGACAGAGTGAAGTGGTTAGTTATGTCCTAAGAAAGAAGGTACGGTGAGAAAGAAGTAGAAAGAGATACTTTTTCTATACCTGTCCTGTGACGTTTTTGTTTCGACTTTAACTACAGCAAGGCGGAAGCTAATTCGCAGACCAACACCGTTTACTTACCGACTGGAAACGTTTCTTGATTGGACACAGATAACTAGGTAACACTTGGAAAAAAAACGACGACACTTACAAACCTGTACAATATTAATTTAAATTGACAGCATTGCCGTATGAAAACGTAACTCTCCAATTGAAAAGTTTTGAACGTTACCAATGCGTTTATGTACTCGGTGCATTTCATATCCAATTAAAACTTATGTAATTACCGCTGTACATATACTGTATTTGCTATGCAAATCATAATGTTATTCATTGGTGTTGCAAATTTACCTGCCCCCATTAATTACCCTCGACGTTCCGTTTTCGTAATAAGTTAACCATTAGCCGACTGCTTGTTACATTGTTATCGCACTTTTCAAAACAGTTTATGGATGTTCTTGATTTTTTTTACCACTGAGAGAAAATTTTAATCATACGACTAGGGAGAATAATTTAGTATTTTTTTCTGAATTATGGCAGACACGATTAATATATATCGTTTACAGACGCCTTACGGGGGATTTACTGTATGTCGTATTGTTCACATTACACCATGCTACAGACGTAAGAATTAATGCACCTTATAATGGTCGTACTTTTTTTTTTATTTATTTATGCAATCTGTTAATACATAACAATAAGTGAAATTGTTGACAGAGTTGTTGACACCTGCATGAATTTTTCCGTATGAGTATTTAAAAGTAACATTTATGTACAGTGTATTTAGAGTCTTAAAGTCCAGCAGAAATATTAATTTTAATCGTCTTGTCTGCAGGCTGTTATCTAGCAGGTCTATGGCTAAAGGATTTGTGGGCTCTTCAAGCTGTTTCACATATACTTTACACAACATCGCAATGGTTTCACTAAGTGTAGGCAGGTCTAGCTTTCTTTATTCCTGACGAACCACGGTTCATTGGTTATGACAGGCAGTACCTTGGTCTGAAATCTTTCCATTGTAGCGATGTTGTATTTGGAATCAGTTCCCCAAAGCTGTCTTAAAGACAGTATTGTAAACCAACAGCTTATTTCGCATTGACAGTAAATGTTTTTCTGTGCAGGGGGCAATAATGTTTGCGAAACTTGTCCAATTATTGTTTCCTCTTCATCCAAATGTAGTTGCGCCATGTAAGCTGTTTGTCTAGGTGGATGCCCAAGTATTTTACAGAGCCTGCTACCGGGATAGCTTTGTTACAATGTTCATATTACACTTTAAGACAAATGTTAACAAATCGAATTTATAAAACAGTTTACTAGCCGTTTACACGTTTACTGCCGAATGTATGGCGGATAAGCTCATTTTTGTTAATCTGAATCTCGATTAAAGAAACCTGTTTTTAAGGATAACGACATCTATTCGATTCATTATCGGGAATCGAGAGCCACTGAGAATCGAGATGTTTCAGTTAATGTACTAAGTTGAAGTGTTTTTTTTATTTAATTGTCTCGTTTCCTTCGCCACAATCTTGAAGATTATGCATAGGCGTGATGTGTGGCATACGACAGAACGAATGAACAGATTGTGTGTGAGAAAAATAAACATAGAGGCAAACGGAATTAGCTGCCGTATTTGCACTGTATTAAACGCGGGGAAAATTAAAAATTAGTTTGCAATTACTGTGAGCAACAAGAGCTACTTGTAGAATTAAACTGTACAGCAGAAAACTTCAGCGTAATCTATGCTAGTGAAATCTGCTTGCTTCCTTCTCTGTATTAATTATAATTTCGTATTATATAATTTGTGTGTTAGCAACATCAGTTTGCGTGCGTGTGTGGGAAGTAGAAGCGGTACTTATTGGCTTCTCAGCGTGTTTCGCGCCGCTGGCGCTGTCTGAAGTGGCCGACTGGTCATCCTTCTTCCGCACGTCCCGGCTACCTGTCGTTTCTCACAAATCGCTGTTACCCTGCTTTTTCACTACGCTGTAACATAGTAAGTTCTTTCTGCACAGCGGTACAGTGTCACGCAGCGGGCCTTCATCCACCTCGATCGATTTTGTCCGAAACCAATTCGCCGTTTCGCTATCTTTTTTAAAAACACTAAACAGAAGTTCCTTAGAATATAACATAGATCCCCCCTCTCCCTTTCCCTCTCCCTCTCGTACATTTTCCACTGAGGATATTACCTCATAGAATGGATGAAATGTTTGATGTTAAACAACAACAAAACGTAGTCAAGTGTCGGTATTAAAAAAACAAGAGTTGTTTGATACGAAAATGCAGATAGATTTTTTTTGCGACAGTCCTATGTAACTGGCCGAATGAAATGGTTGATCGACTAACGTCAGTGACAAATCCGTGGCGGTTCGCAGCGTCCGTTGGTGGCACGCATGATCCAAAACTTATACCCGTGGACTCGACTCCACGTTCTGGGTAGATTCCATAATTATCGATCTTCGCAGACGGAATGACTGAGCCAGTCTGGTGTCACAGGCTGGATGATTCAAAGACAATATTATCCTCCTTGAATCTCTTTATAAATGTTTTATTCCATACCATTCTTAATCAACAATAACAGTCTAAAGATTTGTAAAAATCGTGGTTTCGTTAAAAAGTTTTAGTATTCAAAAAAAAAAGAAGAAATCTGAATCTGGTATGGCTTGGAGCACAGATCCTTCGAGTTCTTAAATATTTCCACTGTATGTTATTGATTTAACAGTGGAAACAAATTAATTTTAAGAAGAATAAAGCTTATTTAATAGCGTAGCATAGTTTATTTAATTCATAGCTGTCGATGAGAAATGGTCGTGGCCCAGTTTGACTGCAATGTCGGTTACGCAGACACAATGATTACTTAATTTGATACATCAAATCCTATCATTTCTGGAACTGATGAACATACAATTTAATGTAATTTGGTGTGACCATTACTGTCATTATGCTACGGTGACTGTCAAAGTGAAGGGGGAGGAGCTTGTGACCCGATTATGTATACACGCATTGACAGCCCCACCGGAACGTAAGCAGATTGTAACCCACCAGTTCTTCAAATTATCTATACCGTTCTGTGTATTCGTGGCCTTCGTGTATCTTCACAATCTATTCCTATGCAGTTAATCGTCTACTGAAATTGGGTAAGCGTTAAGCGTTGGTTAAGCGTTTGAAATTGGGTATTATTGAATTACTTCGGTAATAGTATTTAATAGCTGACCTTTTTGATGGGTTTTAAAGACCGATTACTGTAAGGAATTTAAAGCTGTACAGAAGAATCTACCTGTGTACAAGAAAATTATTAACTTTATAGAAATGTTATTAAGAAGCATGTGGCTGAACAGTTTAGGTTTTCCATTTTGAATTTTATATTTTTAAGAATTACTTAATTCTTGCTCCTCCGGAAAGGACATAAAGACGGAATCGCTCAGTATATCGCCTTATCAACAACGTTCACGTTAGTGTATTTAATGTAATGTACTCAGTGGGATAATAGTGTACATATCGAAAAAACAGAAGTTAGTTAATCAAGATTTTGTTTTCTCACAAACCTAGGATTACAATTTTTATTAAATTTATTTGCATTCCAATCTATCCAGCAAGAATGAGTAATATTAATGAGTGACGAAAAAGTCACATTTTTGGTTCATTCATAAAAAAAGTAATTCATTTACTTACTTAGTTACTTTGAGTCATCCTGACAGTCCGATCAGTAGTAACAAAAATAGGCACCGTGTTATCTTTATGTACAGCTACATGTAAACTAGAGGAAAACAGTAGAAAAATGCTTCCTCCGTCGACGTTATTAAATTCATCGACCTCAGTAACATAAAATCTTACCATCTTTTTCCAAAAACAGTTAATTCTCTCTCCTTTTCGCCCCTTTTCCGTTGAATGAGACTTAAAATTTTGACGTTGTCAGTTGTTGTTGTTAATCTGTAATAGCTTTGAACTGAGTGATGCATTCGGTGTCTACACCATTCTCAAGTCGTATTCTGTATATCTTTGATTAGTACGTGAGAAAGTAATTCAGACGTATCTTAAATGCGATATCAGACGTATCTTAAACACGGTATCTTAAGGCGTATCTTTCATTCTTACTTCCTTAGCTCCATATTTGGTCGTCATTCATTAAGTTCAGGTTTTTAGATCACGTTGCCTGTCTACATGTTTTGTTCGATTAACCTCCATATTAGAGAAGTAGAAGAGATTATAACACATCTTCCAAATAGAACGGCGGTACTACCGTTAATCCTCTATACATTATTTGTTCTGTAACTGGAGAACTGTCACGTTATCATATTATATTGCCAGCTCGAAAATATGAATATTGTTCCAAAAGACATTCACTGAACACATAGCATAAGTAGGAGTTTTTACGTACAGTCGGTTCCCATTCCCTTCCATAACACAAAGCCGGTGAAATATTACCGGCTTAGACAGCGACAGCTTGGAGAGTAGCGTGTTGCCATAATAATAGATTTATAGCACAACAGATGACCAACTATTACAATCCGATTCAATTTAACAATAGGAATTAGTTGTCCAACTTGCTGTCTCGACTAGCAACTAATCAATCAGTCGTCTTAACCGAAATTACTAAACAGTAGTGCTTAACGCTAATTTATTGCTGATCGTAATCACTACTTGAAGTAACATTACACTATAACGACCAATTACCTGTCTAGTAGAGAACAATAATGATGATAATAATTATTACTATGATTATTAGTAGTAGTAGCAGCAGTAGTAGTATTACTATTACGGTGTCTATTATTACGATGAAACTTCCATCTAATTGTTGAGGTTTATGACAAAACAAAATATTCTGAACCTATTTTCGTAGATCTAAATAAAATGGTGATTGTATTTTGTTAGTTCTCTATATTAATAGAGAATTAATTATTTACGGCTGTGAATACATAAGATGGGTGGTAATGTCATCTCAGTCGAGCACTCAGGCGCTTTGTATCATATTCCGCATACTCGTTGTTTTTCCTTTAAAAACCAAATAAATACTGCAATAAAAATGCGTTCAACTCTGTAACTCTAAAATGTAATATCTTAGTTACGGAAAAGCAGAAAAATTAAAAATCATTCTACATTACTAAATTTTTCCGGACTTATCACAATTGGGGTGTCCATATTGCGTGCCAAACTTTTCAACCGTCCCCATAACGGTTGCCCTCATTGGCGGGAACAGATCTCAGTTGGCCTCATAAGCATCATAACCCAATTGAGATGTCTGTTCCCGACCCAGTGAGGATGGCCGTTAAGGGCACGCATGAGAATTTGGCACACATTATGGACACTGCCGGACAACACAGGACGTTTTAGTAACATTGACATCGGCCGCGAGAGCTCACGTTTTTATAAAGATTGTACTGCATAAAAGATTACATTAAGTGTCCAGGTACTGCTGTTGTGCTGAATTAAAAAACAAATCACATAAAAAACATCCCACTCGTTGCTGCACATAAAGAAATATGTTGGATTACATAGAATCAATGTAACAAAAGTATAAAAAAAAGTTTTTCCGTTGCTCACGAGCGAGGGCATCCAGATTTCCAACAAGACAAATGTGAGCAACGGGTTTTAAAAAAATTGTATCACACGATAACATGGAAGTCAAGCTACCGAAGAATTTTACGAAATTCTCTTCCCGGACTCCTTGGATCTTCGATCCTTGAACCAGAAGCTAGAAAACATAAAACAGCTTACAATAAAACATTATAAAACAAAATATCCGTAATTACGATTAAAATCTTATCATAACAATGTAACTCTTATCAACATTATGAACGACATATAAGAATAGAAATATAAGAATAATCTACAAAATAATGGAAAATAAAATAAACCTTTCTTACGTGTGAGCGGCAGTTGTAAGACCTTGTTTAAAGATAAGAAAGTTATGCGAGAAAAAATATAATACGATTTATATTGTTATGTTAAGATTTTAATCGTAATTGTATATATTTTGCCAATATTTTTTGTAATGTTTTAATGTAAGTTGTTTTATGTTGTTTAGCTCTTGAGGACGATTCTAGGGAATCGAAACGTCAAGCGAACAATATTACGATAGAAGCAGTCCGGGCAGAGGTCTTATCCGTAACAAATCATCCATTGTTTAGGAGTTTCAAAGAACTAATATCGGTGTTTGCCGTAGAGAACCCCCAACACATACGTAGGCCTACTGTACAAAATTTCTGTTTAATAAAAAACCAAAATTATATACACGGACAGCATATTTTTAAACATTTAGAAACACATTGTTTTATCAACTTGTAAATGTTCTTCTTATCTTGCACTTACTAAAAATCAATTTTATCTTTTTCTATAAGCTGATAAGGTATAAAATGGTTGAGCTATGAAATTGTAAATTTCTGTAATAATACTCTTCTTAAATGAGGAAACTGTAATTAACCGCCGTGCGTTAGTAATTAATGCATAACCCATATTCACATTTACATTTGTGTGCATTCCAGTTCAGCAATTAGATTAAAGTAAAATTATGTAAAGTAGGACTGCGCTCCAATTACTAGTTTGTCTTTGTTATGTCATAAATTCATTGTTTATTTTTGTGTTCGTTTCTGTTATTATTAACGTTAATTACTTTTTGTTCATTTTAGTGTTCTGAAGTATTCTACATCCATATTTGGCGTATTTTCACTGTCCAAAATCAGTCGTCGTTGTAGGGTACATTATTGCAGTATAATCTCATGCGTAGTTGATACTGTTCTCGCGAACGGATCGAAGTAATTTTGTAATTCTTATCGTGTTAAGTAATTATAACCTTCGTTGTAGATTTATATTCTGAATGAAGTCGATAGGGTTGTGTTTTCTCTCAATCGTTTACCGGAGAATATATTTCTCTCAATGTGCACCGGTAAACACAAAGTATATGTATTGTAGGTTTACGATTTGAATATGAAACTACAATGAATCAAACGAAACAGACCCATATGTGGCGAGCCAATAAATGTCAGACAAAGTTGAGAGAGTACGGCGGTGCGGTAGTTATAAACAAACGTTATTTATCCGATATACAAACGACGGAGCAATGAAGCATTGCATTATACTGTTGTTGCAAACTATTAGGTGAAGTCGGTGGTGACTTTGTTTTCCCTTGGACTCCACTGCCTGCCGCACAATTTATTGCGGTTTATCGGCGGGGATGAACAACAATTTCTCTATTACGGGTCACTCAGTGAGCGAGATAAATCACGCGAAGAAGAGAAGATGACCTGATCACGTCCGCTGAAGATTCATTGCCTTATGCAGCACACGTCACTCTCTGTGACCAGAAATATTCATAAGCAGACGTTTCTTCATTAAACGTCTGTTAAGAAATATTCATGTTTGCAGTCGTTTATTTCTATGAGCGCTGACGGAAGAATTGTATTTCTACATGAAGTCCCACATCAAAAACACTTGTCTTATGTTAATTTGATAATGCGGTTTTGTATTTTACGTTATTGGAAATACAAATATAAACATAAGAGACTTTTCTCTATTCTGTTTTCGTATACATATTTTGTTATCAATAAACAGTGAATTTGCCGTTGATACATTTCTTGTTTATGATAAGAATGAAAACCTATTTGAAAGAAAATATAGCGTCAATTATCAGGGATAATCGATGTCAACATTTCCGGGTAAACAGATTTCCCGAACAATCAATCGATCAAATTAAAACGTTTTTCATAAATAATGAGAAATTTCCTCGTCTAACAAACACGACGAGGAAGAAGTTGATTAGTATAAAGTAAATCAATATCTGTAAGAAGAGTACATAATCGATAAAATATTAATAATAATGTTAATTGTTTTTACTATCAATAATTATGACTGTAATATTGATACCACTGAGCACAATCTTAATTTAAAAAGAAACGATAAATAGGTTGTTTGCCGTAACTTTACTATAATGGTCTGATTACATAGATAACACTAATTTCGGGATAGATGTTAGTAGGTGAATCCTAAACGGTTTGCATTTTTCTCGACGAAGAGAACTCAGGATCAAGAGGTGAACCTAAACCGTCCGTGTGTGTAACAGTTCAACTCACTACAACTGTAATATAACACGCAGAGAATCGTAAAATTTTCAGTGTTTTACTTGCAGTTACACTTTTTCCGGAATTTAATACGCGCAGCCACTTGACAAATAGGTTCTGGTTTCACCTGATGGAATAGTACACTTGTCAACTGTTTAATGTTTAATCGGGTATTAACGATTCCGTCCCCGCGTTCCAAATTCAGTAGGTTCTTCTTCTAAACTTTATTAAGTAATTATCTAATTCCAAAAATGTATAAAATTAAAGTAAATTTACTTGTTATCATTAATTATATTTTTGCCTAGGCCTAACCAGCAGTTGTTTTCGCTTACGCGCATATTAATTTTACACAAATTTTCGATAGATAATAACCTTCAGCCATATCGCATGCACGGGCGGAAATTGTCGCTGTGTTGGTGTAGACTTTGTCATCAGTATGGTGCGGCTAGCAGTAGTTATCGGTGATATGACAAACTCGGCGCTCATAGCCCGTTATCAACAAGCTGTCACACACTGATGCATCTATCTGGATCGCCAGCTGTACCGTTTTTCAGTGAGCCAACAAGACTGATGATGCAGGTACGCGCATGACGGTCACCATTCCCCAATTCACAGCAAAGCGGATAGTTTACTTTTTGAAAAACCCATACGATAAAACTAATTTCGCAGCCATTTCGCGTTGTATATTAAAAAAATACAGTAGTAGAGGTAACAAAGAATAATTTATTAGCATCAAAATATCAAAAGTTGCTTCATATTATTCATTCTTTTTCTTGCAGCCAAATCTCTTCAAGTTGCATCGAACAAAAGGGTTCTGAGGGAAGTGTAAGCAAATGAAATCGACCTCTTCTAAACTTCCGAGAATATTGTAACGTTTCCGAGAATGTTAGTAACTACGATGTTTCTAACAAACTGATTGACTAGATTGTGGGTGACCTTTTATGTATATCGTCTTCTGAATAAAATATTTTAACCAAGAGTACTTGATTATCGACCTGCCGTTAATCTACGCCCTGCAGTATTTCAGAACTCCATTTCAAAACTACCTAGTACTCGTACCTCATAATAAATATAATAACAGGTAATGAACATTATATTTTCAAGTCATCCAGTAATAACCATAACGTTTCGACTTTTTAATGTATAGCTTTGCTTTATATGTTTCCACTGGCACGTACTGTGTTTGTTGGGATATGTACGTGTGGTTTTATGTACACGGAGATGGCCAGACATGTACAGCGAAAGGGAGAAAGGGGGAGAGAGAGAGAAAGAGATAGAGCATCGTAACACAGAGTTTGTTTGAGAAGTCAAATTATGTACAAGGATGCAGCGTTACACAGACGAACGTGTGTTTCTTGTGCCTTGTTCATTACGTGTTCCCGGTAGCTCCCGCAGCTCCGCCCCGTTCTCGACATTCTCTGATCTCAACATTCTTTGGACTTCATGTCTAAATTATATAACTTCGAAGAGACACGTCCATGCACCAACCGAATACGATAAGAAACAAGCTAATCCTCTTTGGAAAGCATAATTTGGTTTCTATTGATTCAGTTTCAAAATAAATTATCCAACTTTTGAAACTAATGCCCAACTTTGAAACAATTATACAACGAATGCTCAACTAATCGTTCACAAGTAACGGACTGGCAAGAGAACAACAGCGGATACTCCGAAAAGGGAAAGAAGATGAGACCAATATTACGCGGATCGGAATCAGGTATGAAGTTAGGTGGACGCCTTTGAGATAACGACTAACCGTTCGTCGAGATTACGATCTTCCATTAGTCAAAATATATGTACCCGATCTTCACATAAATTGTTGTAAACATAAATGCACAAAAGTTAACAAGACAAGAGTGAACATTAAAATAACAAAAAGAAGAAGCAGTGAGGGAAGAAGAAGAATAAAGAGGAAGTAAAAGGAAAATATAGCTTGGAAGAGAAGATTGAGCAACCGTATGTCAGCTGCAGTTGACGGTAAAACGGACGTGCAATCCGCGCAATGTTGCTTTCTGACTGAATAAACAAACTAAACTGAACTAAACTTGTCAGCAACAAATTGCTGTCATTAAATAAATTTCAAATCGGACTTTAATTTTACACAACTTATGAAAGTGGGTCACTGCTGTGTTTGCGTCTGTGGTTGCTGGTCGATACTTGTACTCTACGGGTGTCATCGTGAATAAAAACATAGGATGGCACTGCTGATTTCGATACAATAAATATAACGTTCACATTAACAAAATCTAATAC
This sequence comes from Magicicada septendecula, assembly GCA_034769895.1. Classification (NCBI taxonomy): domain Eukaryota; kingdom Metazoa; phylum Arthropoda; class Insecta; order Hemiptera; family Cicadidae; genus Magicicada; species Magicicada septendecula. The sequence goes on along the minus strand of CM068371.1, from coordinate 176,844,034 downwards.
GAATATAAAGTGATATATTCAGCATTATCAAATTATATAATCGCGTTCAGTGATAATGTTATAAATTATTATTAGCCTCTTGCCTATACTCGATTTTGCGTAAAGTTTTACTCTGTTTACTTTGATGATAAAACATATGTGGCCCAGGACGGGAGAAAAAGCACTTCAAAGAATCTGAGCCACGATTTATGTTGAAATCTGTTCGACACCGACGCCACAATTTATGTCTTTGCAGTTCCATTTTTCTCTTCGTCGGGAAAAATGCAAACCCTTTAGGTTACATTTACTAACATCTATCCCAAAATAGTGTTATATGTTTATATATCAGCCACTGCAGTAAAATTACAGATCTCAGCAAACAAATCTGTTAGTTTGTGTCTTCTTAAAGAATAATTGTGCTCAATTGTTTTATGTTAAAATAATTATTAACAATTACGTTAATGTAAATAAATATTATTTACTTTTATTATTATTAAAAAAATGAATATCGTTATTAACATTTTATCGATAATGTACCTCTCAGTAGTTGACGTACTTTATTCGGCGCTAGTCAACTTCTGAACTATTATACGAGTGGATATTTAACAGTATATAAACCCTTTTCAAGGTTAGGCTCCAGTAAGCCAAATTGTATAGCGTAAATGGACACTGCTTAACATATTGAACGGTAAAGCAAGAGAAGTGAATTGCAGGGGAGGAGGTAGAGTTCGCCACTGCTTTACGCTGTACAGAAACACGGACAGCCTACTGTAATGTATAGACCAGTTAAGTACCCTGAACACCGATACAGCTGACAAATTTAGTGATCAAGAATAGCAAGAGAGATTAGCGTAGAAAGTAATCTACTTCTTCTGTGTTTACGGGCCGTCTTAAAGATATTTTAAGATTGTGTGTGTGTGCGCGCGCGCGCACGCTTCTTAGTATCTTTAGTATTGTGTCTTTATTGGTTACGTAAACATTTTTCGTGTTTCAATATTGCGCAATTCAATATATTTTCCTCCGCAGCGCAGTAAAACGATAAACTGTATCACAATTTTATTGAGTGTGTTCGTATCACCTGTAGTTTTCATAGACACCAGTATCTTTAAATATTATCAGGAGCCTGACTGATGTAAGGCAGTGACAAAAATCAGAACAGAGAAATGTCAGACGTCCGAAATTCAAAACCAGACACCTGCGCTAGTATGCGTGATCTGCTAATCTCCGGAAAGTAATATTAGCATGAAAAAATAAAATAACAGGATCATCTATCATCGAGAATAATCAGAGAACTTCCCGTGGAGACCTACATGCCAGTATCTTTAATTTAACAAGCGTGGAATCTTGGGCCCAAAACATTTATCCCTTGAAAGGCGAGGGAAAGAAGTTGATAAATAAGAGTTATAGAAGAATTCAAAGGAATTCCTGCTGAGAATTCAATGGTAAGGAAGAAGAAGGATCGTGTTCAGAGTGTACACTTCGAACCGAACACCATGGGCCCCGCAGCAAATTGTAAGAAAGATGGTTTTAACCATTTAACAGTTTCAAATGGGGTTAATATAAATATAATGTACTTGCATAACTATAGTGTACTAAAAAATATAACTAACAAAAGTACATTATAGGAAACATCAATTATAACTGTGTGATGTAACCGCAAAAATTATTTTCAAAATGGTTGCTTATTTTATATTTATTTACCTTTCTCATTATTTTAAAACTAATTTTTTTCTAAATGTAAAAAATATATTATTAGATTAGAACTCAATCAGTTTTATATCGGTTTAATAATAAACAAAAAATCGTCTCAAATGCCAAGCGAATTTATTTTGAAACCCCAAACCATCATCTTCTTACACCTTCATTCGTAACATGAAGGTAGCCGAGAATTATAGTTTTGAATCTCGTCCTTATACAGATTGAAGACAACTTTCTGACTCGTAACAACACAAATGCTAGTAAAAAATTAATATTTACCTGTTACGTATTTAACAAAATTTTAATAATGAGAATTACTTTTTTTCATTTTGTGCATCTTCACATTTGGTAAACTGTAGTAACGACTTCAACAGGATATGTGAGCGGATAGAATGAACTAAAATGGAGAAAAACAAGTGTGAGTGATTGTGTGTGGGGGGGGGGGGACGAGCACCAGTCTACTCGTAATGCCCATTAATGGTAGTAAAATAACTTATTTTTTGTTCGTGTTTGTGTTTGTGCTCTATGGAACAGGAACAGTGCCACATGTTGCTACAGTATCTCTTGTATTCTCATCATTTCTCTTTTTTCTTTGTGTTTTAATTACACCGATGACGACATTTCAAGCGCCCGCTTCCTTTCCCAGGCTCTCTGCTCTCAATCGGTTAACACTCAGCTGTTATTACGCGCGTCGATAACGGAAGCGTACAAAAAGAATGCAATTTCCACGTATTGTGTGTCTCAGGCTAAATTAGGTCGTAATGTTTCAAGTCGATTGTGGTCTAGTCGATTATGGTTTACGTCTTCCTTCCAGTTACTTAATATTATTATTTTTTAAGTTCACGTTTAAGGAGATAATTTTAAAAATTAGGCGTTATTATTATATTAGTGTTGTTGTCATTAATTTATTATGGAAAACAAGTAAATCACTATTTTTTTTTTGTTTTTTGAATGAAACTGACTCTTCGGTTTTATTACGTAAGTGTTGCTTCCACGCATTTCCTTTCTCACCTAAGTGTATAATTTGAGCTCAAGTTTTAGAGGAATCAATATTAATCAGCTATTATTTTCATGTAACGATTATGTTCGTCTCATTTTTGGCGATAACAAATATAATAACGTTATTATTTTATTATTATTGCTAATAAACTCCATGAGCTGCAGAACCTCTCTACTTTGAATGAAATACATTTTTCATTACGTATATTCCAGTTTCTCAGTTATCACAAAAAAATTACGAAAACCCCGATTGCTTTACAATTTTTGTTTTTGTTAGTAAAATAACAGCTGTAAAGCAGACACTCATGCAATAAACACTAAAAATTTGTAACAAAATACCTGCGTGACAAATAATTTAGTCCTAGCTTATAAGATTCTGTGCGTTTCTGTAAACATCTACAGGCCTCATATACTTTTCACAAATATACATAACTGTTATAATAGATAAAGTTTTGTATAACCACAGTAATATAGTTTTGTGTATAAAGTTATTAAATTACAAACTTTTTGGAGGTTATCCGAAATTTTTAAGGAGTGTTGAAAGATATTAATTCTATCAAATTAAGATACTGATTTTCTATTTTGAGTAAAATTCCTGAAAACTTAATCCTCCACATAACTTATAATTTCTTAAAACTCTTGAGTTCTATTTTTGTCCCGTGATGTCTCATATTAAGAAGTTAAAATTTACTAAAGTTACAAAATTGTAATAGTAATTTGGTATTCAGATTAGGATTCAGATTTGGGTTAAAATTCCTGTCTGAGTCTGACACCCGGCTGAATTTTTACAATTTTTCAAAATTTGGATCCTTTTTTAGGCCCTCGTTACCTAAAACTTTGAAATTTTCGAAAACTGTACACTATATTCATATAGGCCCTATCGGTAAATATTCTTTTTTATTTTGGTACCCCACATGGAGGTTTACGATTCTATAAAAATTTTGACCCACTTTTTGGCCCTTCGTCCCAAAATATAAAATTTCTAAAACCGAAAAATATTTTCAGATTTTGAATAAAATTCCCTTGGACACTCCACATAAAATTTGACGATTTATTAAACAATTTTGTCTGCTCACATTTTTGCCTCCCGCCTCCTTCGAAGGATCAATCTTAGAAACGATAGGAGTCTGTAGAGTAAACCTGTGGATATGTGCGTCAGGTTTTACGAAATACGGTTGATGCGTTCAAAAGTTATCGTGAGATACACACTCCAAATAGACAAGCTAACGACATTCGGTTGAGTTAAAAACTGAGAAGTAGCTTAGCTCGTTCAATTATTACTTTAGTATTAATAATATTAGTTGTTGATATTATGTCTTTATTTAGTCGTGTCATTTATCTAAATAGGTAAGCTTGATAGAAAATAGTATGTAATATAGATTATAGAGTATTTAATTAAAATCTTTCTGTATTACTATATACCTATCAACAGACAGCATATCCGGAGTATGACGCAAATGAAAGATGGTCCTGCACGGCTATAATGATGAAGTTGACAATCGATAAGGATGTCTAGCCGTAAAGGTGTCATTATCAATTAGGACCTAGAGCTTTCTGAAAGGACGTAGACTATCATGCAAGCGGGAAGACCCCGTAAGCGATGGTACGATGACTTCCATTGACAATGTAACAGGCTATTAGCCTAAGCCGTAAAGGGTGACGACGACGCCAATGAGCTTTCTGAAACGATAATTCACAGCCAGGCTTCTCCTGGAATTCATCCTTTGAAAACTATCACTGAACAAACAACAGAAATTGTGTACGTTTCCATTGGCTTCTTTGTTTTTACTGCTATTGGGCCAGAAGTAACCGAAAAGTGTATTCAGTGTATATTTCACTAACGCTCGGAAGTTCTAGCATAGACTTCTAGAACTACGTCTATGGAAGTTCTTCGATTAGACTTTTATTGTGAATTCCCCCCCCCCAAATTCGTTTCCGTTTTGGAATACCTATAGTTCGTTAAATAAAAAATTTCGAACTTCGAAACTAATTTAATTTAACGAATTTCCGTAACGAGTTTCGAATTTAATTTCTTGTCAGACGTAATAACTCTAAAGGTAGAGTTAAAATTGACCTAGGTTGATAACAAATCGACTATATAAGGGAACACATATATTTTGTAAACCTGAATCATAAACTGCACTAACGTCTTAGTATTAATTATTGTTTTATTCGATTTTATGCCAATGCCATTATACCGTTATTACTGTGGTTGGCTGGTATCGTAGTGCACTACTTAACTGCTATCAAACTTGCGCTCACCACTCAGCTGTTTCCACGTCGCTTTTCTTATTTTATCGCGTTATGTTGCGTCTTACGTGTTCGTTTTTCATAACTAGTGTCAAGAGCAAGAACAAGTGTTGCTGCAACCGATCTAACAGCTGTAGATACGGGAAAACCATAAACAACTTGTGTACTACAACGACCATAAAATCCGTATGTACGTAGTTAAATACGAATTATTACTTTGCGATACTTCGTTTATCGCCTCGCCGTTTGATGGTATCAATAAAATGTTGTGATTAAATGTGCAGTTAATTGGACGGTGCGTATTATACGCCGTGAGACTTGTTCGTAAGGGAAGCAGTAGGCCTATTGGATCACCGATAAACGTTTTACCACATACAGGTCAAGCAGTAGTTACCAACCTATATTACAGACTTCAGTTTCTTCCGCAAGGTTCCAAGTCGATGCGATTTGTACGCCAATCGGATCGCCTAACAACTACTAACTGTGATTTTACAGCGAATTATTAATGTGTAGTACAGCTCAACGCTAACGCTACGGTTTCTAGGCGTAAGACAATCGGTTCAAAACCGGTACATGCATTATGTCACAATATCAATATCAGTATATCAGTGTTTGGACAAATTTTGTGTTCTTATTTTATGAATTTTACTTTACTTGTATAAAAAAAAAAAATATTATGCCATCGTTGGTGTGCTCTGCTTTCAGTCAGATTAAACCTTCAGAAACCTATCATAAAAACAGTTTGTACAGTTTTACCGAAGTCTGTAACTGTATCGATACGAATATAAACGTTGATTCAGTTTTGTCAATTTGCCAGACAGGGTGATTACTGATTACGCGATGTGTGTGTGTGTGTGTGTGTGTGATTTAATTATAATAATAATAGTAATAATAGACATAATAATTAGAAATAAATTCGATATATCGAATTCGTTCGACCGTAGGAAGTCACATACCAAGGGAAAGCGATTAACACGACCGAGTGAAGTCATCGACTTTCTTCCATCGAAAAAGGAACGAAAGAACTAACGGCAAAGAACCAAAATGAACCAGAATTGTAGCTGTAGGATCACTGGAATATAGTAAACTCTGAGTACGGAAGTACCGGTACTGCCAATGTAAACAACATATAGGACAAAAAGAATGAGCCGATAAAGCAAATTATAAGGGACGGAAAACTATAAGATTGCAAAGTACTTCGAATGCCCATATCTGAATGAAGAAAGTAAATGGAAATAAGGCTCGAATAGGACGACTATAAACGGTCGTTAAAATTAGCTGATAGCTGTGAAAATAGAGACAACGATGAACGGTGTGTCAGCTGGGAGACAGAACGAATTTTCATTTTAAAAAGATGATGCAGAAACATTGACGCTGAATTTGACGTATTACAAACAGCATGCCGTCAACTGTCACATCCGTGCTTCGCTGTGGCATATGTTTTAGTTTTATTGGCTTGTTTGTATCATGCGTCAGTAGCAAGCTGAGCGCCATGAGCCGTTTGCGAAACTAATGTCAATATAATTTTACATATATTCACAAATCATTAAAAATCTACATAAACAAACTATATTAACTACATTAACAAACTATATTAACTACATTAACAAACTACATTAACAAAACATATTATCCTAAAACATCTCAAAGCAGACACGCTGATACGTTATGATCTGTTAACTGTTATGTTTTCGTTTTTTCATCGCCGTACCCAACAGACGTTACCGTACAGGTTCTTCAAAATCGACACGGAATGCCAGCATAAGTTCGTAGGTTGGAGCTGCATACCAAGCTAATCGGACCAAATATTTTTCTAAGATGTGTGTTTTCAAAACTTGAAATTTATTTCCATCCCAACAGTCTTCGATTCAAACGCCACAGCTGGTGAAATAACTATTTTACACATTACAATTTCTTTTCTTCCTAAGAAAACAATACTACTGTTTTGTTAAGAGGAAAATTATAATTTCCAGTCCTCTATTCAGGAAATGACTGACTGGTAAGCACTCACTTAATTTCCTTTTATGGAGATCTCCTTGTCAAGCTTGAACCTCCTTTTCCTTCTTGCTCAATTCATATCGGATTAGAGGGGGGGTCTTCGGATGTTATTTCTTGGGGTCCCGCGTACCTACTCTCCAATTCATTTCCTTTGTTTCCCAGAAGGTTCTCGCTCTCACAGTTTTGATGATTTGCTACATACATTCCTTCGTCACTCGTTCCCTCCTGTTCTAGTTTACAGTTTCCATCTATAACATAATCCAACTTTGGGATTGTAGATGTGTGCTTACGCGCTTATTGGATGAAATGTTAAACATTCATCTCTTCTCTCCTACATTCTTTAATGCACATTCAACAGTCAGCGTTGAATCGATATCCAATATCTTTGGATCATTTTCCAAAGCTGCCCCTGTGTAGGCCTACTATTTGCTAACACTGCGTTTAAGATTCAATTGATTTCTTGTAGGACTTCCGGATTGTCTGTTCTTAGAAACATACAGTACCACTATATTCTTAAATAAATCACAGAACGTTGTCCTCCTTATTACGTCTTCTCATTAAATTCTGGTTTGCCTTCAACTGAGTTTTGTTGCACGAGCATAGGCCTACTCTGTTTTTAACTATGAGTCATCTTTAACTTATCCTGTTCAGCCCTTAAATAATCCCGCCCATTTGAGCTCCTTCATTCCAATGCTTTTATTAAGTTTAAGTTAGCTCTTTATTTTCAGTGTAGTATTAATTTTATTTGTAGTATTTTCATTAGTATTTTGTAACAAACATTCATTCTGTTTATGTAGTTGGTACCTTTCTGCAGTCACAGAAAATCCTAATATTATTCGATCGAGTAATATGTTGCATCGAGTAGTATTTTATAATACCTCCTGAAATAAAATTCTACATACTGTCGATTGTTTCGTCCCCTAAAATTCATCTAATTTCAAAGTTACCTGTAATCTCTTTAACTTTCCCATTATGACCGAGACGACATTACTAAATAAATGCCAATGTGTATGCTATTTTGCAAGGCTCGCTCATTGAAACTCTTTAGCTGTACTTTGAACCTACACCCTGAAATCTAGCCACATAGCAATTCAACATTTTATCATAGTGGCATCGTCTTTTGGTTAAATTAACCTGTATCACATCTCTTTGTCTTTTCTTATTTGGTAGTTTGTGGCTAAAGTTGACAATAAAATTGAAAAATAACAAACACAGATCGCATTAGTGTATGACTGTAAGCCCTAAATTTTACGCAACAGCTAACGTCATCTCAGAAGTCCATCCATTGTTTGTTCCGTACTTCATAGTTAAAAGTTGTGACCCCTTATGTCAAATCCATGACGGTTTTCCTTGGGGTGCTTTTCCTTTGCCTTCTCTTTCGTATCAACCGCCCGTAACCTGGGATCAAACAATGTTTGTAGCCGCTCACTCTGAATAAAACGCTACCTGATGGATTCCAGTGTCATTGCCTCCACTGAAGGCTCATTACCGTCCGGAGGGAGCTCATCCGTTGGCTTCCTCCTAACGTTCGGCGTTGAGTTGCTCGTTGTACGATCTACTTCATTACCGCAGCAGGCCAAACACGAACGCCAGGTAGTTGTTGGAACAAACTAACGTGTCCCAAACGTATAGAATACAATTTTAGGGAAAACGTTACACATATTCACGCAAAATATAGTTATCTGTTTTACAACGTTTTTAGTAAACACTGTAAGTAAAAAAACCTGGACTGTATGATTGTCACTATAACCATCTAAGCTCTATCATCGTAAGTTATAATCATGCAACACTAACTCTCTAACGAAGATTCAGAATATACGTATCTGCCTTTTAACATTTTTAAATTGAACCAGTTTCAGAGAAAATATTTCCATTTTTAAAAAGCACGTGATTCATGCACTAATCGAAGTGTATACAAACCCTCAAAAAGGGTCCTATTTTGTTCGTAGGACTATTGGTTGAACGTACTGAATGCTGCACTGTTAATTAATTCTGTTTTTATCAGCCGTAGTCTTCGCAAACAAATCGCAATGAGTGTTGACCAGTTAGGGCACAGCGCGCGCCCGTTCACAGGGCGGAAATACGTGACATTATATTTACGTACAGAGTGCAACAATAAATATTGCGCGCGCGCGCGCAGGTGTGTTTCTTTGGCCCCTGTTGGTCGGGTGTTGGTAATTTGCCGCAGGACATCACTTAATAAGGGTCATGTTCTTGTCGTATTTAGAGAACGAGGGTGAGATTAATGCCACTGTTTTGTTGAACTATGCATTATTACCGGAGCGCACAACGGCCAACCTCCCCCCCCCCCCCGGACTCGAGTGGGTGCCAGTAGTATTTCATGAAATGGCTTGTCGATTCCAGCCGGGAAATAGAAAAGGATATGATGCTACCCTTTACTACAATGCTGAACGCTTGATTTATTCTACGTAGCGTAACCGCCACCACCCTTACACAGTAGCATAGTAAATATATTCAGTACGGTACGCACATCAACATTAAATGACAACAGGAGAGGCTGCCGCCCTCCACTTTCATAAATTAAACGCCCACTGCTAAATGTTTAGCAATAGGCTATGTTTACGCATGCGCCTCTAATTCTGAATGTTATTTCTGCCGTTAATAGTAACCTACCTAGTAAATGGAATAATCTGGCAATAAATATACACATATACGCATCATATTAATATTTAAATTTATAATTTAAATGCAGATTATAGATTTAAAATGGATAAATTTTTATTCATGAAATAGTAACGCTTCAAGTTGTCGTAATAAAAAGAATGTTGTCTTATTAGAATTTTAATTGCTGGCACAAGTTAATAAAATAATCCGGCAGCACTGTGGTTACACTAGCAAAGTCAAGCGTAGAATGCATGAGTACTAAACCTGGATGGGTAACCACGAGGCTCCTGGTTGGCTGAGGGCCTTGCACTCGTAAGAGTAGAAAAGGGTTAAAAACTCGAAGGCCGGATAAGAGCGTAACCTTAGTAAACGCTGGATTAAACGTGGACCTAAATATTTATTCTCTTATTACGCCGATTACAGAGTTAACAAATGACGTTAATGCATTCGTGCGGGGAAATGCATATGGCATTTTAAATGAACGAACCTGTTAATTATTATGCATTTCAAATAAAAAGTTACTGCCGTTTAACTATCGTTCGTGTACCCCACTATAACGTCATGTGATTGTGCTGATAATGGTAAACGCAACTTCCTAGCATTAAATCATAATACATTAGTGAATGCTGAATTAAAAATGAATCATTCCTTTTCCTTAGTTCACTATTTCATCTTGTTTAATCGTGATCGTTACGTAGAAGACCTAGGTTTGTTAGATACCAGTCAAACAAACTGGATCTGTCTAACCGTCGAACCAGATATTTCAATACCTGTTTCTCGTGTTACTAGGAAAAGGCTATCACTCGAAATAAAATTAAATAGCACGATTATCCGTTACATATTTCTCAGAGTTTTATTATGTACGATTAGCACATATGGAAGTCTTTAATGGAAATACTTGCCTATGTAGGAGACGACTGCTGGACAAAGAGACATCGATGTGGGTTTACTGTACCCTATGGCTATGTTTTGTTAACTCTTTCAGCTATGTACCTTGCCCCATTGCATCTTTAAAACACACACACAATTTGGCGTACACCCATATTATTAATTGTAACACTAATTTTTAAAAACGTTTATTGAATGACAGCAGCTAAATGGTTTTTGTCCTTTATAAAAATTAAAAAAAGTTAAATATGTAGGCCTAAGAGTAGATAACTAATTAATTAATACTGCCTCGGTAAAAAGGGTAACAGTCGGCACCTTCGATGTAATAACGTGTTCTCTTAATTACGCGGCACTTCCCGATACTGCCTCTGTGCACCAATCAGATTGCACCTTTAGTAAGATGAGATTATCGTTTCGAGTCCACGTTGCCGCCACGTTGCCACAGTCAGTATTCATCAACACCACAGCTTATCGCCTTCAATGGAGCCGACCCGTCGTGTCGTCGTCATTCTGCTGTCGACACAGTCGTTGTTTAATGATGCGCATAAACATGTCAACAACATAACTACACTGACGCGAGGTTAACAATTAACTATTACTGATAACAGCTGCTTTAATGCCGTCTGTCATTCTTTTGGCCGCAAGAGTATGACACCAAGTCTTGGCTACTCAAGACGTCTACCGCGGGAGGCGTCGAATCGTTCAGCAAGAGCAACAACAATCCATCACGGCCGAGTAGCCCGAAACGTTTAACACTAATGACACGGTCGTGAAAGCTTGAGTAATTTATTTTCTCACGTACTAATTTGCCTATCACATTACCTCACGACCGGTTTCGGCTCCTGAAACTGTTTATTGAAAATGTGATTGTGGCCGAAACGTGTCGCGGATCCCCTTACGTGAGGAACTTGGTTTTCTGATTGAGTGAGCCATGGGGGGGGGGGGTTAGCGTATAAATTTTCCGTTGCTACAGAAAAGCATCGAGACAGTCAGTAAGACAACGCAAAGGGGCGATGCAATTTATTGACTTCGTTTGATTAATCAAGGGATTGGATTTATTCTGATACGCATATTTTGTAACGAAAATTGACAGAAACGTCAGGGAAATAGGAGGTTTCGAAACAGTCAATGAATTTTCGAATCTCGGTTCGCCACTAACGAGAAAGGACGATGCGATAAGAAATTATAAGAAAAATAAGTATGGCTAGGAATGCAACCACAAGCTAACTAGAGTCTAGAAAGTCGCAGCAAAACACCAAATTAGAGTTAACTAAAATTACACTCGTACTTCCAGAACCACTTACGCATCTGAAACCTAGATCATGAACACAATAACACGGAAAAGAATTGGTATCTTTGAAATGCGGGTGTAGCGACGGACGCTAAGAATTTCATGGACGCAGCATCGAACTACCAGATACTGTATATTTTACTGTCGATGAAGCTCTGTGCACGTTTATAGAGCAGTTGTACCTCAGACACTTTAGACACACATCCAGAAGAAACTGCAGTTTAGAGAAATTAATTATGCAAGAGAAGATCGTTGGTGAATGTCAACTGGGGAGGTGTGTGCTGTGTGCCTTGCTGTTGTGAAAGTGGCAGTTGTGGAAATGGAGGTACAGTATATGATAGCGATAGAATGGAGCTCGATAGTGAGTTAATAATTATTGAAGCAGAAAAAATATCCAGTACTATACAACACCTATAAGACCAGTAGTGACTTACGGCTGTGAGACATGGACCATGCGGAAGAAAGATGAAGAAGATCTTGAACGATGTGAGAGGAAAATAATTAGGGGAAGTTTTGGGCCAGTAATGCAACAAGGTGGCACTTGGCAGATCTACATGAATTTTGAACTTCATACATTAATAAACAGCGAAAACATAGTAAAGTTTATTAAGTCACAGAGAATTAGATGGCTAGGACATATTTATAGAATGGAGAAGACCAGAAATACGAGAGCTATCACAGAATGGAATCCCTTGGACTCTAGGCCCAGAGGAAGACCGAGAAAGAGGTGGATGAAGTGTGTTGAGGAGGACCTGCGAACCACGGTGATCAGAGGATGGAAGATTGTTACTGAGAACAGAAGGGAATGGTGTAGGATTGTTGAGGAGACCAAATCTCGTAGAGCCAGAGGAAGAAGAAGGAGATTATACAACACCGGAGATGAAAATTATAAAAACAGATTCATAAAGTGGATGTATCTGAAAAAGTTACAGATGCGATATATACATACATATATATGTACACACACACACACACACACATATTTATTTATAATATATGTATATACTATATTAAGGCAGTAAACAGTAAATTGCTGCTAATGGAGCCGTAAGTGACTCTGAAGCGTAGTGCTGGCCACATTCCTTCCCTGTATACTGTACTGGCAGCCTACGCAGCTCTTCTAAAGACTTTAGACAGTAAAAATGAAATATGTTATTCATAAATGTATAGCAAAACGAGTTTTGCATACTTTCAGAAGGCACGTATATTACACGCAACCTTTACACGAATAGTATGTTTTAGCCTAATGTAAATACGCGAACATAGTTTAATACTGTTGAATAAATACAATGCTAATGTACCGAAGTGTGTTCTGTGTTAAAACATATTTAATTCGTAAATAAATATATACAGATTTAATAATTGCATACAATCGTTTGTTTCAGTATCAATGGAAATAATTGAAACTTCCTGCCCGTGGCGCTGTAATAATTAATGACTCGAACGTTGGCTTTGTATGTACATTACAAATAGTTTTAATATGTTCACATACTTTAATGGCAAACGTGGTTAAACAATTTAAACGCTATGCAAAAACGCGGAGTAGACCTACTTTTTGTTAATTGACACTCAGGATGAATCTGTTCCTGGAATTGCACGATGGTATTTTTAAATTAAATTTATTAAATGCATACGTAGGCCTACATAAATGTCTCGGACTTTTTCAATCGACGGAAAATACTGACATTCTTCAAATCTTTCACGTTATTTAATTCGAGCCGTAGTTAAGTTGAATGTTACAATTTCATCGCGTGTCCTTCAACGTTCGCTGTGTGAAATATCTATAACTTTCGCAGTTGTAGACCTGACAATAGATTTTGAACAGTCACTTAAGGATACAGAGCGGACAAACGCCTCGCTGCGAGGTTAACAAATTTTCATTAATTTCGCACATGCGCACAGCAGTCTTGTAGTTTTTCATGTTATGAATATCGATGCTACAAGGCTGGAGAGAACCCTGGAAGTATGCTAGTTTTTTCATTGTGACAGCGACAGAGAAGGAGTTAATGTGTAAGTGAGACAGCGAACTGTTATCGCGTTGTCTCCCATCTCTTCATTCTAGACACCTAACGTAAGTGGGGACGATTCGTTCTCTGGGTCGGCGCAGCTCTCCGTTCAAGAAAGGCTGCCATGTTTCTACTCATTACAAATACAATGTACCATAAATATTAGCATTTTATCGTAGTTCCCATTCAGCGAGGTAAATGAAATTGTTAAGTAGTTTTTTTATCGGTTACAGTTCATAAAATTATCATAATAAATTTATTAATATGCGTTTACTTCTTTATCGTACGTGCCTAAATTACCACATTGAGTGTGTCTTCGTTCGTTTATAGATCTATTTCATATTAGATAATGTTTTTCTATATTCTGAAGACAGCACATATTCATCAACAGAATTCTGAAATGACCACTCACTGTGAAAATATAAAGCGTCTAATCTGTCATAAATAATACACCATTTACCACATGAATATACCTTTTTGTTTAAATATATTTTAAAATATTTTAATATGTAGTCCATACTCGACAACCAGTATATATTTTTTTCTTCAACTTTTCCCTTTAAACGTATTTCGTTTAAATACGTAATATTCCGAAGTTCCGTCTGGTGTTTCTCATTTGCTTTGAAACATTTATAACGTACTTATTGCTTTGAAAATTTTTTTGATTTTTTTGGATATTCCGAGGGAGATACGCCAGCAATTAGAGCCCGTCAAGACTGACACGAGTTAGCATTGTTCGAGGATGAGCGACGGAAGGAACAAATCTTTCCTTTCTACTTAAATGACATAAAAGCCGTTTAAAAGACTAAGCGTGCTGCAACACGTGTTACGACGAAAAGGGTCATGCATGGGAACACTTGACTTTACAAATATGACAAAGGAACATTACCCTTGCATCCGTTTCAGTAGCGAGAGAATAGATAGGCCTAGCTAAGAGCATTGTTCCAAGCATATGTGAAACTTACTGAAAAACAATAGCTGGAGCACGGACAATGTAGTAGGACCACGGGAGGATTGTTTTCATGCTGTGCAGGAGACAAGGAGGCGTCTGCGACGTACACAGATGTTTGCCACCCGTAAGTTCGCTAGAGGAAGTCGTCAGAGTCCGTACAATACTTTATTTCGACACGCTACACCAAAAGGGGCAGATGTGACTTCAGTAGCAAGGTCTCGATGCAGATTCCGAAAAAGTGGCAACCTCCTGATGACAGCAACTCGTCATGTCAACGTGGACTATGAGAAATTCAAGTAGAAAAGCCAGCCAGCCAATTAGAAACGAGGATTCAGAAGGGAGTAACTGTAGGGGATGGTCTCGAAGGGAACCGACGACCAGAGAACAAATCCCGAAGAAGAAAGTCCCTCTCCATACGGCGCTGGGTGGAGAATTCACAAGAATCACAGACTAGAGGCAAGAGTACCGAGGGAAATCCGAGCAATTGTCTTATCAGAACTATTTTGGTGGGAAAATGAAGCGTTCGAAGGAGTAGCGAGAGTGGGAAAGCGAAGGGCATAAAAACTGTATGCAAGAGGAGACGCTCTCGCAGTATTACTCTAATTTTCTCTCAGTTTACATAAAAATTTTGTTTTGTGATATTCAAACTGGTGTTCGGTATTATTGGAAGTTCGGGAGTAAGACTTGAAGCGTTGAGCCGAAACAGTGGTATTCGCGACAATGCGCGACTAATGAACTTTGTAAAACTCTAAGTATTACACTAATACAATTAGTGCCGTAAGAAGTTGTATAATGCAGTAGTAATATACTTGACCTCTTTATAAACGAAATGAATAGGTATACAACATAAGACTTAATTTGTGATACAACATTATTTCGTAGAATAGAGACAAGTGCCGATGATGTTTTATATGCGTCTAATGAACTTGAAATCAATCTAGGCGTTACGGAAGAGTCGAACATGTATTTAAACAATACCAAAGTGCGTGGAAGTATCGAACTAAAATACGCATAAATAGACTGACGCGATACGAATAGGCAATATAATCCTTAGCGCAAGTATCGCGACTTAAACTGTAATAACATTATAAAAACTTATAACGGATTTCATGAAGTGCGAACTAGCGTTCCGAAACAATGTACTTATAACAATTGGAAGTGCGAGTTACGAGTGGTTCCAGGACCAGCATCAATCGTCACCCAGCGGATCCAAGCGGACACATGCAACGGGAGCGAGACACTACGATGACTTGAGTAATGTACCAAAATAACCATTTAGTATTATTCCTAGTTTATCGTAATACCGCTGACCTGTCACTTAGAACTAACTGCCTGAGATATTTCAAAATAGAGCCATTATAAATACGAATCCATGGTTAAGAATAAATACTATTATAGAATATTACATATGTATTATCTTATTAGTGTAGGTAGATGAGTATTTCAGATGTGTATGTGTTTAATATGTTTACTGCAGGTATATGAGTATTTCATGTGTATATGTCTTTAAATATGTTACGAAGTATATCACTTAGTGCAAATCTCAAGCACGCAACATTGATAGTTCTTAACGTCATCAACTATGTCTTATTTCATGATACAATAACTACACACGAGTATGTGTAAGCATTTGATTGTTTTTCTTTCAGATATTTTAGATATGTTATAGAGTTTAATTATCTCTTTGAAATAGTAGTATATAGTCTTGTTACATAATTTCTTTTATGCAATGAATACGTGCAACATGCATTATTATAATAAATTTAATTTATAATGGATTCGATAGTGTTGAGTTAATTTATTTTAAGACCTGGCATACAAGACAATTCTTTCAAAGTAAAATCCACAATTATTTGATTTAGACTCAATATAATTTAACAGATACCATATTCATAAATGTTTTAATTCTTGAAGTTTTATTTAGTAGGAGAAGAAAAGATTAATCACTCTTTATTGATAATTAGACCACTTGATTGATAGTATTGTCGATTACCTATTTGAATAATTTGATCAAAATTTATTAATTAACACTTGATTAATAGGAACACCCCTATTAACGTTATATATGGCTGCCCAACGCGTGGCATGATAAGATTAATATTGCAGGAACTAGACAAACTAACCTGTAGGCCAATCAAATATTGATTAATTGAATTGAATATTAATTAATCAATAGGCATAACGTTATACATTTTTATTCGATTTAATCTGATACGATAAATTTTTAATCTGATACGATTAGACTTTGATAGAAGACTTCAGTCGTTGTCTGTTATTAATAATAAAAATGAAAGTGGGCGTAGTATATCATCAAATTATAGACAGACAAGCGTCTCTGAATCAGCAGTATTCACTGCGTGTTAGGCAAACGTGTGTGCGCGTTTTGAGAGTAAATCACAATAAATGTTATAGACAGTTTTGCTCGAGGGAATGTTTCACTTATCCGCCAGTCGGCTTTTCAACACTATTTATAGACTGTTGTGCAGTTTTCTTTCTCTGTTTTTCAACACAACGCTCGCCCTAAACAGTGATTTTGTTTACCCACTTTGTACGGTAGCTTACAGCGAAAAAAACGCTAAAACGTTTTCCCCGTCGGCGTACACAAAGCGGGGACGAGCGCTTTTTTGTTTCATTTTTGTAACTTCATCGAAGAAATTTTTATTTGGAAATTCATTACGCGAAGCGGGGCCGGGTCGAGTTTATGCTGTCGCAGTCATTAACGGCTAACATGCCTATTCCATTAAACTCAATAATTGCAGCCCGTGTCCTGTTTAAACACACGGAGCGCGCGCCCACCCACTCATCTCCTCTTCTCCCCCTGCATCTGTGTGTGTGTGTGTGTGTGTGTGTGTGTGTGTGTGTGTGTGTGTGTGTGTGTGTGTGTGTGTGTGTGTGTGTGTGTGTGTGTGTGTGTGTGTGTGTGTGTGTGTGTGTGTGTGTGTGTGTTATTAATCAGTTCGTACATTGTCTATTGCAGTTCCACGCGTACGTGCATAGCCACACATATACGTACGTCGGACCAGAATTCCTGATACATTATTACAATAAAAATCATTCCCCACTCTCTCCCCTTCACTCATTCTCTCTCTCTCTCTCTCTCTCTCTCTCTCTCTCTCTCTCTCTCTCTCTCTCTCTCTCTCTCTCTCTCTCTCTCTCTCTTTCGTTGAATGGCTCATCCGCTCGCGCCTGATTATAGATAACAAATTATTCTTAAGTGAATGCAAGATTAAATCTTTGAGATACAACTTGAAGATTAAATTTTGTTAAAGTAAATAAAAAGAACTTTTTTTTAAATACACAAAACTATAAAATGTTTAAAACGTATTGGAATTGATTTTCTGTTTGATCGTTTTTAATTTTCGTAATAGTGGGTTTCAGTTCAACCGGTAATAAACACAACGATCATCGTTCGATTTTATAATCGTCAGTTACAACTGAATTCATAATAATTGTTAGCTGAAAAGATTGGACGACAATTCCGCAGACTGGTCGCATCACCGTGACGGGTCTCTTCGCGAACAGCTGGTATTTTCAAAGCTTGTTTCCTGTGAACAGCTTCTTACAAACTATTTTAGTTTCTTTCTGCTCTTAAAGCTGTTAAAATATAAAACGAGAGCATATTCTCTTTCCGCTATTCATTGTTTTTAATAACTTTCATTCAGTCTTTTGTATACGGTTTCCTCTGTGGACGTTGCAAAGTCAGTTAGCTTTACTTTCCGTTACAGTGGTAAGGGTGTTTCCTCTCAGTCTTGATTTTCTTCAGCGCCTCTTCGCTGCTAATTTTCACGTCCGGTTTAGTATTCCCTTCCGTCTCCAGCCATACCTTTACGCCTTTTTAATATATTCTACTTTTTCTTACAATATGCTAATACTGGTTCATCTATCATGGAGACTGTATGACATGCACCAGTTGGCTGTAAATAACTCTAAATTGTATGATCACTATCTCCAGTAAGGTTGTAAGCGTTCGTATTATTCCTCGAGAATTAAACCCACACCTAACAAAAAATATTCGGGGCGCCCCAAATTTCGTTTTCCGCAAGTTGGCAGATATTTAATTATTATTGAAGAATTTTGTTACATTCAGTGTCTCCTTGAAACATCAATAGCGTCTTGCAAGTATAAAATATCAACGCGACTGCTCGCTTTAAATCCACAACAAATTATATTTTCGAAAGAGCTCGCGTGTGTGTGAGTAACTACATAATTTGAACTTGGTAGAGTTACTATTTGATTTCGTTATTATTATCTCAAAGTACAGTCAAGATGAGACATTCCTCAAATTACACAAGACGTATTTCGAGCGTTATTTGTGTTGTGTGCTCATGGTCGGCCGACGTCGTCAACGGATCAACATGGCTGATGATGAGCAAAAACCATGATCCTTGAAACGTGGCCACACGTTAAAACAGTATGGAGTGGACCATAATTACCTTTACACTATGTATTAACGAGGTCGTTTTTGAAATAAAGATTTTCTCATGTACGTAATTCGTCTTTCTCGCGTAAATATTTCGTGTTAATGTCATTTTGTCATTTCTCTCTCTCTCTCTCTCTCTCTCTCTCTCTCTCTCTCTCTCTCTCTCTCTCTCCTCTCTCTCTCTCCTCTCTCTCTCTCTCTCTCTCTCTCTCTCTCTCTCTCTCTCTCTCTCTCTCTCTCTCTCTCTCTCTCTCTCTCTCTCTCCCCCCCACTGATTCCTGAGAAGACGTTGCACGAGGTAATGTAAAACGCCTGCATGATTATACATATGTATGTATGCACATGCCTATGTAGTAAAAATATGGCAAATGTGTTTACTAATAAAATAACTAAAAAAATTTTCTTATCCAACTAAGCCTACTTCATCCTTAGCCTACTCATTCTCGTCATGATCGTCATGTGCTGCTCCATGGTGTTGCTCCACCAACCTAATTATTGGTCTTCTCTGGGCCTACTACCCGTAAGCCTCTAGTAAAATATTTGCTTTGTTGACCTTGTTTCCCCCATTCTTCCTACCGTGTCTAATCGATCAGGGTCTATTTAGTTTAGTAAATCTCACAATTTCAGGGTATCCTTTGTATATCGGAGTAGACACATTAGCATTATAATACTCACGCCAAACGCCATACTCATCTACACTTTACAGATCTGATTGAACCCCCTTGTCTCAAAGTCCCATATTAATCGCTCATTACTTTTTGATGATGTCATGTTTCTGAGCTACATGTTAACAACGACCTAATTAACATGTTTTAAAACAGTTTGCAATTACTATCTCTTGAAACGACATCAGATTTCATGATTTATCAGTCCACAATACGTTTTATTTTCTATATATTACCTTCTTTCTAATAACGATGTGATTCGTTAGTACTCTTTACTTAAGATGCCAGGTAAATAAATTCATTATGTTCATACCGATGGTTACCTGATTACCTTACAGTAGTTAGTGTACCCTTGGCTTTTTCTATATTGATATTCAATCTAACAGTTCTGGAGGCTTCATCGAATGCATTAAAAACTTGTAAGCATCGGATCTATGTCATCGGCGTGGGTTTGAAGTGTTACACTTCTGTTACCAGTAGTACCTCTAGAATGTATTTGGGAAACTTGCACTGTCTTCTTCTCCACGGTCGGGTTAAAAAGTAGACACGAGATACTCTCTGGCGGAGTCCGGTATAGATCTAAAACGGGCATGACACGTTTTTTAGATTTTAACTTCACTTGTTAGTTTGGACAACGTCTCGCGGCCGACGACCTCGGCTGAAGCAGTGTGCGTGGTGCCGTGTTTTCAGTCGGTACACCAAACGTCTTTCAGCTGCGGCAGCTGTTCGCGCACCACCATCACGTAGTAGGCCTATCCACCTTATCAGAGTCGACGGGATGTTAAATTCTCCAGTTATATTAAATTCGCTTAAATATTTTGTCTTGATATCGTTTTGTTACTTGTCTTCCTTCACCTGACTGCAGATGAAGACATCGCAAGAGACATTGTCGAAACAGCTATACATGATCGTATGTACATAATGTACGTATTTGTGTATGTAATACATTAATATTAAATCTATGTGTTTGTGCGTGCAATGCAACCACTATTGCCGTTGTGCGCTGAAGTGATTTCACTAGTGTACTTGCCAATGTAAATTGTATACACCTCTGGCGTATCTCTGTCTCCGCGCTCGCATACGATTACCCGTCCACCTGCGTTGGTGAGAGTTGATTTTCACGCCGTGCTTACTATAGTGATTAATGTTCAATACGTACTGGGCTGCTGCGAGGCAGACACGGATTATACCTAATGAAACGACTGCAGAATTCATATATTAACTTGCTATTAATATTCATACGTACCGATACATTTACTGTAACCGGTATTGCTAATGTGCCGCGAGCCCAACTGTATCCACTCCGGTAGTCCTCAGTTTACACAAACAAAATATTAACAGCTTTATTAACGCGTAATTACAAAGCTCTGCTAATTAAATTAACTAAATTAATGAACCGTTTTGTTTTGTATATTAATTTGTTTTTCCTTTTTTTTCAGGTACGTATTGCGATAAACTGTTGATGAAACATTACCAGCCACACCAGGTAGGATTGCACGATTGCCAGAATATTATTTATCACAATTTTAGGGAATTACAATTTTTTAATAAAAGGGATCGTAAATGAATACTTAAAAAGCGCACTTGTGTAAACTTCCATCGTTAGTGCGAACACAGATGCAATATTCGTATGTTAAAAACCAGGCCGGCATCTTATTTAACAGTTGGCCGAAATTCCTCAAGTTGCATAACGTAGCATACTCAGTTGCTACACCACCACGCAGCAGTTTGTTGCGGCCGAATCTGCTAGTAATATTATCGTAAATAAGGAAGTATGTTTCTTCTTGCAAGATCCAACCGTAATATGTTTTGTTTCAAGATTCAGACTTTTAGAATAACTAAAAATCACGTGTTCGAACGCCTTTTTTTCATATTTTTTACATCAAAGTACATAAACGGATTACTGAAAATCTTCAACAAAATGTTTACACCTCACTCTACGATAACTAATGTCATTTTCCAGTTCATTAAAACCGGTAGCGGATAAATTGAAAACTAAATTTTCATTGTCGACTTACTTTGAAATTGCATTTCTGTGTTACGATCGCGCGCGCGTGCGTGTGTGTGTGGAAAGTAAGAAACTATTTATAGTGCTCGCGTGGTCGAGGGTGGAGAGCCGACCGACCCATACAGTTCCCCCGTGGTCTCTCGCGGGCCTACCCGTAATAACACAGTAATCACTCCTACAGGAATTCCTTCCTTCCGCTTCGGCAGACTCAACACCTTTAATTTGCGGCCGTTGCCATGACGTAAGGGTCTCCTGATTAAATAATCTCACCCTCCGTTTATTACAGCTCACTGATTGCCTACGCAACTGCTGTTTCGTATCATTTAATTATTGTTCCAGTTTACCGATAAACAGGTAATAAGTATTAACAAAGGGTGGCGGTGCTAAACGTTCCGGCTGGCAGAAACGAAATGCAAGGGATGACACTAAAACTACGCTGATCAGATATAGGCCTACTAGTTAATACAAAACTGTAGGAATTATTCGAAATGTTTCCCTTCACTATTAATCCGCTTTAAACATGATGGACTTTGGTAAAAACTCTGAAACATGGTTCTGGAACACTTTGAATTCTGAAATGAATACTTTTAATTAATTATTATTAAACGAGCGAAGCAAGTTCTCAATTTTAACTCGGACGTTTGACATTTCTCTGTCTGTTTCTCCCTCTGCCTACCTACTTGGGGGATGTCTCACAATGACTTTTGAATGAATTAATCGATTACCATCAAACTTACAGCACACTGTCTATATTTTTACCCCAAAGGCCTCTATTGGTTTTGAGATAGATCACAAAAACAGCAGGGCAGGAGGCAAAACTGTGAGGGGTAAAATTCTAAAAAAATCTAAAAAATCCATGTGTGTATCAAATTAACAAAATTTTGACCAGTGTGTTCAGGTTTGGAGGTTTGAAATATTTCGACACTAGGGCCCAAAAACGAATCAAAAGTTTGTAAAAATTGAACAGATCTGTGCCGGGGTCAAATTACGAAGATTTTAACCAAAATCTGAATATAATGTTCTGATTTAAAGAGTTTAAAATTTTAGGACCCCTAGGTCCCAAAAATGGGTCAAAATTTTGAAAACTTTTTGAAACTCCTTGGCGTCTTTCAGACTGGAGGAAATTTGAATCCAAAGTCTAATCTAGTGTTTACTTTGAAAATTTTTTAACTTTAGGGGCACCAGGGACCAAAAAATGAACGTAAATTTTTTGAAAAATTTATAAAAATGTAAGTGGGGGCATTACATTATAAGGAATTTTATACAAAATACGAACTCGCGAACTCAGTATCATTAATAATTCTATTAAATTAATACCTAAAAAACACCGCTTGCAAATTTTTGACCATCTATAAAATTGCGCACCAAGATTTCTTACAATTTCCGACGTAGAAATTCCCAGTTTTCCGAATATTTGTTGTTATCGCTATTAACAATCTGATTCAGTCAAACATACCTTTCCTGCAGTCTCACTCGTCGGAAGCAAACTGGTTCCATACTCGCGATATTTCTAAGCCTTTGTTTTATACCCTTTTATTTATTATATTTCTGACACCTCTAAAATGATATTCTCTCAGGATCACAATTTCCATTCATCACAAAATAATGTTCGAGTTTGAATAAGACTGTTATATGGCTCTGCATCTTAGACCAATAAGCTATATCATTTCCTTCTATTTTAACGATTCCCAAGATAAATCTACCTATACCATACACCTAAAAGAAGCGTTGGCTCCATAGACGCTGTTTAATGCGACTCGGTCGTAAAGTAGTCTACTTTCAGTGAAGACTTTCCACAGCTGATTTAAACTAAAATATTAGTAATAAAAATGGCTCTAACACAAGTCCATAACAGCAATGGTAGTAATAAAATGTATTCAAGAGGCCTTCGTATTCACACGCACGCCAGACTGAGAGGGATGGAGTAATCTACACTTCCTGTTTTTGATATCTGAGTTTTATATGCAGCGTAATTGTAGAATGACTAATGATTTGTAACCGGTTGGGCTGAAAACCGGTTAAAAGCAAACTAATTAGAATACTGGATTCTTCTTGTGAGAAACGCCATTAATTTGCGCTGGCTTCTCAGACGCTCTGCTCCCGAATGTGTATTGAAGGCCTTGAAACCTAAAACGGTTATCCGTCTTCTCGCCAACGCCACAACGAGCGCTTTGAATGAACACTACTCTGCCTGTCAAGCGGTAATGCAGTTGTACAAACAACCTTCATAAATTATGACCCCGTATAAAACTGGGTAAATAGGAACGAAGTTGTAGGTGGACAGTACCGTGAGATCAGAACAATAAAATAATAAATAAATAATTACAACTGCAGGGGCGGTAGTGACAGGTCACCGCATTGGAATCAATATTTATTGTACGGTACGTCGCCATTCAATAGTGTACAGAGGAGGAATCGATCCACACATGTAGTCTGACAGCAGCAACGGTCAGCAGATAAGCTGCCCACCTGCGTGTCCGTTGTCACCAGTTATACGATTGGTTTGTAAACTAATAACGCCGTTGTCAACACCGGTCCGTCAAAATCAGAATTATTAATTACCATCACCGGAGTATCGTCTTGTACTAACCTCGCGTTTCCCTCCATTTCCTAGCTGAACAGCCCACACACTTTTCCTGTAACGGGAAAAACTTCAAAATTCGTTCATTAAAAGCCAGTTCGCAGCTCTTGTAAACGGTTTTCGTTCGTTCGTTCGTTTACTTTCTTCAGACAATGAAACTTTTATTCCACCTTCGCATACGATTTGCTTTCATATTTAGATACTTTGGCCTGTTGTATTCTGCTTCCTTCTAGTTTGATCGAGTATCTCGTCGAGGGCTGTTAAGACCTTTCTTCCCTCCACTCGTTTTTACAACGTCGAGACTCGTATGGACATGTGGACCGAAAAAAGCAACAGCCGTGTCTAAGAAACTGCTGTCACCACATGTGGGAAAGCATGTGTATCAGTTCCTTGTCTGATATATAGATAGATAGACTGCTAGGCAACTAGCAAAAATAGTTAGAGGGGGCAGGAGGAGAGAGAAAGAGAGAGACAGACAGACAGACAGAGCGGGAGGAGTTCCAATGCTAGTTGTGTGATCATAGTCTAAAGAACAAAGAATATTTATAAAACACGTGTCTCCTTTGAAACATTCTACAGATTCATACATCAAGTTATAAAATAGTTGTAAATTTAAAAAATAAAAACAAGAATTTAAGTAACTGTTTTTACAGAAATAAGTCGAGTTTTTCAATTTTTAATGAAGCTTAAACTAATTTTTAATTAATAATATTTCTGGTTATTTAACAAAAATACAATGAAAATTAACGAGGTGATAAAGTGACAAAAATACTTATAAACAAAGTAATATCTACTTATTAATAACTCGTAAGTGTACTCTTCTGGATCAGGTCAGTAATTTTGAATATCTGGGCTACAATGTGTCTTACATTACAAACAACGATGTGGTGAAGAAGCTGCACAAATTCAACCGTATGTGTGGGACCATCAGGAGAACTCTAAAATCAGTTACTAAAGAGACACGCCTGACGTTCCGCAAGCTGGTGGCCTTTGCGGTTCTGAGAACTTTAGGTCTAGAGTACTGGCCTTTGGTGGCCTTTACACTTCTTTATGGGTCTGAGAATTGGAATTTAACGAAATCCCAAGTCAGTCGTATTCAAGCGGACGAAATGAGATTTCTCAGGCACGTGGCAGGGTATACTCTTCAGGATCGCAAAAGAAATGCCGATGTACAGCAGGAACAAAATATTTTGAGTATAGGATTACCCAATATGGGCTAAAATGGTTGGAACATCGTAATCAAATGGATGACTGCCGCATCCCCAAACAATTGTGGAATTTAAGCTGAAAGGACGGAGGAGAGGTGCGGGGCGTCCGCAGAAGCGTTGGAATGACCAGCTCTAGTATATCTGCTTGGGGCAGGAACAGACCATTTTTTGTTAAATCCTTACTGACAATGATTATGATAATAAATCGTAAGTCAGAATTATTATAGACGTAAGAGTAGTATTTATTATTATTTATCATGTTATAATATTGTTGATAATATTTTCAATAGATTTAAGTGATGTGTTTGACTTTGTCGTGTTATAAACATTTTAATTTGAAACACGTCAAAAAGAAATACTTAAAAGTGGAATTTTCGTTCTTTTGCAAAGTAGAAAATTGTGCGGATTGAGGAAACAACGGTCAGATGCAGACAAGTTATCCGTTTTAACAGGCACCTAGTAGGAAAGAGAAGACAGTTCAATTTGCCGACGCATCTCGCTTTATGACATTCTGAACAGGAATATATTATTTTACGTAACGGAAACACAGAACACTGTCAGTGTCCGAAGCGGCAACTTGCAGAGCAACAACTCGCAATAGTATTCTATGCGACACTAAATAACACGGCACATTACGCGCGATTGCCGTTAATTGCCATATTGTTGTAATTAAGCATTCCCCACAAATTGTGCTGATAACGATTCGGTCATTAAAACGTGAGCATTTCATGTCGACAATAGCAGGCTAACAGTATTTGCTTCGATAAACGATTTCACTTAAAGTCATAAGTTTCGCGACATATCTCAGCGACTTTTAACAAATCAGTATCAAATTCTACTGGCACACATTCTATCTCGTATTTCACAGTGGTAGAACTATCCTTTGGTATACGTACAGCTATGAAAAGCATAATTTACTTTTCTAAATATTCCACTCAGCTGCACACAGAAAGTGCTAAAATATTGTACTAGAAGATTCTAGAAATTTCTTTTTTTTCTGTAACGTTCCATTACCTCAATTCGCATTCACCGAGCCTGTGCCACTACTGTACTGTTAGTAATGTCATCGCTGATCCCACTATTAATATCATTGTTAATGTCATTATACTTAATATTCATATAATCATCACCGTCACAATCGTTAAATCACTTTATCCACGCTGTTATTATCTTTACTGTTCTGATCTGAATTATTTCGGTAATAGGTTTGCATCAGAATTCCTAGCGTTAATGGTGACGAATTTATTCACGTCATTTGTCACGCAGATCTGCGAAATTCCGTTCGCGCCGTGTTTCTTCTACAGATACGTACGTCTATGCAGTAGCATTTTGCACGATATCGCGAAGTCACGGCACACATTAGCGAATGCGTTTGTTAATGGAGCGTACAGTCTCACCGCGCGCTCCCCTCACTTTAAATTTGGATTACACTCTCCGTATCAGCGGACACAAACCGTTAACGTTCATTACGGTTGCCACTGGAGAAACTAGTTCTTTCCGCCGTAAGAATCTCAAGCCGCGCAAAGTATCCGAAGCCGCCGTTGATACTTCTCCATTAAAGCTATTTAAAACCACGGTATTCTGTCCTGAAAATGTATGTATACGTGTGTGCGTGATGGGGAGGAGAGGAAGGGATGAGGCCGGATTCCAAATGTTCCGCTTTAACGTTTTAAACAGATTTAAATAGCGAACTTCCCTAGAGCCGATAAAAAAGGGGGAGGGGCAGAAGAGGAGGATGAGGACGACAGAGGGGCAGCTGTGTAAGCGGTTGCATTAAACGATAAACACAACATAGGGAATGACCGCGACCGAAGTCGTATCCAATGGAACCGAACGTAAACTCCGCTTCGCTTATAGAAACAATAAAGTGCTAATGGTATTATTGTGTTTAAAGTATTTGGGCGTGTTTGTGTAGGCCAATGCGCTTCAGTCTTAATTATGTAATTAGAGGGATACAGTGTAGAGCTCGCTGCTGTGACATACATAATGCAAGGGATTACAATACCGACCCCCTACCCCCCGCCCTACCCTGCTTCGTTTGTGTTGCACAGATTGCTTCCTCCTTCCTTCCGTCCTTCCTACGTTCCGTCCGCATTACGCTGTCATTTAACGACAGCATTTTTACTGCGCTCACTGTTCCAACAAGTACGACGCGCGAGCGGGGACGCGCAGGTAACTTATTTTTAAACGTCACAGCTCTGCAACAGACGTCTGTCTGTCTAAACAAATACACAACTGGTTTGTAATTACTGACAGCAGAATTAAGGTCAGAAACAGGTTGCAGTTACGGACTGCACCGTTCACACACACACACACACGTATTCAGAAAACGATTACTTTTCAACCAGATCGCGACGCACGGCAATAGGTGTTGCAGCACTGTAATTCATAGCGAAATTCCCAAAGCTCCGAACGAATTTCGTGAAGTACGTTTACATTTAACGGTGGTTCGTATATTCCACGGCGCCGTTAAAACGTAGAGAATAGTGTCCTCTCCTCACTGTTTCTCGTACATGTTAAAATTTACATATGGGTGTATAATATGTTTTATGATCAGTATCTGAAAGGATAAGCTAGATACGTTGTATTTTTTTAATCAACCTGTGCATAAATTTATAGAAAGGAATGTACAACACTCATAAGATATAATTAATTAAAATAAATTAAATTACATAATAACTTAATTATATATTAATATTAATTAATAATAATAGCCTATAATAATAATTTAATTTAATTAAATACTCGAAAATTTCATTTTCTAAATCTGAAGCGAATTGAAACACGCGTAAACAATGCACGAAAATAGTACTTCAATTAATTACTCATAAATAGTAACGTCAGTACGTAATAAAGGTTCAAACATTACACACCAAAAGCTTTCAGTACATTGTGCAGATTCAGAATGTCAATATTCTCTCACCTTTTTGTCTCTTTTCTCTTGTACCTTGTTCCTCTTTCTTTTTCCTCTTATATTCCTCCTTTCTCTTCCTCTTTCCTATCTTCTATCTTTCTATTTATCCCTCTTGCTCTCTTTTCTTTTTAGACTTTCTATGGAACCGACATAATCTTTAAATTATCCTTCTCCAGATTCGATTTCTTGTCATTATTTTATCCGTTGGACTTCTGCATATCCATCACATTTGTTTTTCGTTATTAACACCTCCAAGTGTATTTTCATTGTACATTTCGCAGCGACAAACGGCTTCTGGGTCGGAGTCTGAATTTTTCAAATCTATTTGCAAACAATTATAATATCATTGTTCATGGCTTTGTTAAGAAATTTAAGGAGATACTTTAAGAAAGCGGAGTATCTGCCCTAAATCAAGCCACTGTAATTCATACTGCAGAGGCGAGGACTCGCAGATTTTCAACACTAATTGGGCAACAATATTCTGTGCGACACTTTGCCGAACAATTTGCACGCCACATTACGCGCGATTGCCGTTAATTGGCATATTGTTGTAATTAAGCATTCCCCGCAAATACTGCTGTTGATAATGACTCGGCCATTAATATGTGTGCGTTTCATTACGGTAGTAGCAGGCCAACAGGATCTAGTCCGATAAACGAATTTATTGAAAGGCGTAAGCTTCGTGACATATATCTCAGCGACTTTTAGAAGTCAGTATCAAACTTGCTCTGTATAGCCTTCCTGACTTTCTTTTCTCCCGTTCAAAACCAATGAAAGGAACAGAAAGTTCTAAGGTAGCCAGTACCTTTGCAAAGCAAACTTCCAAATACCCTAACTTCCAGAAATAAACGGTTTTTTAATGAAACACTCGTTTATCAGTACCATCAACGACTGTATGCTTTAACAGTGTACCCTGGGCTGACTTGAAAAATGCTAGCCCATTGGTTATCGTCCTTTTGAAGATTAAAAACAACATACGTTTTAGTAAATCACGTTTTATTCTAACACGGGCAATCGAGACTCTTACTTGTAATGAAGTGGCGTTCTCGGTGGCAGGGCTGAGCCACGTTTCGCCATGTATACTGAAGATATCACCACACAGAGCGGACAAAACGTAGACGGTGAAATAATGTATTTACGTTTTTAAATCGTAAAGTGCCTGTAATTTGCCGAAACAGTCGTGAAGTTGAAATACGTTTGGTATGGCGTATGTGTGTTACATATTCAGTAACTCGTAACTGAGATCGGCGCCACGACGCTGTTATTTCTACATCATCGTAATGCGAATACTGTGGCATATCTTTGTTTTCTGAACTGAGCGAATCCTTAACGTGTTGTACAACACACAGTATAAAGACAGGCCCTCAATTGGTTTCTATAAATGTCAGAATAAAAGATTTGTCGAGTTATGTGAACAGTTTTACTTAAACTAGTTCATTTAAGTTGCATTAAGATTTCATTCTGTCTCATTTTTATTATTAAGTACTTCTAAAACACTTCAATTAATATTAGAATTGAAAATGAATTTATATACTTATTTTATGCTTATTAATTAAATCCATTTTCCCTAACTTCAATTGGTATGTATTTGCAATCCTCAGTATGTGATATTATCCATACGTAGTTACAGATGTATGGATAACAGGACTCATAGAATTGTAACACTACCAGGAGCTTCCAACTTTTACTGCTAGCAAGTCGTATAATTATCAAGAGCAAAGAACACTTAGTGTTCATAGTTATTACTATCTCAGCCAAAAGAATGACCGTTGAAAACCTTTAATGTGAAAAAAGGTGTTCTTAAAATTATGACTTTTCCCGACACTGTCTCTTTGTGCACAAATCAGTAAAATATGCGCAGAATAAAAACTGTCCCGTTAATAGAATGCCATTCTGCACGTGGGCGTGGAGTTGCCACAATGAGTATTCAGCGACTGCAGCCTATCACCTTCAGGAAATCTGACCCGTCGTGTCGTCATTCTGCTGTCGGTGTGGGCCTTGTTTAAGCAGTGTGAAGAAGCATGACAACAACGTAACTACAAGGGTGGAAATAAAAACTTAATTACGACTGACAAAAGTCGCTTTGATAGCCGACGCGACGGTAACGGTTAAAACAAGGCAGTACTATCCGATAACAGTGTTAAAGATCCGGCACGCATCATCCTTATTGTTGACCTTCATACTTAAAACAATATAGTTGTGTACATGTCGGTAACCGTTCTAATGACGGTACTGGGTAACTAGTTAAAGTCGGATGGCTCAGGACTCACGATACGAAGTGTAGAAACGACACACACACTATCGGAAAAAATATCGACTTGTGACGGATCCGCATAGCCCTTAGGTTGTCCAAGCTCGACTGCCTAAAAACTTACACTACTGTATAAAATAAAATAAACGTTATTACCAACAAAAATATATAATATATGTAATAAAACGTATTTAAATAACGTAATAGGCTTGAGCTTTATATAATTCGAAAGACTCGTTTTAAGAAAAATTTGATATAATTTTTTCTGTTAAATACAACTAATCGTGGTTTTCTTTTATAAACTCACATAATTATACAGAAACTCGGCATACGTTTCATCGTTTATCATGTTTTTTGCTTAAACTACGTCTTGTGAAACTATCGTAAGAGAAGTAATATTTTGTCTTGTAATCTGTTACAACGAAATATTTTATATGAAATTAACGCCGTTATTACAATCTTAAATTATATTAATTCAAATAAATGTATTTTTTCGTTTTTCAGGTTATTTATTTTATCAAATTTTTCGGTACCTAACAGTAATTGTATATTTTAGGACGATTTTGCCTATCATTCGTTTGTAAAATTATGTTCACAATTTGAAAGTTTGCCACAAATATTTCTGAAAAATTAACGCTTGAAATAAAAGTAAATGTATTTACAAAAAAGAAACCATGGTGACCTGACTCTGAGAGGCAGAAGAAGAAGAAGAAGAAACCATGGGGAATGGCAGGTCTGCTCGTTGTTTCGGAACAGTGGAAAAACTGGTTTCCAAAAGCAGATATGTAGTTATATTTATAGGAACCCAATATCCAATTGCAACCAATGCAATGATCACTATGTTTATAGTCAGTAAGTTTGTGTGTGTGTGTGTGTGTGTGTGTGTGTGTGCGCGCGCGCTTGCAATGCTTGCAATACAATGATAGTGGAATGTTTGTTAATGGATTTATTGGGTAACAATAATATTTATTGCAAGGAGTAAATCCCTATTACCTTGTTTACATAGACGGGTGCTCATTAATTTCAGTGTGTAAAATTGAAAACGGAAAAGTAACGTACAAAGCACATCATACGATCCGAATGGACCGGACCGTATACCGTATCGTAACCGTAACTAGCAAATCTAAACTCCGTGCTGTCGTTTAAGGAGAAAAACAATAACAGAGATTTTAACGCTATTCAGAACGTTAAAACAAACAAACAAACGCGTTTAGTTCGATTCTGTTGTTTTCACACGTTTTAATGCTCGGCGTTAATAAATAATAATAACAAAACAAAAATAAACTGACGAAAAATGAAGCTCTTCGAAAACTTTCAGATTGTAAGTAAACACGCCGAGTGTCTGCTCGGAAAGAACATATTTGCCCAGTGTACATTATTAATATTGTGTTTACGTAAAAACAAATGAACAGAGTAAGCCAGCCGGAGCGCGCGCGCGATGAAAACTGACAAATTACCGTGTCAACACGAGACACCCATCGGTGCGCGCGTGTGTAAACATTCCGTCGGAGGCTTTTATTGACATGTTCATTGAATCGATAGTCCTACTTATGGGTGGTGAATAATTTCACTAACCAAAGCCCGGTAACAATGCTTTCATCTCTAATCACTATTGCTGGCGGACGCTGGGTATCAATTCCGATTGGCGTTCTGTTTGTTCCATTTCACGTCATTCGGACAAATGTATACGATACGCTACGCTTTCTCGTTTTGTTCGAATGTGCATGAAATGGAAGCGGATGCTTGATGGAAAGCGGCGACACACGCACGAGCGCCAGACTGTCGTCCGCACCTATTACACTGTAACGATACAGTTAAACGATTCCTGCCGCTAGTTTGTAATTATAAGATTTCACTCTACGTTTTCGATAATCGAATACGAACGTGTTTGCTACTGTAGCGCAATTAGTGGACATAATCTATCGCTAAATATTAAGTACAATGAAAAATATTCTCGCGCGTGTATTAACAGTAAAACGGACTAGAAAAGAATCGTCTATGTTGTGGAACTAAACAGTTGTATCCTGTGGAATATAGTTGAAATTATATTGGCAGAGTTGGAGTAGCCGTAAGAGTGGTGAGGAAAATTGATCGTATGAAGACCAGCCGAGGATATATACTTACTTTGTAAGTCACGATAGCACACCAGCGTCCTCTCTAGTAAACTCACTAACAATAAAATACAGAAAATTGCTTCGGAACGGGGAAGAAGACATTCCGTGCAAGAAAACGATGGCTATACTCGGCTTGTAGAACCATCGGAATGTAAGGCGTCTAATGCGAAAGATATATGTAAAACCCGCGGACCGCAGGACTTACGGCATTATCGAGTATTGGTAGAACGGCTAAAATCTCCGAGGCGCAGGTCGGCTACGGTTAGGAGCAGAGAGATCTGGTTCCCTGCCGTAATGTGCAGACCTAGCATACAAGGTATACGCCACTAAATAGAACTAAAAGCAGGAAGTGTAAACTGATAAACAAATTCAACGGTTACATAATAAACAGTAAACAGAGAAACGTTGTACGACACCACTCGAAATAAGATAACCTATGTTTCATAAAGTAAATAATAAATAATAAAAATAAAATAATATTGGAAATAAGGAATTCACAAGTTGATCACCTGTAATATACGTGTATGTAATATTTTGACTTATGTGACTAATTGCATGTTAAAATTCTGGTTTTAGTAGGCCTATTGTTTAATCAAAACGGCAATTCTAGATATCGTTCCGTCCCACTCGCTAGATCTGTCTAGTATATTATTTCGTCGGTGCAGGCTTACTGCGCTGTAATAAGATGCGGGAAGTTACAAATACGCAGTTTACGAAATACGGATCGGTTTGACACGTCTACATTTGACCGACGTGAATAGACGTAAACAGTCGTAATTAATTAGTTATAGTGTTGACATGTTTCTGCACGTGACTTAAAAACGGCTACACCAAGAGCAGAATGACGGCCATAAGACGGGTCGGCTTCGTTGAAGGTGATAAGCTGAAGTTAATGGACCGTGGCAACGCTGCGGCCACGTGGACACAACATGATAATGTCATTTCACCAACGAGACATTCTGATTGGTACACAGAGACAGCATCGGAATAGTGCCACACTTTTAAGAACACATTATTACATCAAAGGTTTCCCACTATCAACATTTTGGCTGAGGCGTATTGCTCTGAACAGGCGTGTGTACGTCTATTCGCTGATGCCCTACATTCGTCTTTTTGTCAGTGCTTCCGTTCACTGCACGCAGATGCCACAATCTCGTTCAATGTATTCACTCTTTCTTGGCCTCTCCTGTCCAACGTTCCGTCTTCTTTTTGAAACTACTCTCATCAGAAGTTTAATTAAGAAAGTTGTGTTAGTGGTTATAATCACAAACAGAATTATCACTGTTGCAGACCACTATAGGAAAATTATTCCGATTAGCGCTTTCAAGCTTCTCAGTTCATCGTCAGATCGTAAATGAGCTGAGGATGATCTGACGATGAGCTGAGAAGCTTGAAAGCGCTAATCGGAATAATTTTTCTATAGTGGTGTGTAACAGTGATAATTCTCTTTGAAACTACTCTGTTTTAATTTGGCATATTAATCTAGTATACTTGGGTACGCAGATGAAGCGCAAAACAAATTACGTCGCCAATTGAGAAAAGGTTAAAAATGTCTTTAAAAAAGTTATAGCATGAATCCAGAACTAATTAAACAGTTAACAAAAGATTATAGGCTATAATGAATGAAACATTCGAAAAGGAAATAATGTAAGATGTGTACAGTAAAACAATTCATACTTGTGAAAAATAAATCAGTAAGGAAAGGGACGCCTGGACAATATCTTGGAGAGAGGAAATAGAGTGACGGAAAACCTGGCAAAGACAAGTTGTGGAGCCAGACAAGAGGAGACGAACTCAAATATGGTTGGGTGTAACTGTTGTTAGGTGACTATAGCAGTACTGCCGTAGTTAATGCTTGTTTCATTATGATATATTTACATAAAGTTCTGCAGAAAAAAGCGAACAAGTAGCAGAAACTTTAATTAAAAGGTCGTCGCACTATTTCAGACCCAGTTTCAAAGTTCTTCCACATTTTTCTCTCCGCTGACAGTACGGAAGGATACTGAAAATTAACTCGTACAAACGAGCACGATACTGAATTACAATTGTAAAAATGATTTCCCAGCGCCAACATTATTTCTCACTTTCCCTCGTCGAGGGGTTGGATATCTGCAAATTAAGTACACCGGCTCCTACATTATTATTTTAACGAATCAAAGTTTTTAACAAATGAAATAGCGCAATAAGAAGCAGAAAAGAACGACGGTGAGTAGGGGGAGAGAGGAAGATAAAGCAAGAGAGAGAGAGAGAGAGATAACTGTGGGTTTTATCTCTGTAGCCAGACTACGTCAAGATTAAACTGAATAATTCACTTTTGTTCTTAATGAGAATGTACAGAAGTTGTACTCACCTCTCGACCCGCCGCCCCATCCCTTATTCTGTTTTATCCGTTTGTATAGAAGCGATGGTAAAACACAAAAGGGGTTACCTACATATCCAAATGTGGAAGGCTGTACTAACCCAGTACCTTCGCGCCTCATAAATCAAATAAATGTACCTACCCGTTTATTAAGCGTACTGCCATATATATGTCTGGCTTTATATTTGAAAAAGTACATTTTTACTGGGCAACTAATTTTTGAATAAAGTTTGAATTTTGTACAGACATCTGTTTATGTTGTGAAACGTATTGTATATGTAGTAAACCCAACCGTCAGTATAGTAAACTAAAATCCTACTGCAACACCGTGAAAGATGTAATTATTTAGATTAATAAAATTAATAGATATTATTTATTAATAAATAAATAATTTGGATATAAATTAATAAATTTATATTAGATTAATAAAATAACAGAATCCTGTATTATTATTTATGTAACTTGTATAATTATGCAATGATATGCTTTAATTACTACATACGACTCTACAAGGTTTAAAACCGTTCTTCTTCTAAATCTAACTGGCGTATTTTCACTAAGCAGTGGTTTAAGCATGTGAATTACTATCATAAATCCAAAATAACTGTCACAAGTAAAAATGACAGTTAACACCATAACAAATGCAGTGCGTGTGGCAGTCGAAATTACTAAATATTATCAATGTTCAGAAGAACCTGTTACTACGTGTTAATTGTTGAAGTAGCCAAACAGTAAATATGATCCGTTCAATATAAAAAAATTATATTACTAATATAAGAAATGTGGGGCCAATTGCTAAAAAATACTGAAGGAAATACTCCCGTTTACAAAGTTTGTTGCTTTACATCCGCGCTCTCTCTCTCTCTCTCTCTCTCTCTCTCTCTCTCTCTCTCTCTCTCTCTCTCTCTCTCTCTCTCTCTCTCTCTCTCTCTCTCTCTCTGTGTAGGCCTATAAGTGAAGCCACCCGTCAGAGAAATACGCCTCAACCAAAGGGTTAACAGCGGGAAACCTTTGTTGTAATAGTGTGTTCTTAAAAGTGTGTCGAGGCTGTCTCGAAGTACCAGTCAGATTGTCCCGTTAGTAAAATGACATTATCGTGTCGTGTCCACGTGGACGCAGCGTTTCCACAATAGTATTCATTAACTGCAGCTTATCACCTTCAACGAAGCCGATTCGTCTTATGCCCGTCATTCTGCTGTTGGTGTAGCCATTGTTTAAGACATGTGCTGAAACATGTCAACAACGTAACTAATTAATTACGACTGATAACAGTTTCTTTTATTACCGAGGAGAACAGATATTTGTGTAAAGCTCCTTACAGTTTAAATGTTAAATGTCTTGTTAACGAAATGTACGTATGCCAGTGTAAATCAAGTGGATATATTTTTGAGTCTATGCAAAGGTTCCGTATGTAGGCGTATTCTGATACGCCTGTCAGAAATCGTTGTAAATTAGATAACGAACAAACGAACGCGGCGTCTTACAAAAGCTTCAATGAAGCGATACTTCATCAGCGGATCCCGTTTCAAACTTAACACCTCCACCTCTGGCTTCGCAACGGAAAAACTCAATCTACGGTAAAAAAATCTTTTTTCTGGTTTTACACCTCCAGCCTGCCACTGTCTCGAATCGTCTCCGCTCCCCAATGCGTTATTCAGTCTCATTTTTCAAGTCCGCCTTTTCTCACCTCTCGCGCTTGCCGACATCTATCAGATAGCGTTCGTACTTCTCCTGCAGAGCGCAGCCGTGAGTTCGTGTTACGTTGTTACCGTAATTAGGTGAAACTCGTCGCTTTCTAAAGCTTATTATGCACATTTGTTCGCATTACGCGCAAACACGGGTAACAAGGGTAATTTATCCCCGGCAAATGTATGCAGTGTTAGTACAAAGGAATCCCATTACGCGAAACGCGCGCACGCTTTCACTCGCGTAGGACACGCGGTACGCACCACTTTATCTCCGTCTCTCGGCTTACCCGTTTAATGGAACACCCAAAGTAAATAAATGGAAACAGTAAATTAGTTTTTATTTTTAGCATCGCTGTGTCAATATTACGCGCGCCACTCATTTTTATATAGTTTCTAATTTGTTTTTGTTCTTTTTCGACAGCGTAAGTTTAATAAAGTCAATGTTTGCAACTTACTTTATTAACCCAGTATTCGAAAATGGAAGTGTCAGAATCTTCTTGTTACGTCGTAAGTTAATAAAGTTACGGTTTTTAACTTACTTCGTTAACCCCAGTAACAAATTTATTTGCGAATATTAAAACGAAATTTTTACACTGTGTTGCCAATTTTTACACTTCCTCGCCATTACAATGGGTTTTCCATGAGGGGGTTATAGATTACGATTTGTCCTTTTATCCTTTCGGGGGGATTGTAGGCCAGGATTTTTCCACCACTAGCGACCGCCTGTCTGCAGATTTTACCTTACATTCTCCATTGGCGATCTATCCAATGGGAGTAGGGGTGTAATCCCTCCGTAACCTTTTGGCTACGCCACTGATTAACCCTCCTTGCGTAACCTGGTAAGAAATAATAACAATTTTTTATTATAATGAGGTAATATCATAGGACTGCGAATTTACAGTTCTTTTTTTAACGCTGCTCCTTCTAGAACACGAAAATCTAAAGCAAAAGAAAAATATGGATTCATAATGTTATTTTATGTTATATAGCCTACTGTTTAACGTCAAGTGCTGCGTTCATCCTTTTCGATAAATTCTGTTATGTTCTGCACAATATGTATACACATTGGAAGCATTTAATCTCTGATTAAATGTACTGAGCCTTGATATAGTGGATTTCCACAAAAAAACTACTAGAGTATTCCACTTCAAAGGAATTAAAGTGCAATATTATTTTTTATCTGTCAGGGGAATAAACTGTATTTACGTGAGCAGTGGCCGGAGTTCAATGGCCACTTAATCCCAAACAGCAATAGCAACAGCTGTCTGCCAAGTTATTAAGAATTCTTGAGGTGACCGGCTCGGCGGCCAGGAGTGGATTAGCTCAAGTGGAGTAATTTTAGCGAAATGCACCCAGCTACGTGTTGTGGCACCGCTTGTTTTCACAGTGCAGTAATTACAGAGACGGCCTTACGCTACTGTTGTAATTTGTAATTATTGCGTTTCGAAAAACGCCCATATTTACATTATAAATGCGTCCCCCCCGCACGGCTCCAGCGAAATCCTGTTATGATCTTTCTCTAGTCAACATGTTGTAAATTTAAACTTCAAAAATATGTATTTTCGAAACTGTAATTCGGGTTTGCGTTTATAAACAAAACGAGTGTTCATGAGATATTTTTTCCTCCGTTTTTACCCTCAAGTCACCTTTGTGAATCAAAAAACACATTCCACACTTGATTAAACCTAACCGTACAGGTTTCCTCCCACTCCCAGCGTGTCAAAATATAGTTGTTAATGTTTTTAAAAGTTTGCAAAAAGCTTGGTTCGTAACACACTTTCACCTTCCGTTAAAATTTGTGTTTCATGCAACAGTATTAGACTCTTCGGTTTTACCAACTAGTACGCTCCCTAGCTGCAGAACTCGTTCACTATTTTGAAATAAGTACATATTTTATTACACAAATTTCGATAATAGATCATTTTTCAAGATCACAGGAATCCCGATAGTTCTACAAAAATAAAGATGATTATTTCTTTAGTAATATAACTACGTAATCATTAATATAGTTAATTGTGGAGCACACAATCATACAATAAACACTAAAAATTCGAAACGGTCGGATTTTTTCGGGTTACAATTCCATTTAGTCTGCCACGCTTCTGGATTTTCACAATTTTCTCAATTTTTGCGGGCGGTTCTGGAGTCCCAAAATTTTGAAATTTCCAAAACTTGATACTACATTCAGATGTTAGTTAAAATTCTCTTTAATTTGATACCCTTCATGATTTTTTGCCATTTTATCCAAATTTTCATCCACTTTTTGGGTCCTGACGTCCAAAACTGTTGAAATTTTGAAAAATGAACACTATATTCAGATTTTGGTTAAAATTCCTTTTAATCTGATAGGCCTACCTTAATGGGCTTTTGCGATTTTTTAACGATTTTGATCCCCTCAAATTTTTGCTCCCGCCCCACTAATTTTTGGGTGACCAATCTCAGAAACACAAGGATTCTGTAGGGTAAAAATATAAGCATGCATGCATGCCACGTTTTACGAAAATGGATTGATGGAGTCAAAAGTTATCATAAGACATATCCCAAACAGGTAGATAGATAAACAGACAGCCAAACGGTCGATTTAAAATTAATAACTCTGTTCGCTCCTTCAGTTGTGTTACAAAATTGAATTTAATATCTCTCCTTTGTATTTTATTCTTATCGTAACTGAATGAGAAACAATACGTCGCTAATAATTTTAAATTTTCTATATAGTAAAGGTTAAATATTTACTAAAAAGGCACGTGGAGAAACCTATGAGATGCGTGTACAATACCATTTGCACACTTACATATCAGTGTCAATAAACAGTACATACATTCCCACACAAACGTTAGTCACACTTGCTATGCACTATGCACTTCAATACGAATATTCTTATCCTATACGAACATATGTATGTAGTACGTATGTATGTGTGTAGTATGAATATGTCTTACATATTTATTATACAAATCACTACCCATGCTGTGTAACCAGTCGTAGAACCTACCGTGGGCAGGCACAAAGGTATAATTCGAGACTCACTATCTCAACGGCTGTGCTGCGGTCGTGAAATCGAGTCAAGGTCAAACTGGGTCTGCATGCACACCCACGTCGCTGAGGACATATATTGCAGCGGTCTTGGTGGCATGCCTGGCCTAGATAAGTAACAAAACCACGCTTACAGGATGCGCCCCTCAACATTCACACAAAAATTCCCTCTTCACCGCACGTGGTTACTAAATGGTTGATTTCTCTCTGGCGGTAGTGGAACGTGAGATGTACCGCGGCCAGGAGCGCAACAAGGGGGTTAAGTTTCACTAACTTATCTAATTGCTGATCTGATCAATTGCTTTTATTTAACTGTTGACGACAAACCAGTAAGACATATTCTTACGTAATAAATTACGTGCTACTTAGTTTCCAAAACGTATAGCTATAGCATATGTATCCACATAGCTCTCTCTCTCTCTCTCTCTCTCTCTCTCTCTCTCTCTCTCTCTCTCTCTCTCTCTCTCTCTCTCTCTCTCTCTCTCTCTCTCTCTCCCCCACACACACACACACACATATAAAGTCACGAATAGCTGAGAGTGTCTATACAAATCACGATGCAGCCTGTGCTCAATAGAGTGTCATACAAAAAAATGAAGACATAAATAAGTAGCCGCCCTACGTATGTAATTATTTTTGGAAGATTTTACAACCAATTCTTTTTTTTTTTTTGTCATGTTTAGTCCGGATTTGACCGGTCGGTTTTTATGGTTCCTTTCCTGTACGCTGCGAAATAGCCTTTGATCAACAGAACAGTGATCGAGAAACTCACGAGCGTATATAAAACTTTTTTAATACAAACATAAAGTTTTGTACTTACTCGCAAATTAAATGTAGAGAAATTTACCTTCCGTACGGTTTAGTCAGTGTTTGTGCAATTTGTATGCTCTATGAATAGTAAACAAGTTCAGCCTATTAACGGAATCGTAAAACAGCAAAGTCAGCGATTCCACTGCGGTGACGATACACGTCATCACCGATTCCCGCGACTGCTCGGATTCTCGGCTAACCTCCCGGGAAATTCGTCTATACGGCAGTCTCCTCCTTTCGGTGACGTACGTCCACACGTTAATAAATAATACCGTGGTGTGACTACTCCCACCACTGGCGAATTACAATCAGATTACCCGTTGTGTTGAATATTGTCAACGGTTTTGACTTTTAATGAACCTGTTTTCCTGTTTCTGCGAATCTCAGACTTAAAGTCACACGAATGCATTCACATTTTAACACTTATTTGTGTGTGTGTGTGTGTGTGTGTGTGTGTGTGTGTGTGTGTGTGTGTGTGTGTGTGTGTGTGTGTGTGTGTGTGTGTGTGTGTGTGTGTGTGTGTGTTAAAATTTAATGAACGTAACGAACACGCGTAGCCTGACCACGTAACATGCAAATTACCCTCTGCTTCAATTACGTTCCCGCGATGGAACTCTCCGGTACATCTGCTTGAATACACAGACTATGTTTTATTAATCATTTGCGGTAAAATTACCACGGACCTGTGACGTTCGTTTTTTTAACAAAAGCGTTCGTCTTGAATTCTATTTGAACATTTTTCACGTCGATTTCTCCGGCTTTGAAAACCACATCAGCGTTGGCGCGTGCGTCAGTGCACAGGGCTTTATTGTCCTCTAGTCGACATCACTCAATGTGTCCGCATCCAGGTTTCCCACACCAGCGGTCCCTGGAGGTTGGAAACTACAAACACAGCCGTTTCCTGGAAGAAGAGATACTCGGAGTAAAACACGTGCTCTCCTGAACGTTTGAACGTTCGTTTGTGTGTAAATATACGCGAGGACTATTCCGCTGTGACTACACGGCATTGTTTGCAGGAATAGTGAGCGTTTCCCAATG
This sequence comes from Magicicada septendecula, assembly GCA_034769895.1. Taxonomy (NCBI): domain Eukaryota; kingdom Metazoa; phylum Arthropoda; class Insecta; order Hemiptera; family Cicadidae; genus Magicicada; species Magicicada septendecula. The sequence continues at coordinate 176,802,259 of CM068371.1, read as the reverse complement.
ATTAATAGTCAGCGCGTATAATATTAATACGTCCGACGTGTAATTTGAAAAACGACAACAGACACGAGCGCGCGCATCAAATACCTAAAATGAACAACATTCTTCTTTACTTTGTTTCGCCCAGTTTGACGCTGACATAAAAGACGATAAGGAATTCGGCCCTGAAGTTATAAATCAAGTTTCCGTATATCAAACGTTTTAGCATCATAAGTTGTATATTTCATAAAATATACTCGTTACAAAATTTTAAAAATTGTTTACAAAATATATTTTTAAACCCAATAAAACCTCGATAAAACGCTGCCGCTTAATAACGGTATCCCTTATGATAATCACGTTTTGTTCTGTCCATGCACGTCTCATATTTTCAAACATTATTAAAGTACCCTGCTAGTTGAGTACAAATCCCGCATAATACCCTTTTATTCATTAAAATTTTGTATTCATGTTATCGAAATTTGAAACAAATATGAAAATGCATAGACGCTATTAATATATGGTGTATATGGTGTATGGTATAGTCTCAATTTTAAACTACCCATCCGGAGGTGTTGAAATAATGACGTGAACTGTTCTGTCATAACAATAATTATCAGCAATCAGTTTTGTAACTTTTTTTGTGGCTGAACCGCGAAAACATGTATATTCAGTTTTATAAAAATCATAAGTAATTAATATGGAATAGAAAATGACACTGTATCAGTGAATTAAAGATTTTTACTGACGGAATAATTAACAACTTTCGCTTAGCTATTATTATTTTTTTTTAAAGCGTTTTAAACATTATAATGTCCTTCAACAAATGTAATAAAATTTCTGTAACTAATACATTTCACCTCACTACATTAAACAATACTTCTGCGATTATTCAGTGAAAACAGGACACGTAAGCTGGTTCGTGTTTTGCATTAGAATTTTACAAAGAAACTGTATAAAAAATTATAATACTCCTTCATATTGTATTTTTTTGATAATTTAGTTAACTTTGTTGCTGCCCAAAATGAATATTTAAATTGTTCTGTATAATTTTTTAATTGGGCTGTAATAATCTGAACAATCGTTCTTCATCAGTTATCACTTCGTTCTTTCTCATAAGCACTAGGTAATGGTAGGCATAGGCACTATAGTAAGTCTATATATATTCCGACACAAATCATGGCTCAAAATTCCGATCTGAAGCGTCCCTGCTGCATTAGAGTACACCACTCTGCACTACGTAAATTTACCTCACAATTTCAAGCAGTCTGTGTTACACATAATAAAATTCGTATTTTATTTCCTACGCTCACTTGTCGATATAAAACGTAAAACGTCGCGCAAAATAAAATAATAGGACCGTTAAGTGAAAAACTCGGTAGGCCACGTCTGTTGTGAGAGACAAGAAATGTCGATTGTCGGTTCTATAGATTCCAGCCGGAAAGTTATTTTTGTTCGCCCGATCAGAAAAGCTGATGTCGCCGAAGCTTTTAACGATAAACACAATTAGTTAAGTACACACACGCACTCACAATCTGTATGTGTTAAAATTCAATTAATATCTTTCCAATGCCTCTTTGATATTTTCGAGTCACTTACTCCACTGGCGTGTTCCGTACGATAGCAACGTCTGATGCTATGAATAGTCTCAAAATATATCGTGTGATAATAAGATACTCTTACAAGTATTTATAGGAAAAAAACGAAGCGGTATCCTAACGTCTAGGCTGCATAGTTGTGGCCTCTTGGTGCTTTTCGACAGCATATTTGTGTGCTGAGCAAGTGTTACTTTAAGGAAATCGGAAATTGAGTTGGCGGTTTTCGTAAATATTTGTTGTAATTATTAACTTTAGGACGCTTTGTTTTGACGCTGCAAATAATTGTTTAACAAGGTAGGTATTTGATCCTCGGAATTCGTGTTTACATTATTTTGCGTTTTCTCCTACGCTCAGTACTTGACGAACTGTTCCGGCTGCCCGCGCGTAAACCTGTGTAACAGGTTACACCTGAACAGTAAATCTGGCCGTTAGCTGTATAAACGCTCGGTTTTGCATAAATAATATTAATCTTAGGAACAGCACAGCGCCTAGGCTATCGCTTTCGGCGAAGTACGTTCGCCTCCGCGTGCACAGGTCGCACCCGCACTACGAATCGATTATCGAGGTAATGGGTCTCGGGTGGAACGTGGTCTCTCATTAATACTCAAGTCAAGTAACGTAGGCAGTAAGCAGTACGGCGAACAACATAACCGATGGATGCTATAGGATATCCAACTGCAGCTATGTAGCATATCACTTTGACGTTCCGGTCCACGCTTCGTCTGGGAACTGCCTGCTCTAATATTGTGACTGTAATTTTGTTCGCTAATGTGTTACAGCTTTTGCCAAATGTATTGGGACAGCGTCTGACGTAGACTACGCACTACTTACATTACAAAAAACATTTTGTACTAACTTTCACACAAATATGGAAACAGATTATGAAAATAATTATATAGCATTATTAAAATTAGTTTGGTATCAGAACTGTTCACCCATGGACTGACTGTTGGAAGGAAGGTGGGCCTTCTAAACTAGAAACACTAATAACAAAAAAAAAGAATAGAAAAACGTCATATGCACCGGGATGCTTTTCAACCACGGCAGTTCTACTGTAACGTGTACTCCCCCAATTATGGTGCACTTGGCATCTTCCTCCGCGTGGACCATTCCACTGCTTTCAAGGTAACAGCAGTCCCTTTACATTTGTCAAATTACAGTAATTTCTACTTAAAAAAAAAATCCCAGCCGTTTCGAATCCCTCCGCGAAGGCTCTATCCTTTTTACTAGCGCAAGGCTATCAAGAATCAAGACGCGTGAGGCAGTCATCGGGTTTGCCAGGACACTGCAACCACTGAGGCACGTCCAGCAGCTGCCCCACGATTGGATTGGATTGGAATTTCTACTTACTGTCCCGGTTTCAGTTAAAACTATTTGTATCCAATGTGTCAAATCGTAGACACGAGCAATAACATAACTAGAGACGTTTAACTTTCCGAGTAAAGCACTAAGCGCCACAATGTAGCTTTGATTAACTAAAATTTTGATAATTCGGAAAGTATTGGGGAAAACAAAAAAACAGAAATTACCATTTATTTTCACACTAACGTATTGTGAACACACCTTCAGACATTTAAACATTATTATAGTTTTACTAACATAATGAGTTTATTTTGTTCTAATGATTAACTGAATAAAATCGAGAAGGTTCTGACCTGACCTACCCGCCGCCTTCTTTATCCTTGCAGTAGTTTAAATTTTAAGGATTGTTCTTTGTATATTATGTTTTTTGTACATGTAAAGGAACTGCGTGTGTGCACAGAAAGTAAAAAAAGCCACAAAAACGCCAGTTTCACTCTAAAACGCGTCGCTATTGTAACGCCATTTTTAATACGATTCAGAAAAATGTACAGATGATATATTGAAAGATGAACAGGCGAGGTTTAATGCTGTAGGTTTAAATATTTGACGATAATTATAATGGTTGTACCATAAGGTCAAGTTCAAAGATCGGTATCGACTCGTTATCGGTAGAACTCGTGTGATGGTGTACCAACTGTATTATCAGTCAGGATGGATGAGGGTTGGATAAACGCGATTCTACTGTAATACGAGAGGCCCTTCGCATTATGAAAGGCTGACGTGTTTCCAGTGACTTCGTGTAAACTGACTTCCCTTTGTTAACAGAAAGTTTTCATACGGTACTAACGCTTTCATGCCGGCATCGACATTGTTGAAATTGCTATCACGCCGTGGTCTACTGCTTCTATTAAAAACATATGTTTCGGCCCCACCACCGGAGGCCATCTTCAGTGTAAAACGATTAACAAATTGGCGCGGTGATCCCCAAATCACTATACCTCATAGTCTTTATCTCAGTACTGGGCTGAATTGGAGAACACCGTGCCACTTTGTAAATCGTTTTACACTGAAGATGGGGCCTACGATGGTGGGGCCGCCCGGCAGGTAGCAGTTTCAAGAATACGGTACTAAGTTTCAGTGTTTCTGCCACTTCCCTCTTTGATGTGTATTCTTCCTGACTTAAGCCGTTGCACACACCCGGTGGGTTCGTTTACAACAATTCTCCGTTAATAACGCCCTTCCGCGGATTAATTTTTCACTGTTCCGTCGGACAGGTACAGGCGGTACCATTGTGCCGGCGTTAAATGCATAAATCATGACCTACTAAATATGATCCGCTTCACGGCGATTAGCCGCCGACGTGGTCTAGTTGAATATAATGTGGTAAAATTGCAGCGAATAATAGACGGCGCTGATTAAAAGTTGGTGAATTTTGCGTTGCTGGTGTGTGGTGTGTGCCGTATCGACTGACACGTTCGGTGCGGTTAATTTATCTGACAATGTGCAGTCGTGTGTCGGTCGAAACTTGTTAATAATTCACTGTTAACGACTGTCCTTAATAGTACGTTTTAAATCTGTCACAGCATATTTTCTCACTCGACACCGCCCTTGCTGTCCGTCTGTTTGGTCGGCATCTCCCGTTTCTGACTACGTAAGGCAGCGGTGCCGGATTAAGGGGGGCTACGGGGGCTAAATCCTCGGGCCCTACTTGTCAGGGAGCCCCATGCCCGATCATTTAAAAATTCTCATTTTCGAACGAATAAATTAAATTTTCCGAGCAAGCGAAATATTAAAAACCGCACTGACAAGGAGAGTACCTGAAGTGCGGATCACGGATTTAAATGAAACTTAGGGACATGTTTAGGTACATAAGGTTATGGTAAAAGTCAAAGCAGTAAAGTTTGAAGTAAAGTGTTGGAGTTGCAACCACAAGACTTTTTTGCAACTCGAAAAAATAAAGCTGAAAATGATAATACACTGTATCCTCTGTCTGTTTTAAATAGGATAGTTAACACTGACATTATTGATTCATTTCCAAATATTTATATAGCGTGTCGATTGTTTCTCACTATTCCTATAGCGAACTGCGGGGTTGAGAGATAATTTTCTACTCTTAAAAGAATCAAGAACATTTACCGATCAAGAATGCTTGATAACCGCTTAACTAATTTAGCAAGATTAATTATTGAAACAGAATTATTTAAAACATTGGTTTTGGATGACTTGACAGCAGAGTTTGCCGAAAAGAAGAGCAGAAAGAAATATTTCAATTAAATTATTTTGTATTCTCTAATTTATTTTTATTGTTGATTAATGTAAAAAGATATGCGAAATAAAATAATAGTTAACAGTTTCAGCAACTATTTAATTAGTATAAAATAAAAAAACTTATGAGTAAAAATACGGTTTAAGAACAATATTTTGTTTATTATATTTATTAAAATGATCGTCTGAATAAAGGTGAAGTATTGTGCAAAACGCGAAAATTTCATACATGGGCCGCCCCTGCTCTTAAATAGCCCCGGGCCCCCCATAGCCTTAATCCGGCCATGTAAGTCAGTACTTGTGTTTCTCACCCAAGTTTAAAATATTCGTATACAAAACCTCAAAAACTTTGTTGCCCCTCTTTAAACGCTCTCTCCCTCCGCAGCTCTTAGACGCAGTCAGTTTTAAGGCATAAGATCAAGTCAAAATGAGTACATGGACTTACTTATGACTAGACGAAATAGATATGATTTAGCCAGTTGGTCTTTTAGTTCATTAAAGTTTGCGGGGGAAACTGTTAAAGACGAGACACATTAATTACAATTTCTTTTCAACTAAAGACTTATGTTCCGTAAACATGTGAATTGGTCGTAGTACTAACGAGTTTGTCTAGTCGGCTTCTTTTTGTGTCTCGTGTAATCCATTCAGTCTGCTTCCTTGTACGTTTCATCATTTCCGGACAAAATTCACACTCTTCCGCCGTAGGTCTTCACTTTTTAATGAAATAAAACCAAAAACTAAGTCTGAAATTTACGACGAAAATGGAATATACAAAATAAAATGCTCAGATCGCGATAAATTTTACGCAGAACAGATGACGGAAAAACTACGCGATAGTTTCCTTCAGCTTCGCAATGCCTTTTTAAAACCACATGTCTACAAGTCTACTTTATCTAAACAGTGTCTGACTGCGTAAAAAAACAATAATCGAAATATTTAAATCCAGTGCAAATTATTATTTATTTATATTTAAACGTTTTATGGAGCAGATTGTTCTGCAAAACGTACGTAAGGGGTATATAATATAAAATGTACTCGTATACTTGCAGAAGTAATTTATTATTGTGGTAAAACAATGCACACAGTTTTCTTCTTCTTCTTCTTCTTCTTCTTCTTCTTCTTCTTCTTCTTCTTCTTCTTCTTCTTCTTCTTCTTCTTCAAGGATTAAACCAAGGATAATTTGTTCCGGTCTCAAAGAGGCAAAGATTAGAGCTGGTCACTCCAGCGCTTCCTCGGACGTCCCACATTTCTCCGTCCCCTCGGCTTATAATTCCATAGTTGTTTGGGGGTGCGGCAGTCATCCATTCGGCAAAGACGTTCCCACCAATTCAGCCGATACTGGGCAATCCTGTCGAGTATACTCATAATATTCAGTTCCTCCCGTATATCTGTGTTTCTTCTATGATCATGGAGAATATACCCTGCCACGTGCCTGAAAAATCTCATTTCAGCCGCTTGGATGCGACTGGCCTGGCATTTCATTAAAGTCCAATTCTCAGACCCATAAAGAAGTGTGGTAAGTGCCATCACCTTGTAGAATGTTATACGTGTTCCTTTACTTGCTGACTTAGGAGTTCGCCTAATGGCGCTGCACATAAGGTTGAACTAATATAATTTAATATTTTTTAAAAGATGGTGTAGGCCTATATAACGTTATTCTTTATGTGATTTTACGAGACTATCGAAAGAAGTAGTAGTTACGATTCTGCACTGACTGAACAGAAACATGAATTTAAATCTACATTACTTTTAATTAAAACCCGGATATGTCGAATAGTGACTTCTCGTTCCCAATTAAATTCATAAGAAAGCCAGATGATGTCACCGTCCGTTCTACAATTCGCGACAACACGTGCGCGAAACGTTGGTATTTATAGTAGCGATATCCGCATAAAAGCGTTGTGGTAGTTTCCTACAGAACTACGTGATCGTGCGGCTTTGTGTGCAATTGTTACGTTGCTCATTCAGCCACGTGCCTCACAGATTCACATTTACGGCGCTCCGATAAATCTTTGATCACTGCCAGCAGACGAACAACGGAGAAAGGATTGTTTTATAGCGGCGTGTGTGTCATTCGTATTGCCACAAATCGGTGTCAGTATTTCTTTCCTCGCTAGCGATACAATATTCTCTGGAAATTCGGCCATCGACTACTTACCGCAATGCAGCTGTGCTTTAAACTGATTTAGCCGGCTCGCCGCGCACTCCCGTGACGATGTCTAACAGTGTTTTATAACCTTTTCCCGTTCCAGTTGTTTTTAAAACTATTGTTTAAGTTAAACAAAGTTTTCAAAGGACAACGTATTGAATAAAACAATAGTATTGACTGTTTATTTTTACTTTAATAACAGTTATAAAACATTATTTACTGTAAAAATTTAAGAAAATTGTTTTATTGTACTATCTGTTTAGTATCATCATAAAAGTGGGGCATTCAATAACAGATTTTTGTCTCAATATAAAATTAGTAATGATACACTTAGTAATGTTTTGCAATAATAGCCGTCATTACATTATAAAAGTGACGAAATAACGACTATTATTGTTTTTCTTTTAATTGTCTAACCACCATCCAAGTGGACACAATATAAAAATAGTCGGGTGTCATCTTTTTTTTTTTTAAACATATCGAACACGTAAATTTACGATTATTTGTATTGCCCCACAGTTATTTACGATCTAGTTAAGAAAATATTTTCAAAACTTTTTGAAAGCAAACATCGTACTTGTAAAACGTACAGCATGAAACTGATTTCTGTATTTCGGGAAATTACTAATTAATCTATTATCTATTTTAAATGAGTAAATTTAAATATGTGAGGTAACGAATACATGAAGTAAATTTTCATGATATAAAGACAGATCGTTTTTTATGAACACATGAAAACCTACGAGCTTTTTTTGAACACGGTGACATCAGTTATTTGTTGTTAAAATTAGATAATTTCTACAACTTCAGAAACAAAAACGATTTTCCTCAGTTATCACCAAATTTGCCCTCAAGACTATGACAACATTGTTTGTTAGCTGATAACGAATTGACAACAACTGACCGAAGTTATTTGCCTTCACAACTTAATTTTAACAATTATGTTTACTTGTATAGAGAAAACTGAATATATGTAACCAGAGAATAACAACATAATATAATACTGACAGATGGAGCATCCTCCGTAGTGGAAAATCTTCTCTTTGCTGATGATCTAAGGCATTGTTTATTAACCGCCCCTCACCGGATAGACCAACAAACGTACGGACCACGAATGGTCGACCACAGACTCGCAAAACATATGTTTTATTGGAAACTTAAAGTCTACAGGAAAGATCCGGCATACCAAAGCAAAACTAAAAAAAGGCGGATACCGTGACATGAGAAGAGGAACCTTGAGGATGACTTCAGGAGTGGGCGAGAGATAGGTGTAGAACTGGTCGATGACAATGTCGACGACGACGACAATGATGATGGTGGTGGTGGTGGTGATGATGATTATGATTATAATATTCACTATTCTTGTAAACGCATGACATTTTCAAAAATAAAATAATAAACTGGCCAAGGACACTGTAATAACCTACGGTTTGAGACTGCACATGCAGAAGTAATTCAATAAAAACATTCGGCTTATGAGCTCCGTAAAAAAAAAAAAAATCATATTGAAAGAAGACCGGCCAACATTATACGTTGTATAAAGTGCAACGCGACTGTTACACCAATCAGTAGTACAAGTGAAATACGCTAATAGCTGTGGGCACTTACCGTCCTGTACGTGTAAGTGCACTTTTCTTGTCCGTGATTTTTTTACTATTAGATGATTATACTTGCGCTCGTCATACGGCGCGAAGGTGGAGGCGGTGGCACTCCAGTAACCGACTGAATATTCATATTTCTACCACTTAGTCCCTCGTCGCGCTAAATATTATCATGATTTAGATTATTTTTCAAGTGTTATTTTAAGTAGCGCACAATAATAGTTTTTTATTCAAATAAATGTATAAGGTGTTACATCTTTTAAAAATATATAAATTTTATACATTGTTTTGCAAATGCAGTGTCTTGTTCTTCCTGTGGTTCTACCTTGTCCTTGAGGTTTGTAGTCTGATGCTTAACATAGTCCTTTAATGGACATTACTTAAAATCATACGGTACATATTAGTGGAATAATGTGTATTAAAATATTTAAACAATATTTACTTCATATCAAAAGAACACTATAAAAACTTTGTAAAATTTAAATATTATTCGTCCACCGACATAATCGTTTCCATTATGATAGCCAGGATGTTTTCGTATGTTGTAGTTGATTCAGCTGGTTTGAACAATGCCAGTTTTTCTCGTGTCTAAAGAGAAAATAAAGAAAAAATTCTGTCATTATGTTTGTTGTTCACGTAATTGGGAACTCAAACTTGTCAGTCATTATAATCTATTCATAAGATTCTAAAGAAATTAGCAGAAAGAAATTATTCACGAAGAAACAATTTAAGATACATTACACTCAAACGATCACCGCATGATTACTGTATCTTTAATGAAGTGGGAAAGTAGAACATGTTTATGTTAGATTGAGACTTAGAGAGACCAATCTGTGATGTGTATAAGTATTGGTGTTAGCTAAAATGGACAAGATTAGAGAGAGAGAAAAAATGTCTTCTAGAGAAGTCATTGGGGAAGCGTTTTAGTGCTAATGATGATCACGATATCTCAACATAAGGGAGAAGGTGAAAGGACTTCTTCAATTTAACACGTACCGCCATGTTTCACTTGGTTATGTGTGGTCAGGGCTGTGGTAACCGGTATCTGACAACTTGGAAACCGTCGGTACATTTTTGTCCCACCAAACATAAAATCCTTTTGTATGGCGGTATCTATACCGTTATTACTATTCCATACGTCTGCTTCACAAGAACAGCACCCATCTCTGAATTTGATAATCGTTATTGTCGTCAAGATATAAATATATTTATTTTATTCACGTGTAGTTTAATCCTCCCATCTTTTCTTTGGACGTTCTATCCGGGTTATGGTTTTTGTGCAAGTACTTGATTTTTTGGTAAATTTAATGGACGAAGTTCACTTCTAATTTGTTCTTCGCCCCGTCTCTTTCTCAAGTTTCCGTCCAGTTCGACGAATTAACTGACCGTCATTTCATGCATTTCACAAAATACCGTTTTGAGCCATTTCTAATAACACGGTAGAAGTACTCGCAATATCACGACCTTCAGCTCTTATCACATGGAACTTCACATAACGTAATATTAATGCGTTACAACCTTCAGGTCGAGCACGCGTCGACCGTGACACTATAGAAGTACTAATAGTAAGGGTAAAAGTGTTTAAAATCATATAATACTCGTCTCGGCACGTGTAAACAGGCCTCTCATCCCCACAGGCAGGGACGGACCATAATTGGTGTATTATTATACTCCGCCGAGAAAAACTGAGATCCCGCAGATAGCGTCGTACGCGAAATAGCTGTAACGCTAGACAGTACGCTATACAGTAGCGTAACCTGCGTTGAAACGAAGGACGCGTGTTGTGCGAGAATCAAGCGTCAAGTGGATAGGCCATTGAAAAGTACAACAATGGAGTATGTGCAGGAGTTATGAATAAGGTAAGAACTTTCTTTGCTTAGCCAGGAACGATCGATTGCAGGCGTCTGGCTGTCTGTCCGACGGAGGCTACCCCCGTGACACGGCCACACTCTCCCCTCCTGCTGCTGCATACACACTACTGCTACTGTTGCTGCTGCTAAGTTTTCACAAGTATCCGTGCACATCATTACTCAACAAAAGTCTAACAACAATAACCGTATCCTTAGCCAGAGTGTAATATTTTTCACGGCGTTTGATTGTTAAAAGAGGGTACTTTTCACCCCTGTGTTGCTTGTGAATTGTCTGCGTCGCGTTCTGTGCGACAGCAAGACACGACTGGAAAAAGAAATATGAACAGATTTACTTAAAACTATCTGAATTATTATTTGGTAATTAATTTAAAGCTATCGTTATTGCCTGTAAACTGTGACAACATTATTCTGCTGACGGTATTTACGTATTAAAACTTTAAGATTAATAGCGTCGCCCATAACAATCAATGTCCGTGTTAAATAATCATAATTTTGCTTTGATTGTATGGAAACAAACACGTACACAACAATTGTAAGTTTAAAGATTAAAACAGTGTTAGCCTATTTAGTAAGACCGTCACGAAACGTTAGATCAAACTGATGCGCTTAGTTACCACACTGTCAGACATTAACGGCTATACCTAAATGTAATATTATTTATCATCGTGTAAATACACTGTATTATTCAGCAAGGCTACATTCCTTATGAGTTCTTGAACTTATAAGTTCAAGTAAGTGTAAACACACTTATTGAAATTATATGAAATATTTTCGTCTACAGAATATTATAAATGTATTAACAAATATTCAGTTAATTTTCCCTTTCTCGTTGTTAACACGCTACATATATTTCTATATATAGTGTTTTTAAAGCTAAGAATTTCGTTATAAATGAGATTCGGTGGTAAATGTTTGATTAAATAAATAAATTTAAGTAATAAGTTTTTTTTATCCGAATGTGAGTGCTGTAGTCAGATTTCTGCTCACATCTTGCCGAAGCGATTATTCTAGTAATAGGACCCAGTTAGATCCAATGCTCTTATTAACAACGACACATTGAACCAAGTAAATCGTTCTAAACGCTTGGGTTATATATTTTGACACAAATATGGATGTAGATAGTAAAAGCGTAAATGTTAAATGCTATGTGGAAGCATCAACAGATTAATAAATAAACAAAGTATGTCGTTACACTGAAATTCGCCGATCGTTTACAAGAAGACGGTTGCTCCTGTTTTGTTATGTGTAGTAGTGAAACGCACAGGTCAAGAATACAGTAAATAAAATATAGTTTTCCAGATGAAGTTCCTACGAGGCGTGAAAGGATCCGCGAGAGCTGACAGAAATATAAATTAAGTCTTCATGGACAAACTGAATACCCAAACAAGTTTTCAGATACAACGTAAAAGAAGTCGAAAAGTCGGGCAACCGAAACAGATGGTCAGGTACTTGAAGACTGAACACGCAGATGTCTTAACATTGTAGTGGGATATGATAAAATTAATGCGTCAAACGCAGTCTGTCTGGAGTTTTCTAGAAGAATATCGAAACGTTTTTGACCAATCAGGAAACTGTAGCAATGACCGACTGCCAGTCCAAGGTAACGGGCAGTTTAATAACAGCGTTTTGAAGACAGTAGAGAGTGAAGACGCATGGAAAACCTGTCGGTGCAAAGAATACCTCTTGTTAAGTTTTCCAAGTCGGAATATTTGATATTTCATGGAAATTCGAGATTCGTGTCAGCCGAAGGAGGAAGATTCCCAGGGGAGGAGACTGTATATCAAACCAGCCACTTGATCTAGAAAAAATAAAAATAATTTTTTTCATAATTCGCATTGAAATACTGTAACTATAAAGAACTATATAATCATATTGTAGGCTAACTCTAATTGTTAAGAACAATTTTCTGTCACTACATGTATGAACAGTTTTTTCGCTCTTCATCTATCCTCCGCGGTTACGTGAATGGGGACGTTAAATCTTATTATATGAACGTTTCTCGACATACTAGAATACGTGTTGAAACATGTAGTAGTCACACACACACACACACATTTATATACTTTAAAATTTTTTGGAAATTTAACGATTTTTATTCAATCAATTTAACATTGATATTCGAAACGAGATTACTCACTGGAAAGCACGTGCGGTACCTGTCCAAAATAATTCCCCATTACATTCTGTGCCTGCGCGCGACCGAACGGATTTTTCCACCATTGAATATGAAATTGTAGTGTATTCTGCGCGGCCGGTTTGTCAGCACAAATCACCCCTTACTCGGTGTCTAGAACAAAACAGCACCGCATGCCGTTCGCCATTGTTGTTATAAAATGTGTTCGTAATGCCAGAAAATGTTTTTATCCATTATAAGCCGACAGGCCGTGGAACCCAGTAGCGGCATTCGTATTCTAATCCGGTGGGTTACCTCAGGCAAATGTTTTGTACGTGCTTGTGTGTGTGTGTGTGTGTGTGTGTGTGTGTGTGTGTGTGTGTGTGTGTGTGTGTGTGTGTGTGTGTGTGTGTGTGTGTGTGTGTGTGTGTGTGTGTGTGTGTGTGTGTGTGTGTGTGTGTGTGTGTGTGTGTGTAATGCTATTAACTTGACGACGGAAGCGTCCCGGGTTGTTTTAATAAAGTTGTGTTGGCTTAACGATTCCATATTTCTGACGTTCTATCGACTGAAAAATTAAAAATTTACCAAAAGAGTGTTGCCGAATTTTTACGAGTATTCTGCACACGTTTATTGCCTGTTTTTAATAGCAACACTTTCTCAGGTGACAACCAAGTTTTATCGATATTATTAGCAATAGCAAACGTGTCAACAACTATGTCATGCGGTATCCACAGCGGTGAAAAACGTTTATGTCAAAAATAATATCAATAAAACCAGAAGAAACAAACGTATTGAAATAAAGAGTTTTGCATTCGCAGATGACTTTGCCATACTTTCTGAACATCTTACATCTGCAGTAACACAAGTTAATTTTTTAGAGGACATAGCCAGTAGAACAGGCTTAAGAATTTCTGCAGAAAAAAACAGATTTCTCACAAACATTAAAAACGCGCCAAAATTCCTGGTAACAGATATTGGTCGAATAGAGAGGGTTCGAAAATGTAAGTCTCTAGGAGAGATAATTCAAGAGACTGGATTGGAAAAATCTGCTATAGAAGAAAGGATTCATAAGATGGAAATAGCATATGGTATAACTAAAGACATTTACAATAAAAAGGGCATATCTAAAAATGCGAAAATAAGGCATTACAGTACGGTAGTGAAGCCAGAATCCCTATATGCAAGTGAATGTCTAGCATTGAATTATAATTTAGACAAACTAGAAATATTGGAAAGACGAATTATTAGGAAAATATTAGGCCCACGAAAAACTTCAGAAGGTGGGAAATTAAGAAGTAATGATGAACTATATCAAAGTATAGAAAATATAACAGAAACAATGAGAAAAAGAAGACTATTATTTTTTGGACATTTATATAGAATGGACGACAATAGGTTGACAAAGCAAATCTTCAGATATCTATGGGGGAAGAATTCAACATCAAGTTGGATTAAAAAAGTCCAAATGGATTTAGAACAAAATAATATACACGCAGAAGAAGCAATTGACAGGGAAGTTTTTCGGCCAAAAGTGTTGAAAATGGAGGGAGTCCAAGGTAGGAGAGATAAAAACGCAGGTTCATACAGGTGGACTGAAGACAGGAAGAAGAAACACATTGAGAAGATGAAAGAATATTGGGAAAAAAAGAAAAGAACAAAGAGTAAAGAATTGAAATTGGCATGTGGTCCTTAGGTGACCGATACGGAAAAAAACAGATGACACTTAAAAAAGGGTTGTTATTAGTAAGTCCGACCACAAAAACCTATTGTTCATCGTCACTGTTTTTTCTCTACATTGAAACTGTACCGGAATGTAAAAGTATGGGCGTACATATACTTACCACTTAGTATAGTTTCCAATAAATATTGTTACGTGTCGCACGGATCGACGTGTTGTTCTGTGTAAACAGAATAATTGACATGTCCAACACACAACAATAAATGTCACCTTACTATCATCCAGAGCGTTACGTAATTCTGCTGCCCAAATATACGAGCAAGGCGTCACATAGTCATTCAGCGATGCGGTACTATCTATTTCTTCAGCATAGCATATCAACAATTTTCCAGACGCACTCGTTAAGTAAAGTCATCGTGTATATTTTCTATATAAATATTAAATGTTTAAAAATAAATATTAATACTTACTGTTCACGAATATTAGTAAGTAATAACTACAGCTAGTATGCACCCCTTCCATAAACTGTTCTATAAAGGGTTTAAAAAAAGGAGGATAATGTGCAAATACCTTGCATATTAACTGAAATATGGTAAATAAATAAATAAAGAAATCTACTAAATTATATTGCAGGAATGCGTTTGTATTCATAGACTCAATCGATTCATATCAAATCGTACGCTCTTGTTTACGTGAAGTCCTGTTGCAAGCGTAACAGTTATTGAATTTGTCAGAAGTACCGATTTAAAATTAATTTTACCTTAGAACGATTTTAAGTTATATACCATATAAATCTCACCAACCAAACCAGCCTAAACATCCCAACTGCTATGCGACCAAATCCGTCGCATTGTCACATGCGACTTTTCGGGCACACGAATCACCTTATACAAGAACTCGCCGTTACCAGGCCTTGTCGACCCCTGAAGAAGCAGTTATCTCTCGATTTAATTCATGATCATCACTCTGCTTATATATCGAAAGGAGAATTATGTCTAGACAAGTCTCCTTCACGACAATTTCATCAATAAATTTATTTAATACTCTTTAGTGTTAGAGTAGATTGTAAATTAGTAAAAAAAAAGTCATGTACAGTTTGAGAATCCGTTGTTTCCTACAATTTGTAAAATACGTTTTTTAACGGTTACTTTAATACCCTACGCTCCCAATATTGTTCGGTTTGTTGTACACGTTTTGTATTCCTATCAGTACTTTAACAAGCTCTCGGGGGCGTTTTTTTGAAAATATAAGCCAAACGTTAGCGACACGACTATCCGTTTTACGTCAAATGATAGACGCTCGATGCTTATCAAAAATAGTTACACTTTACGTTTAAAACAAAATGTCGATTCGAAATTGTCAATACCGTATGAAATATTAACACCACGACGTATGCTGTATGTTTTATTCATTCCAGTTGATTACAGAGTAGGAACGTAATTTTTTTCGCGTCGGAGTTAACGCTATTGTTTACGTTTTCTGTTTCCTTATACTCCAGTATATAATCATACAACTCGTGGCTACTGCTTTACGTGACCGCTGTACAGACACTGTAGATCACTGTCGGTGAAAAACATATTGACGCTCAAAAACAGCAGTCAATTCAGACAATTGTTCACTTTCTCCTGTCACTATGACATTGTGACATAAGCTTATGTTGTCGGTCAAAAATGCAGTCACCTCGCCGGGTCAGATAACGCAAATCCGGCTTAACAATGCTTCGCCTTTTCACAGAAGTAGGCTACAGTCCTTACTTTTATAACTAGGTTTTTTCCTGGTGCGCCGTTTGAGCCTTACATGTTTGCCTTACAAATAAAACACCGTTGTCTTATCAGTTATATATGTCTCACGTAACGTATAACCGATTGGTAAAATGTATCGCTTCATCAGGTCAAAGAGAGTGCATGAAAATAACTTTTAAAATATTTGTTATTCACCTGTGAAGTTATGTAGTAATGCGATTAACGCATAAGCCAAGTCAATGTCAATTTGCATTGCCTTTAAGGTTCCTGTCTGTAACTTTCTTATTAAGTTGCACAGCATTAGAAAATATTTTGTAGCAAAACGAAGATAGCAGTCAGCGATCTTGAAATGTACATAATTTCCTGACCAGTTTTGTTTAAATTTAATTACGTAGGCCTGCGTTAAATACGTTTCCAACATACCAAGCTTTTATTCCTGTGTTCAGGCCTGTGTGAAATGTTTATACAAACGTAAAACACAAAACAAAACACTAATAATCCACTAATAAATGCGAGTACACGTCCGTACTGATAACGTGATAAACATATATCATCACAAACTACATACAATGAACTTTTTTTGTGTGAAAACAATAACTACAAACATATCACGTTTTATCTTGTACGCCCGAACCTATTGTTTAAATATATTCTATTTTACGCCTCGTTGTGACATTGTTGTCACAGCCTTCATTGAAAACGTGGGCTACTCTGCCTTCGGTCTCTTGGAATCTCCTCTAAACTTCATAAATCAACTCAGTTGTTGAACATAATGTTTACTTCGTACGTTTTAAACAAACAACAGATGACGTAGATTTTTTTCATTATAGTTTGATTTTAATTAAAGTAGAACTGTTTGAATAATATTTATCGAAAGGTAATTTAAATCTTATGGAAATTGGAAGGAAAATTTATTAACATGAAGTCAGCAATTTTCTTTACATATGAAATTTGAAATATACGTTTGAAAGATGTGATATCTTGTTTAACAAAACGCATAATTACCTATAACGTGAATACTTTTGTTCCAATTGAAACAGTAATTCGGGCTTGTAATTTTTTCAATTTCACCTAATGGTAATTTAATATTTTGTTTTACTGTTCACACGCCAGTCTTACGATTTACATTGTATCGATTACATGTTGAAGTATGTTTAAAAAATATTAAAAAATACCGAAACATTACAAATTATAAAATTATTATTTACAAAAAACTAAATTAAATGTCTCACAAATTGTTTTAGTTTTACAACAACATACGTTAAAACTTATGTAATCATAAACTGCTTACTCCTTATATAAATGTACCTGGAACCTTACTGTTATGACCAATAGTTATCTTTATTACCTTAATTCATGCTCTTGAGATGGAATGTCACACAGTTGCTCATAAAAGGTAGTTTTTGAATCGCGCGCATCGTGTAAGCTCGTCACTTATCGAATGCTCCGACAAGTACACATTTATCTACGCTCGCGTCTACCTTGGACAAGTCATTTGACTTCTAACGAGATCTCCACTTCTCTAGAACCCAGCTTCTTAATATTTTCACCCTTCTAATGTTATCTACGTCTTGCTTTTTCTCCTTCTGAACGTGTTTCCATGACTAGTTTTGGTTTCCTTTCGTCCTGAACAGCCAAACCACTGCAGTGACCTCCTGTTCACTATATCTCCACAACTGATTCCTACTAATCGAATTCCGAATTAGGTGTCATTTGTCCTCCTCTTATGAATATTTCGCTTGCTTTTAACTTGCTGTATGCATCTCTAGCGGGGTGAGGTTTTCTATCCTATACAGTAATGTGGGTAGAAACATTGCTTTTGTAGAGGATGTTAATACCCTGAGATGAGTCACTAATCAATTAGCTGGTGACTGCCAAATGTATTAGTCAGTGTTAACAGCGTATATTCATGTTTACTGATGCCGCAACAAAGGAATGTCAAATTATAATATCGAAGACGCTGTATAAATTTCGCATTTAACATACTTCTGCACGGAAAAGCGTGTTTTCCGTAATACGAATAAACACACACACACACACACACACACACACACACACACAAAGTCGTCTTCACATCTGAAACACGGAATGGCTTTGGTGGCATATTGTTCGGTGTAAGAATAAGTTTAGACCGAACGGAGAAAACTTTTTGCATGAACTTTTGGCTGTTGAGACAAATGAAAAATTGCCGAGGGTTGGGTTGGGCCAACGGCTACATTCGGAGGGAAGAAGATAAAAAGTATCTTAATTAAAAATACCTTTGAATTATGAACATCGCTTAACACAAATATAGGGAAGGATTTAAAACAGCAGCCCTCGAACTCGTTCCACCGAAAACATAACTTACAAAAGTTTTTTTCTTTTATTTTTATCTAAGTAGTAATAGATTCGTTCAGTCGGTAAAATAAATTTTCAGAATTACCATACAAACGTATATATTGCTCCCTTAGATTCTTTAATTAAATCTGTGTTTTCGAAAGCAGAAAAAACCCTGTTACCGTAATCAACAACACGGTTAAATGTCGTACACATTCATTTATGTAGCTATAAATTATTACGTGCTCTGAAAGAAAACCAATTGCAACATTTTGGCACCTTTGGCGTGTAAAGTTTGTTTATTTCTTTTAGAAACTTTTCGTGTCTTTTCAGTCAAAAATAAAAGTCCGATTGAGTGTAATAAAATGTAATCGTTACGACTTCCACATTCCTGTCCTTACAACAGCTTATTTTAAGGGTTCATATTTATATCTCACTTAAACTTTCCTAACTCTCAGTATGATACACAATCCCGTTCATTAATTACCAAACTCTCATCCCTGTGATCACAGGATTATATTTAAGAACTTGCACCCTTCCTTTCACCACTCTCCTCGAGTGTTTCAGAATATTATTACCTGTACCACGTCTCATTCTTGTCTTCTTGAATGGTTAACATTAATTGATTAGCCAGTTAAATAGTTGTCGTTTAGTCACATACGCGTACAAGCACTCATTCACATCTGTTGAGTAGAAATTTAATAACCAATCCAAAGAATTTTCGTTGGATCCAAAGAATTCCCAGACTTTCTCATTCCAGTAGAGTTTCATAGGTTGTCAGTCACCGGGACTTCTCGGACTGTTATTCTATTATTTTGTTTCACGATACGGATTTGAATCGTATAGTCAAATGAGACACTAGTTTCTGCTACGTAGCAAGAAACTATATTGCACATTTTACAATAAATTGTAGAATGTCATAATATATCAACAAACTATAACTATAAGAAGATGTATCTATAAAAAGGAATCTGAAATTCGTATTTACTATTAAACAGAGCATTCCGTTCCGAACGCTGACCCGAAAGAATAATCGCAGACATTTAAGATAACATATAAGATTATACGTTATTAACATTAAGACATTAAAGATTTAGGTATATAACATTTAATAACATTTAAGATTAATTAATACCGAAGACCAGACAATTTACTTACATAAAAAATTACTTTGATAAAAAATGACACAACACTACGTTATTGAAGTGTCAAGAGATCGACCAACAAATAAGGTCTGCCATCCTAGAACAAACACAAAATACAGAACACTCCGTATCCTAACAAGAGACATTTGCCAGTTTTTCGTCAGTGCTTTTAGATGATCAAGTCGAGTGGTGGCTGAAAAATAATAACGAAAGTGATGACTTCATACAATAAATGTTATATTACTAATTAAAAAATGTGAATAAAACAATAATGAACAAAATAATAATGATTTTATTAAAGAGAATATTATGGAACAGTTGTTTAGGTGCGTAAATCGCGTGGACGTGAACAGAAATTTATGCGTGTCGGCAGGATGTTCTCGAAGCAGGCCACACCACCACACTCGGGTAGCTGCTCAGCGGGTTCATTAACATGCCCTCTCTTGACGGTCACCTGATTTATATAAACATTCCACAACCGATCTACATAATTTATAAGATTTCTTAAATGATCCTTAATTTATTAATCAGCCATCGGGCTGTTTCAGTAGTTAATAGTTCCAGTATTCTGTAACGCATTACACGAGCGTACTGTGTGACGTATGAATAAAAAAAATCGTACATAAACTTCCGGTATGGCTTCAAAATCAAAAGCAATGCTTCGGCTGGTTACAGCCATAAACAGCTTTAACGTTAAATCACGCGAAGAAAATTAAATTAAACTTAAAATATTGCAATCCAATACAAACAATGATGTGGTGAATACGTTCAAACATGTGTGGGAGCATCAGTAGAACTCTAAAATCAAAGAGTGAAGAAACACGCTTAAAGTTCTAAAAGTTGGTGGCCCTCCCACACTTCTCTAGGAGTTTGAGGATTCGACTTTACCAAAATCTCAGACCGGTCGTATTCAAGCCGCCGAAATCACATTTCTCAGCCACGTGACAGGCCACGTGATCTCTCCAAGGTCGTAGAAGGAATTCACACACACACACACACACACACACACACACACACACACGGCGACAGGAACTGAATATTCCAAGTATACTTGACAGGATTACCCAAATTCTGCTAAAATGGTTGGAACATCTTGACCGAATGGATGACTGCCACATTCTGAAACAACTATTGAATTATAAGTCTAAGGGACGGAGAGATGTGGGACGATCGAAGAAGCGCTGGAGTGACCAGCTCTAGTCGTCTGTCTGGTTGGGACCGGATCAAATCATTTTTTATTAATGCTTGTGTCAAACGTTGAATATCGGAACACTCACATTCCATAACCTGATGATTATCGCATATTTCACCTGTCGAAACGTTGCTTTTTATTTGAAAACGTCAATGATAGTTAAATACATAATTATTTTTCTCAAATAAACAAGCCATCACTATCTACATCAAAAACGTGATACATAGGTCTGTGTGTAACGTACGATTAAGCCGCTTCATGTGAGTAACAGAACACACTCCCGGCTACGGAGGAAGAGAAACAAACAAGCAGACAAGGTGCAGGGCGTCCTAGTGTGAGGAGGACGCAGAGGAGATACTTTTCACACAAGTTGTGCTACCGTCAGAAACTCCACGTCTTGAATGCTAATTATACAAATAAGCGTAACAGCAGCGAAAGTCGTTGCTACAATTAATTAATTTTACTTAATTTACATAAATTAAATGTAAACTTGGGCGCGCGCAAATGCGTTTATTACAAAACAAACAACATTTTCTATGTTTAATTAGAATTTATTGTACGGCCGAAGGAATTATGTAAGTTTGCTGTTGTGTCGGCGCTCATTCACTGCCTAATTACGGCCGGATGACAAATAATTAGGTGTAAGGGAACAGTTGACAGAATGTGTAGAAGCAAAGTTGAGGGAAGCGGGCGGGGGGCGGCAAAGAAGAGACGATGTTGGCACTGGCAAACTTTGCGCGCAGCGTCGTCTCCACTGTGTCACAAATGCCGGTCTTAACGAGCAGCAAACGTAGCCTTTAACTTTTTATAAAACGTCGGTGCAAGGGCAAGAGGGGAAACTTTTGATTAGCTCGTGCTGATTAAAGGAAAATATGTTGTATACGGTAGAAAATTGTAAAAGGGGAGGGAGAGGGCACGAGCACCTGGTCTCTGACACGGTAACTTAGTCACCCTATCACTCTCTCTCTCTCTCTCTCTCTCTCTCTCTCTCTCTCTCTCTCTCTCTCTCTCTCTCTAACATACACAATAGCAACAAGATTTTCACGGCAAAGATTTAATAAGTTGTTACCATATATACAAAAAATATACCTCATCTTCTAGTAACTTCAGCGTCAAAGAGGCGAGTTGTTTATTTTTATAAACTTACCTTCTTGTGTTAAGAAATAAACTTTTGCCCGTAACCAATACGTGATTTAGTGACTGTTAAAAGTTCACTTACAGAGGCCTGTTTGAAACATACGTTGACAGAAACATAATTTTTTAGGCTTTCGCGACCTGAATAACCATGTTATCTCCTGAAACTTCCGGGTCTGCCGGCCGTGATCGAATACTAAAAGTGGTGTGTCTGCTAAGTCCTCCCGCGACTGTCATCACAAGAATTCATTCTGCTGGAAAACCAGTCTTAGGAAGCATTCATTCTTTTAGGCAACCAGTCTTTGGGAGCATTCGTTCTTTTTGGCAACCAGTTTTTGGGACCATTCATTCTTTTGCTCCCTGTGGAAGCACAGTTAACCTGTGTCATTTATTTTTCTTCTGACTTTGCCTGCCGTGGATCACACCGAGCCTCAGATATTTAAATTAGTTGACTTGAAGCCGTACTTGAGAATATTTGTTGTTACGTTATTGATGCTCCTATACCGTGTTACAACCGTTTCGTTTCTACTCCGTAGTTTTCGCTGAGCCGATGCTCGTTTAAAATTTTATCGCTATCAAAAATTAGATTTGTCGTATACATCCTCAATATTGGATCCAACAAATAAACTGAACAGACTTTTCTATTCAAAATATTTTTAAAAGGGATTATAAAAATGATAAACAAAACTGGGATACGTTTAAAACTCCTCCTCAAGTCTATGATAATGTGTAAAAATAGTGTGATCATCGTACCCGCGCGTGCGCGCGCTCGGGTATGTGTATGCGTTAAAATTCTATGTGTATGAACACATACGCGCATGCACAAAGCACATCACAGACAATAACACTTGAATTAGAGTGTACACTGAAAATATATCTCTTTGCGGTAAAACACCAGCAGTATTAGTGTGGTACACATTTTTAATTTATACTTGATACAAAGCCCTTTGGACATACGCGTGTGTGATCTCACAGTATTGCGAAACGCTTTAGTGTAACATTCAAGAAAACAAAACATTCATATCTTTGTATTATTTATGCGTCTGTTTCTACATACCTAAGGGCTATACCCTTCCTTTCGTTCATCTCTCTCTCTCTCTCTCTCTCTCTCTCTCTCTCTCTCTCTCTCTCTCTCTCTCTCTCTCTCTCTCTCGCTCACACACACACACACACACACACACACACACACACACACACACACACACACACACACAGCTCTTCTCTGTTTCTGTGTCCCCGTGCGATAGTGTGATACGTGCGTATCATTGTGCTCGTGTTAGTAAATGTTACGAAAAATAATATTGTTCGAGCAAGTTTCACTCGTAACCTTTTGTGACAAAAGTTAAATTAAATAAGTTCGAAAAAAATTCAAAAACACAAACACTGTCTTGTCAACTAAAATTTAGGTGACGTGTTAGCAGCCAGGGGCAAATCCAGAAAGGTAATTGGGAAGAAATATTAGAAAATATTTCTTTTTTTTTTTTTAATTTCTTCTTCCAAAATAAATCAGCTTCTTTCTTCAAAACACGATTTCTGATTTTCTTGAACGGTATTTTTGTATATTTTAAAAACAATACTAAGCTTTAACGGACAAAAAAAATTTACACAATAGGATTGTGGAAAAAGTATTTCAGTATTCTATAAGGGGAATAACTCTGATTAACTCTGATTTCCTACATCGGGAATCCGCTCCTGTTAACAATTCTAACGGTGCATACAGGAATGTAGTAAGGTGGGGTGCCAATTGAAAAGAAGAAGTATCGCTTATGTAAATTCTAATATAATGGCTGCAGAAACACCATGTATTATTTAAAAAACTTTTTGTAGTACTATTATGACATAAACTTTGAATTGGAAGTTGTTATGTTTAATGAAAATTGCAAAGAAGGTATAGTTACAGTAAAATACACAATACACAGTCTGCTCTAACGGTTGAGTAGAATAACATTTTCTGGTTAGCGCGCGTTACCATAAATTTAGCTGATATCAGAGCTGTCTAGCCAGTAACGTAGGAGAATTGACAGCTTGTTGTTCGATTATTTTCCAAGGAAGAAACTTTTCAGGTTTAGATAGCGCTTTCTAGTATATTGCGTTGTAGGAAAATAAGAAAGCTCAAACAGAAATCTAAGAAATGTATTGGTCTCAAAAACTGTATGTGCAAGCATAATCTGTCAGAAGCTACATACATAAAGACATACATATTGTACAAACAATGATCGGTAAATTGGTAATGTGAATATAAGTTTCTTGTGTGTGTGTGTGTGTGTGTGTGTGTGTGTGTGTGTGTGTGTGTGTGTGTGTGTGTGTGTGTGTGTGTGTGTGTGTGTGTGTGTGTGTGTGTGTGTGTGTGTGTGTGAGCGTACATCTTCCCGAGAAATTTATTGCATAAATACATTTATTGCATAAGATACGTTTGGAAAGAGAGGGGCGGAGTTGACCTGACAAACCTGATAAATTCATGTCCCAAGTTGTTTTTTTAATTATTTCCTGTAGGGCTTGGAATTTAGCTTTTATAAATTAACGTAAATAGTGGATGTGGACGGGATTTCACGAGGAAATGTAACCACATTGACTGGGGCCCCCTCCTTAATTAGTTTATTCAGTCTTGACCGTCAGCTGTCACTGCTACTACAGAAACGTTACAGTACGACCTCGACTGTCCTGACTTTAGTTACACGTGCGTCTTATCACGCCGACGGAATGAGCTTCATCGGCTGCATTTAACTGAAAGTTCCGGCATAAAGGCACAAAACTAGACGCTGTCAAATACACGCACACAAAAAAAAAAAAAGAAAACAAAACACGAACGTTTTATTGTGAAAATTAAATTTAGTGTGCAGCGCTGTGGTGCCGGTCAGCTCGTGATGCTGTGGAAAATAATTCACGCCTTAAAAAACAGATATAGGTCAACAAAACGGTATGTTTTTGAAAGGGATCCATGCGGCGCCCGTGTGGGACGGCCTCGTGTGTTCGGTGGGCGTTATTGATTGATGATAACACCTTGTTTGGGTCGGAACGCGGCCAAAACACAACTTTATAGTTAACCCCAGCTTGCGCCCGTATTTTCCTGTTTAATGCAATCGACAGACCTCGAATATAAACAAAAATCCCTTTGCGGCCTCATTTTTTTTTTTTTAATATTCGTGTCACCGGTGCGCGCATCTACAGAAATGCAAACACGCGGACGAGCTAGATCACAATCGCATATACACGTACGTTGATATTAAAATGTGAAATAAAAACTACTGTTTTAAATGACCTGTTGTTTGCTGAATGAAAGTAGTGAGTCTAGATAACAAATGAGATCTGAAATGAGTACAAAAAATGCTTCAGCATTCGTGGTAACTGTGAATCTTGTGAACACATAAGAAATCAATCAAACTGTCAATCGTGTGCACGATTGCACAATGTCAGATTCTAATAAGAAATCTAGAATCACAGAATAAGATATCTGAAACAACACAGAACTCATAGACTGCACTGGTAATTGCCATTTTCTGAGTTTTTTCTTCTCTTTATGTTGACCTCACAGTCAGTAGTCAGTTTTTTGTTTTTGCCTTTACACGCCATTTTCCATCCTCTTATACCCAGTTTTCAACTCCAACCACTTTTTCTCAGTCTCTCTGTCTCTCTAATACGAAGAATCTATTATGTTTATACACAGATTTTCATTCCAGTATCATTTGAACGTTTTTTTGTCATCTCTTCGTATCGTATGACCTATTATTTAAGTCTTCGGCTCTTCGCTCTTCACAAGTCTCATTATGTCAGCACCATCTGTCATTTTGTACGAAGTTCAGCCTGATTTTCTACGTTCTCTACCGACTTAAAGATTCCCTATAATACCGAGACAATACTGATTGATTGAATACTGATTTAGTACTGATTCGTTGTTTAGACACTGTTCACCAGGTTTTGTTAACAGTGTACGCTGTAACTTACAACATTTTTCATACATTTGTAACATTTAGTTTCTGCCTGAAGCTTTCCATTTCACCAGTTTTACAACTACGTAACAACACCGATCTTCGCTAAAGATCATTGCCTAAATGTCGCCACTAATGCTTACCTTAGTTTAAACAATGGACCAAGGCACCAACGTCCGAAAAAAAACCATGCGAAAATAAAAAGCATACGAAGTAGTTTATGTTACTTTCAGTATTACACAGAAAAAAGATTTTATTTGTTATTATTTTGTTTATTGCGTTCTCTAGCTATTATTTACAAAAATCTGGGTAGCATACTTGCGGATTCATAAAAAACCCTCCTTGAATTGATTGCGATAATCCATTTGTTAACAATTAAAATCTCTTAAATCTTGAGCAGAACGATAACATTTCTCTTAGGTTAGATTCAGACTGAAGCTCTTTCTAAAAATCTGTCTATCCGATATCAGTATTTAGGATTGCGAAAAAATTACATTATAACTTATTCATGGCTTAAGAAAGTACCTGCTTCAGCCAAAACGTACCGAAGTAAAATGGATAGTACTGTATTAATCCAATGGATTTCACAAATAAAATTATAACAGTGCGCAACAAATGCGGGGGTCACCGCTGTGAACACCTGCTTTTTACGGTACCGTACGTGAAATCACAATTAAGCCCGTACCGTAGTACACAATCGTTAATTGCGTTTGAACCTAACAATTCATTCGGCCGTGTTGATTTCATTATTAACACAATGCACTCCGATAATTAATTTCACATTCCACAGTTTACTGTCTAATTAAAATTTTACTTAGTTCTTGTGTGTGCGCGCGCACGGTTGTACACGTGACCCATACGCTTTACCTGAGGTTCGTCGTTTCGTCTCGTATCCAGCGGCAGAGTATACCAGTTCAGTCTTCTTTTCGGGGCCTACAAATCGCCTGCTGAAGCTCGTTATCCAAGATTTTTTTTTTAACAACAAAGTTCCTGACATTTTTGTATAACTGTAGTTCAGTTTTGTTGTTTAAAAATTATTTCATAACTAAAAATTGATTTCAGTGTTATGATAAACCTTGTACAGTCCAAATACAGTAAAGTCCTTGTACTTTGGAGAAAAGTTAGAATATCTTACTTTACTTTGGCTAGAACGAGTGTCTGGTTATATTAGATTCTTTTCAACGTTTCTTGAAAGAATAGTCAAGAATTAAAAAAATCATCAAAACAGAAAACTGTCTACATCAAATATATACAAAGCATAATAATTGGGTTTAAATATGGTGAATTGTGTAAAATCGCCTTTATTAATTTTTTCTGTAAAGTAGGTGACAGTCGTACTTAATAAATTACTATAGTGTACTTAAAGAATTATTTATTTAAATAATAAATAAATAGAATTATAAATCAATTTTGAGGGAAATTCTGGAGTGCAAGGTCCATGAGTCGTACGGAGTCTGGCTAGCAACGTACTAACCATATTTTTAATCATGGATTTTTGAAAAGAATTTGATTGGGTTCGATTAGAATACTGGTATGAAATCTGTTATCGATAACAAGCCAGACTTCGGATGGAGCAGGATGGAGAAAACTTTGATTACGGTAATAAGAATTATAATAATTACCACCATAATTTCCATAGATAAGATCTTTTTTTTTTGACGATCGAGAGTCCAGAATCGAGACGACAGGATCTTTGATACAGGACTGCTCTTCTGACTGCTCTTCTTCAGCTCTCTTCGCTGGACGATCTACGGCTTTGCTGCCTTCGGCCACCTCGCCTTCGGTCGAGGAATATTTCTTCTTCTCTTCGTGGGAACAAAAAAGACCCAGGAGCCAGCTGCTGCCGGTGAACTAAGTAGCTGGTACAAGTGGCAGCTGGCAGAAGACCTTTTTAGGACCACCT
Source organism: Magicicada septendecula (assembly GCA_034769895.1). NCBI lineage: Eukaryota > Metazoa > Arthropoda > Insecta > Hemiptera > Cicadidae > Magicicada > Magicicada septendecula. The sequence continues at coordinate 176,774,348 of CM068371.1, read as the reverse complement.
TCGCCGGATACCATCTGCTGGCGAAGAAAAGAAGAGGATTGCTCTGGGCTCACCTGGTGAGTGCCGCATCAGTGCATAAACCCTAACTTGCTCACGACTGTTAGGTAGCGCTGCCCCGGACGATCCTTGCAAGCCCCCACCAGTGGTAAGCGAGCTAGGATATCGCCGGGGTAAAGGGGCCAGTGGACACCAGTCTTGGTAAGGACTGGTATTCAACGAAGCTGGTCGTTAGCCCAGCTCCTCCCGCATCGTCGTGAGCAAGGAAGACGCGCGGGTAATCCGGCTTCGGCCGGACCCGAGATCCCTGGCGTCTGGCAGTGACTGCCTAGCAGTCTCTGCCCGGCAGCCGTCGCACCTGGCCAGCATGCCTTCCACAGGCAACGGCTCAAGTGCCGAGTAGCTCGGCCCTGCCTTGCTGCCCCATCTGAGCGACTCGCCTGAATCGCCTCGGGCGATGGAGACGGATGATCCTCTCCCCAACCCGCTTCCTCCTCTTCCGGCTGACGAGTCGGGCGAGTTCGCGACCGTTGGTCGGCGTAATCGCCCGGCTAAGAAGCCCAAGAGGACCCACCCAACCGCTTCCTCTAGTACCTCGGCCATGGACATCGGACCTTCTCAGGGCCAACAGGCCGCGGTTACGACTGCTTCGACACCCAGCTCCGGCTGCTGCCGCTGTTGGTCGCGCGCCGCCCCTGTATGTCCATAGCGTGTCCAATGTCGCCGCCTTATACAGACGGCTGATCGCGGCCCACGGCCTGTCGGCCGACAAGCTTGACCTGAAGCTGCTTGGCGGTGATACGGTCAAGATTGTCGTCCGCCAGCTCGAGGACCATCGCTTGGTCGAGGCCTTCCTCCAAGCGCACAACCTCCAGTACCATACCTTCTCTCCTAAGCGGGTCAAGCCCTTGTCTGTGATTTTGCGAGGGCTTGACGCGCACACCGATCCACAGGAGATCCTCATGGAACTCCGCGACCTCGGGTACCCAGTGCAGGCAATTTTCCGCCTGTTCACGCACTCAGAAACCCGAGTACCTCTCCCGCTCGTCCGTCTCCAGCTCGAGAAGGGCGAGGCTGCAGACAAAATTTTCCAACTGACGCGGCTGTTTGGCTTCCGCGTCAGGGTGGAAACCAGTCGTCCCCAGGGCAAGCTCGCGCAGTGCCACCGGTGCCAGAGGTTCGGCCATCATACCGACGTCTGCCGCAATGCCCCGGCCTGTCTACGTTGTTCGTTGGGACATTTAACTCAGGCCTGCACTGTGGCGGACAAGTCCAAGTTCCGCTGCATTAATTGTGGCCTAGGCCATGCAGCAAGTAACGTAAACTGCCCGGTCTACAAGGCGGAGCTCCTGCGGAAGCAAAAGCCGCAGGGGCCCCTCCCGAAGCCAAGGCAGCCAGCTATGCAGCCCCAACCCCAGAGACAGCCTAAAACTCAGGCAAGGCCTCAACCTCAGGCACAACCGGCACGGCGCGCGCCCTCTCCGGCTCCACCTCCAGCCCCTGCAAAGGCAAACAAACGTACCGCGTCTCCTTCCGAAGCAGAGACACGCCCAGTAGCCGTCATCTCGGTTTTGGAGCCGGAGAATCAACCCTCCACCTCCGCGGAACCTCCTACTCCCGCCTCTGCACCAGAGGCAGCCTCGCCACCCTTGCCACCTCCGCGATTTCCGCGAGCAGGCATCACAAAACCCAGGAACAAAGGGATAACCACACCGGATGCTCGGCCCCGAGCTCCTGCCGGCCCACAGCCCAAGAAAAGTCCTGCTTCCCGGTATAAGTCCGACGAAGCGCAACAGCGTACTTTTCCTGCCGCTGATTCAAAACCGACTGCCCCTGGTCCTGTGGCTTCCACCACGACCCGATCTGCCGTTAAACCTGGTCGCTCTTACGCGGCCTCAGTTTCCAGGCAAACCGCCCAGTCCGTCATTTCCGATGACGCACAGTTCGTCCGCGACTTTCTGTCTGGCTACGACCTCAAGAAAGTCGCATCTACCTTCAGGTCCATCCGAGACCGCCTGGAAACTGCCGACCCAACTGAGAGATTTATGCTCTTGGTGGAAGCCTGCGAAGTAATAGGTCTTCTATGAACCGAGCTCTTAGACGAGATCTCTCGCTCGTAGCCTGGAATGCTAACAACATCGGTTCCAAGCATTCCGACCTTCTTGAATTCCTGGCTCGGTTCAAACCCGACGTACTTCTCCTTTCTGAAACCCACCTGACCCCGGCGAACCGGTTTCGATTACCAAATTACGTGGTCTATCGGGATGACCGAGTTGGCCAACGAGGAGGCGGCACGGCGATCGCGGTGAGGACCTCCATAGGTCATCATCGTGTCGCTTTGCCGCAGCTTACCAACCTAGAGGCCACCGCCATTGAGGTCCACGGAGCTCTTGGCGGCGTCCTCGTGGTTTCAGCATACAAGCCCCCACGAGCTGAACTCCTTGTTGGCGACCTGAAAGTCATCTTCGATTCCCATCGAAGGGTAATTTTGGCCGGCGATCTGAATTGCAAGCATCGCGTTTGGAATAGTCGCCTGACTACTCCGAACGGGAGGCGCTTGCTCAGTTTTGTTGAATCGCGCCGGGCGATGGTGTTTGGTCCAGCGCAACCCACGTTCTTTCCGTCACAGCCTAACGCGGCTCCTGATGTTCTGGATATCGCGGTGACCCAAGGAGTTGTCTGTCCGGTCGAGGTATTCTCACTTACGGAGCTGACATCCGACCACAACCCTATCTTGGTCCACGTCGCTACCCAGCACGCCTATGCACGTTCTGACCAGAAGAAGGTTATCGATTGGGATCGCTACGGCCCGGCCTTGTGCCGTCGATTGCCGCCAGCGGCCCCACTCGATTCCGTTCGCCTCCTAGACGAAGCAGTTGCGGGAATCGAAGAGGCAATCATCTCGGCTATAGGCGTGTCTTCACGTACGCGAGCTGGTTTCACGCCTGGCTACCAACGCATCCCTGAGGAAGTCTCTCTTCTCGCTCGCGAGAGGAATTACTTCCGGAAACGTTGGCAGAGGACCCGTGATCCGGCCGATAAGGCAGCATATAATCGGCTCACCGGACGACTGCGTGGCAGTCTGAAGGCGTTCCGACGTAGCTGTTGGGAACTCGACGTGGCCCGAACGGGGGATGCGGACCCGCTAAGTCACCCGTACAGAATACCTACCGCATTGACGGGACGGAGGCGCCCACCTTCACTTCCCGCCATTGTTGGACCGTTCGGTCGACCCTGGGTCGCCCGGAGGAGAAGGCCGAGTACTTGGGCTTGTGTTTCGAGCGACAGTTCGCTCCCAACCCGCCCATGGACTGGGACTTCGACGAACAAGTCGAGATGGCTGTGGAAGACTTTCTGTCACTTCCGATCACGACGGAGCCCGAACCCATCTCTTTGGAAGAGGTCTCAGATCGGCTCGCTGAACTTCAGCCAAGAAAAGCTCCAGGCCCGGACGGTGTTACCAACACCGCTCTACGACTTCTACCCGAGCCTGGAGTTCAATTCTTGACTGATTTGTTCAACGCGTGTCTTAGACTGGCCTACTTTCCCAAGAAATGGAGAAAGGCGACGGTTATCGTGATCCCGAAGCCGGGAAAGGATACCACCCGCTCGGAAAACCTCCGGCCTATCAGCCTACTCTCCGCTACGTCCAAGGTTTTTGAGCGCCTCGTACAGCGTCGTGTACGAGAACATCTAACCAACTTTGACGTGCTGGTCCCCGAACAGTTCGGCTTTCGTGTGGGGCATTCGACCACTCATCAACTGATGAGACTGGTGGAAAGCATCACGGAAGCCGGGTGTCGGAGAGAACGGACCGTTGGCTGTTTCTTGGATGTTGAGAAAGCCTTCGACAGCGTATGGCATGATGGCCTGTTATTCAAACTTAGGGAAGTCCAGCTCCCGGACTGCTACCTCCATCTGGTTGCTAGCTTTCTGACGGAGAGGACCTTCAGCGTGAGAGTTGGCGATTCAGTCTCTTCCGAGAGACGAATCACAGCCGGCGTCCCTCAAGGTAGCGTTCTAGGCCCCCTTCTGTTCTCGATCTACGTCAACGACGTGCCGAGACAGCCTGGAGTCCAGATGGCCCTCTTCGCTGACGACACGGCCGTATTTACGGCCGATCGTCATGAGGAAAGGGCCGTCCTACGACTGCAGCGCCAGCTCGACACGCTCGTGGACTGGACTGAGAATTGGAGAGTGCTCCTCAACGCCACCAAGAGTGTAGCCGTCGAATTCTCTAAGCGACGGAAGAACCCCGTTAGGCAACTACGTATCGGCAGAACGTACTTGCGCTGGTCCAACGAGGTCAAGTACCTCGGCTTACACCTTGACCGTCGGCTCACCTGGCGTACCCACGCACAGACAGTTCTTAAGCGAGCATCCACTCGCCTGTGCGCACTGTTTCCACTCCTGATCAGCTCAGCCATGACCAGGAAATTGGATAGGATGATCGTCGGCGCGTATCTGCTGCCGGTCATTACCTACGCCTGCCCGGTCTGGGGTTACCTCGCCGCAATGCATAAAAAGAAGTTGCAGAGCGTCCTCGACAGGGGGCTTCGGCTAGCGGCCAAAGTCCCCCGTCGCTTCTCATCTCGCCTTCTAAGGAGAGGACTTGGCGTCCGCTCCTTAGACGACACTTTCAGGCGGCTTGCACGCAAATTTTATGCACGTGCGGCGAGGTTCCCAGACAATCCTCTAGTGACTGGGCTGGGAAGGTACCGTATACGCCCAGGTGATTCGTGGAAACGCCCTCGGTGTATATTGCGCTAGTGTAGGCTAGCACAACAGCCGAGAATCGGCCTGCTATAGAGCAAACGCCCTACTTGGGCAGGGCCACGAGGCAGGAGCTCCAGATGGTAGCTCGGAACTCAGTTCCCGTGCGGTTCGTCTCTGCGACGCACAACCGCAAAGCCCAGAGCAAAAAAAAAAAAAAAAAAAAAAAAAAAAAAAAATAGATAAGATCGAGCGCGCGTGTTGGCCCATGCTAGTGTCTTAATCGGATTTTCCGAGTTATGTCAAACCTCTTTCTTCAAACTTACGATCTGTAGGTAAATCAGTGTCAGAGTGAACGTGAATGTGTTCTTTAGCTCGTTCAACACTGTCACTTTTCTAAAATCCCGTAATACGCGTAGATTTTTTTTTAATCTAAGTCAGTAAGTTAGTTTGATTTAATCTGAATCAAAAGACGGATATTTTATTGTCTATAAATACTTGTATTCGCACAGTATACCTGTGTGTAACCAGCCGAAGCAGAGATTGTGTAACCGAGTTCGAGTTGAAAGCCCGCGGGAAGAAATAAGAATTTAGTTACGTATGAAGGGCCTTAAGGGCGAAAATGTAAATCGTGTCGGGTCGGGTAAGCTAATCCCTTTAATTCTGATATGGTTGAGCGGCCGACATGGTTTGGGGATATTGTTATGGCCGGCCTACCCGTTATTAGCCATTACCCCCTCGCGTCCTTTTGCAGACGCGAAGACACCCTTGTGATATAAACTCTATTATCTGGCCAATCTTATACAAACATCCACTGCCCCCAATTCTCCATTATATTATTATGAATACTTACGCCGTATTATTTTTATACAAAAGCTTTGTCGTTGGGTTTTCTTTCTCTGTGCAACTTGCAGCCTCTTTTTCTTTTCTCGTTCTCTTTTACACCACCTTTTCTCTTACTTCTCATATCTCACTTGACTGTGTGTGTTCATTTATTTTTAATAATGCAGGCATACATTTCTCAACAACCGCTATGTTGTCTTAAATCATTTGATAATTAATTTTGATCGCATAGAAAAAAACTAGAGAGATTCAATTATTCAATTATGGCATCACAAGGAGAACTCTAAAAAATAAAGTTAGGAAAAGAAACAACACATTTTTGTAGAGTAATGTCTGTTCCAAAATTGGTATACTGGAATGAAACAAGAAAAACTAATCATTTGGATGAAACCAAACTGCAAGCGATGGTATGAAATTCTAAGACTAGTAACAGAATATATGAAAATGGACAAAAAAGGCATAGATGGACTAAAATGGACAGATGTGAGAGAAGGATTTATATATTTTACCTAACTAATAAAATAATGAAAAATGGGTGTCCCACGTGCAGAGAATGGAACCAATAAGACTGCCTTGCATTTTTAAATATTACGGATCATTTGTGAAAATAAGTGTCGGACATTCGAGAAAACCCTGTGCGGATCAACTGTAGACAAATGTCGATGCTGTAGGTAGAAGTGACTCAAGCATGAAAGTTGCTGTTCTTGATGCTTACGGATGAGTTCATAATTATAGTGTGTATTGAAATCGCTCCAGATTTTCTTGTCATAATGCCTCCACTAATGTAACAGATGAGTGTTGTGCTTCTTGAATACGTTTATTTTACGTCTCTGCTTGAGTACGAATAAGTGGACCTTTTGTGGGAGGAATAGATGAACTAACATCAAAACATTCTTGTCGACAAGCTTGATTTATTCTCGTTCTCTATGTCCACAGAGAATAAGACTCTCCATCTGTTTTAATTCCAGTCAATGAGACCAGATCCGTGTGTCCAGTATGATTAGGATAAAACCCCACACAGAGATTTATATCCGTTTTGAAATTATGACGATTATCGTGGTGACACTGGTGAAAACACAGCGATGTTGATAACGATTCTAAGGGAGGAGTTTTGGAGGCTCTCCTTTCCAACCTATACCTGTATTCTGCGCGCGCGTGTTTTTACAGTTTTATGCAGCGGCGTAGCCAAAGGAGGGTGCCCGTCACCACTGGGTAGGCCGCTAGGGGAGTATTATAGGTGAACTCTGTGAGTACGCTGTACCAACTCGCTGGTGTGGCCTATTATACACACAGTAGGCTACAATTGGTAAATCGACTGTTACAAACAATTTCTCCCCTCCATTTACCATCAGTTAACAATGAAAAAAATCCTAGTATACAATCTTTCGGTGGACAATCTTGGTTGATAGATAATCTCCCCCCCCCTGGAAAAATCCTGACTATGCCCACTGGTTTTGTGAATTTATTACAAATTATGTAAATTATACGCTCGTACGCATAGTAACTCAAACGGGTCATAGAAGAACGCATTCACCAGAAGCTAATTAAGTAAGGATGGAATAAAGCAGGTTAGTCACGCTATTAGTTCTTCTTCATTTAGAAACCCAACATTGGTCTGAACCCAACTGTGCAATAGGAGCTGAATATCTGATCGGCTAAATACACAGGTCGCCTCGCTTTTCGTACCTGGCGAACATGGTGACCGGGTAAAATCAAGATAAACTTTGTCGGCGGTGGGAATCGAATCCAAGCCTCAAGATTTGACGCACAAAACGGTGGCTCCCTCTTCTGTTCGATTTAACGTAGATAATTGGTCACGTGGAAACTGGATAACTGCAACCTTCTCCGAGTACAATTTTGCCGCAGCACCTAGAGAAGACACTTGACTGCTGTCATTTCATTTGCAAATCAGGATATAAACCATATATACGTGTAGGTTTGGTATTTATAGTTTTGTCATTTCTAATCTGAAATAGTCATCTTGACCTGCCTCGTATGTAATAATGCAAAATTTATTACTTTAATGCAAAACACCATGAATTAATATGAAACACGAAGTGGAACGGGGAACAGGGAGGACCATTTCGTCTTACGACCGCGTACTACGAGAGTACACTGATGTTATTTACCGATATTGCTGTAATAACGCTTTTTGATGTTTATTATTTTCTCCATAACAGCCGTTTAACGCTTTCGTTTTATTTCCGCTCGCGCGGAACGTCGACACCGCGTGAAAGACTCGCTCCGAGAGCGAATTATTCCCTAAGTCACGAGCACAGTATAATTTCTATGAAACTTAATTTCCGCTTTATTTATTAGATCTGCACTGGTACGCGCGCGCGCAGCGTCGTCGGTGACATTTCAGCGGAGTTTCATTTTGCGCCAAAGAAAATTATAAATCCGTCGGTATCGGTACATTGTGTCGCCCCGACCTCAGCGCTGTCGTCACATATTTGATGTCGTATTTCATTACTGCTATACGATTCCATTATTTCTGAAATGTATTCAGTACAAAATACATATATATATATATATACGACTGCAGTGAATGCAACGGAAACCAAACGCGAGTACGAGCGGCTATGTTAATAAAAATTTTCATTTAACACTGTCGATTATATTGACACAGTAATATTCACATTTTTGACAAAACGTACACTAATATCCACAGATTATCAAATTACACTAACACGTTTTCTTCCAGCGTATGTCCGTATCGATCCCTTAAAACCTGTCTAAAGAGATCGTAGATATCCTCATCATCATCAGCAGCAGCATCCCGTGACCTTTTGCGTCTTGGTACAGCTCACACCATATCACTGCCACAGAGAAACCAGTCTGTATTTAACACACGTTGTGTTCATATCTAGACGTCGCGTTGTTACTGATTCAGTTCCGCTTGTCACAGCCAAGCTGTTGTTTTACCCAAACAGTAGGCAGATGGGGTTGGATTGACTCGACATTGACCCGGACCCATACACTGTACGACGAAATAATGCCATAAAAATCGAGATCCCTTCTACTGAGCTACCCTGCCATCAGTACGTAAACTATTATTATTATTATTCTTTTTATTATTACTATTATCACTCATTATTATTATTATTCCTTATCATTATCATTATTATTATTATTATTATTATTATTCTTTTTTTTTTGTATCTGTCATCTAAGGACCACATGCCAATTTCAATTCTTTATTCTCTGTTCTTTTCTTTTTCTTTTTCTCCCAATATTCTTTCATATTTTCACTGTATCTCTTCTTCCTGTCTTCAGTCCACTTTGAACCTGCATTTTTTTCTTCTCCTACCCTGGACCCCTTCCATTTTTAACACTTTTTCCCGAAAAACTTCTCTTTTAATTGCTTCTTCTGCGTGTATATTATTTTTTCTAAATCCTTTTGGACTTCTTTAATCCAACTTGATATTGACTTCTTCCCCCTCGGATATTTGAAGATTTGCTTTGTCAACCTATTGTCGTCCATTCTATATAAATATCCAAAAAATAATAGTCTTCTTTTTCTCATTGTTTCTGTTATATTTTCTATATTTTGATATATTTCATCATTACTTCTTAATTTCCAACCTTCTGAAGTTTTCCGTGGGCCTAATATTATTCCTTATTATTATTATTATTATTTCCTTCCTTCCTTCCTTTTTCGTTTCAGCCGTCTATGGGCTGCGAGGACACACTACTTCCTTCACTTTATGAAATGTTTTTCTCCTTAGCCTGTATTCCTTTATTCTCTGGCTCATTCTTGCCCGTTGTTCTTCCGATAACACCGACTCTTGGTTCTTCTTGGTTTCTCTTCGGGCAGATCCCTTACCGCCTCAATTTCTTTTCTGAACACTTCTCTGTTTGTTGCCCTAACTTGTTCCTTGATTCCACATTCCACTAGATTCTAATGGACTTTCTCTACCCACGGAATTCATATCTTTCTGTTCTCCGAGGAATTTGTGTTGTTTACTATCCTTTCTGATTTCATTCTTATAACATGTTCACAGATAGTCACTAGTCTTTCCTCAATCGTGATCGAGATTTTCTTGGATTTTTCATACAGAAATTCTTTTCTCGGAATTTTTGGCTTGGTCTAAGACAACTTTTTCACCCATTTTCTTAGACTTTCTGGGTGAAGTGATATTCCTTACAAATGTCCCTTCTTTCTTTTCTGTTTTCAAGTTTCATTTATTAGCTATTGTTTTTGCCACATACAAGTATTCCGGTTTGACTTTCATATTCAAGCGTCTGAATTTGGCATTATTATTACTAATAATATATTACATATATGTAATACAATCACTTTCTGCTACAGTCCGTTTCTTGATGTATATAATACATTTAATATTTTTAATGAATTTACCTCAAGATATTTTTTTCCTTATTAGGAACATGTTTCGGGTACCATCTAATACCCATCCTCAGCCTTCCGGTTTTTGTGTCTGGTGAAGTACATATGTGTTGGTTGACTATTATTATTGTGGCTTCCTGTTGGCTTCTGGTACTTCAAATTGGTTTTATTGTGTGTGACTGTGGTGTATGTGTTAGTTTTTTGTGTATTTTCGAAGTTGAGTGCTTTGAATATTGTGTCATGTTTTGTATTGATTTGTATTTGTTCAGGTATTAGTTTGTTTTGTGTTTTATGTTTGTATTTTTGTATATTTTCCCAAATGTTCATTATGGTGCCTTTGTGTGGTATATGTTTTATTAATGTCACATTGGTTATGTCTGGGAATTCATGTCCTGTGTTTATTGCATGTGTGGTTAAATTGGATTTATATATTTCTGGTTTTTGTATGCGTTTAGGTGTTCAAAATAACGGGTTTTCAGCTGTTTTTTTGTTTGTCCTATGTAACATTTATTGCAATCTTGGCATTCAATAATACAACAACTAACGGTATATACAAAATTGATTGCCAAGCTTGCAATAAATGTTACATAGGACAAACAAAAAAACAGCTGAAAAAACGTTATTTTGAACACCTGTAAACGCATACAAAAAACCAGAAATATATAAATCCAATTTAGCCACACATGCAATAAACACAGGACATGAATTCCCAGACATAACCAATGTGACACTAATAAAACATATACCACACAAAGACACCATAATGAACATTTGGGAAAATTTACAAATATACAAACATAAAACACAAAACAAACTAATACCTGAACAAATACAAATCAATACAAAATATGACACAATATTCAAAGCACTCAACATCGAAAATACACAAAAAACTAACACATACACCACAATCACACAATAAAACCAATTTGAAGTACCAGAAGCCAACAGGAAGCCACAATAATAATAGTCAACCAACACATATGTACTTCACCAGACACACAAACCGGAAGGCTGAGGATTGTTACAAGATGGTACCCGAACATGTTCCTAATAAGGAAAAAAATATCTTGAGGTAAATTCATTATAAATATTAAATGTAATATATGTAATAATATATTATTATTATTATTATTATGTTGTTGTTGTTGTTGTTGTTGTTGTATTGTTGATTACGAGGTCAAAGTCCTTCTTACGAAGAATAAAACGCAAAGTCCTTCTTTTGAAAGTTAGATCAATAAAAATTCATGTCTTATCGGGTACAAAATGTAAACACTTAGTTTGTGTGAGAAGCCGTCACAGAAACCCAAAGTTGTGTTCATACTGAATGGAATTTTGGGTTAACATCAGCAAAGTGAGATCAAAATAATGAGAAAATAGTATAAATACTACCAGACATTGAGACAAACGCGGAGATAATTAGTCGACAACAATCTAATTTCCCTATCTCGGAAATAAAATGGCACCGGATGCTTATCCAAGGAAGACCTAAGGTTTCGTTTTCCGTACAAGAATTATAAACACTATACATTAAAAATCTTTAGATTATAATCTCCACGAATATTTTGTAAGCCCAAAAATTTCTTAATTTCACTTCTTTCTTTCGTCATCTAAGAGTCATCTGAAAGAAAATTAAATTACAATGTCAGGTTCATCTTTTACTTTGTTGTCACGTGCATGATGAACGTTCGCTGTATCGCTTCGAGAGGACGTCGTCACATATAAACTAAAGAAGTGAACAAACGTATGATTCGACACTTTCAACTTGCCCACATTAAACTATGCTAAACTTGAAAGTAATCTCCCTAAATCAGCTTTCTCAACCTATGCGGCGCGATCTGCTGCTCGCTGGTTCACAAGGGAGCGTTTGGTGGGTCGCGAAGTGAGGCTCGATAATTTATTTACTGTGTCTTAAAAACGTATTACATTTGGTAAAAAGCAGAATTAAGTATGTATAAGCGTAAAAGACGGCTTAAAGTACTCGATTTTATCAAAAATATGATTATAAACTGGGTGCACCTCCCCCTATACCACTAAGCTTATGGGTCCTAAGAAGTGTAAAATCCTTCAGTGTGGGTCCCGGTCATAAAAAGGTTGAGAATCACTCCCCTAAATGATAACTTTCGTTTCTCTCTGTTGTGTTTTCTATTTTTCAGAACTTAAACCACTGGATTTGAAAAGTAAACCTAAACTATCGAATCCCCCGTTACTTCGTTGACTATGACGTCTGTCACTCTGTATTCAAACAGAAACCTGTCGAGATCGAGCGCTGGAAGTAATTTTCCCTTTAACAAATAAAACGGCACGACGTTCGTAATTCAAACAACGACGCGCCGTTCCCGTTTTCCCTGCACTTAATGTTCACAATACCACTGCACGTCCCAGACCAGATTGGCGTGTACGTGTGTTATTTATAAAATGTTACCCGTACTAGTGAATAATCCATTCGCATCGATCGTTTATATACTCTGCGGCGGCGGCCGTGTGTGTGTGTGTGTGTCGTCAATTCGATAACAATAAACAAGAATTGCTTGTTACTCGGCGTAATATAAACCTCGGTGACAGAACTGTCAGTGAGGCTCTGTCATCGCCGGATATAAATTTACGTCACTCACTGAACGGCTTGCTGTTTACACTGTCTTCCTATCTGTCCGTCCATCTCTCTTTCTGTTTGCTCAAAGCTTCATTTCAATTTTATTTACCTACATGCAAGTCAGCGCTGTGTATCTTATAAACGTACGTTGAAAAGCAGGCCTACGTTTGCGATCGAGAACACGCCGATACTGTTCAACATACAACATAATACAACGTTGTACTTTAGAACTTAAATATGGTGTCACGTTTTGTAGAGTACTGTGGTAAACTGGCTCGTTTTATTTGTAATTAAACAAGGTCACGGCTTTAATTTGGTAGCATATAATTTTTGACATTTTATTTTAACCGCGATATTGGAACGTCTGCACTCAATCATATTTTACAATGATTGTGCTGTCAACAATATGCTTCTACTAATGCAAAGATACATCAGTTATTCGTATGTTGAAATGTGTTGATATGTCTGTCTTGCTTATCGTTTCTGCTTAGGACTTGAAGTGTTTTTTGAACGAGTGAAGCGTGTACTCTGCTTTAACTCGACCATTTAGCATTTCTCTATTTGTCATTCTACCTACTTGGGTGACATCTTACGATAACTTTCAAACGCATCAACCGATTTTTGTAAAACTTGACACGCGTGTCCATACTTTACCCTACAGAACCCTATTTTTTATTTAAACTGATTAAATTTGCGGGGGTCAAAATTGTAAAAAAAATCGCTAAAGTCCATTCTTTTTTACAACGTATGTTATAAAAGGAAATTTTAACCACAATCTGAATTTTAAAATTTTGTAACGGCAGACCTCAAAGAGTGAGTAAAAATTGTGATAAAATCGCAAAAATTCGTGTTGGATCCAATTTAAGGGTAGACTATTTCAACCAAGTCTGCATGTATTTTTAAGTTTTGGAAATTTCTAAATTTTAGTATACATGAAGAAATGGATAGGCCTATACCTACAAGTGTATGTCTGTATGAAAATGTATAGTATAGGCTTATATCTACAAGTGTATGAAAATTTATAGATCTATTATCTAAGTGTGCACCATGAATTCCAGGTGTGTGTGCGTGTGTGTTTTGCCTAGGACAAAAGTGTTACGTAGATTAAATAACCATTTGAGTTTATATTTTTTACGTTATTTAATTTATTTCCAAAGTATATAAAATTATTCTTTATTTATTTTTATTACTTAGTTATTTTATTTTATTTTATGTATTATCTATTGTATTTATTATTTGATTTGCCTGAGACTTTAAAAGAGAGATGTAAATTAGTCATTATTAATTTTATAAGATAAACGTCACAAGCCCACGCCTGGGGGGGGGGGTGGAGTTAGCTAGTGCAGTAATAGACAATAAATATTAAAACACTGTGAACTACACTGGGTACATATTATTTTCAATGATTGACTGAAACCGTTAAATAATATCGGGAAATTCTATTCTTTTAATCTACTGATTGAAAGGTTTGAAACTGCCGTTGTGAAAAGTTAACTTTTGACACCCGTCTCGCAAACAGGCGATATTTTCGGAGTAAACAATCATAGCCTAACCACTAAGCTTTCACTACACTAATTGCCGTTAACATTTAATAAATTCTGTCAACTTTACAACTTTCCGTGAACCGTTCTCGCGTTGAGGCTTTCTAATAAACGAGTTATCGGCCGTGTCCCATAACTTTCTTCGTGTGGCGCACATAACTGCTCTTCGTCACCTTGTCCGGCAATCCCAATTCTGAGCGTGGAAGATACTTTCATTTAACTGCTTCATATCTTCCAACACACCATTTTTTCACCGTTCTTCCTCTAAGTCGCGTTCAGCCTTATATCGTGGTACAGACGAAAGGTTTTGAACAGTCGCTCAGAGATGCGCAGTGGACAATCACGTCGTGCGAAGCTAACAAAATTTTAGTCATTTCGCACACGCGCACAGCAGTCTTGTACAGTATTTCATAGTGTGAACATCGGCTGCAACACGGCTGATGAGAACACTAGGATCATGTGTGTGACAGAGACAGAGAAAGTGGATGAGTGAGACGATGTACTGTTATCACGTTGTCTCCCTTCTCTCCTCTCTAGACATTTTACGCTATACTTGTAATTCGGCATAATTGTCTGTCTGGCTCGGCGCAGACCACCGGTCTAAAAATGCTGTCAGGCTTCCACTCGTATAGTATAGGTTCATTTTTTCTCAAGACATGACAGCCATTTTAAATAAATTATATCTGTTAATCAAATAATTAATTACCTAATAGTACGCCTTTTTTATCAAATCCAACACCAATGTCTATCTCAGACTATAATTAAATACAACCAGTGCAAAAACAATTTTCACCTACAAATAGCTTCACAACGGAGAAGTTATGAGCTGGCGACGGAGGGACCGCATTCACTTTGTTACGTTTTAATTACAATAATTACGTTGTCTTGATATTAATGTAATAAATAATGGTGTAATAATGTCTCAAAACTTTATGAAACGAGATTTAAAATGAGGTTTGTATACGTTAATGATGCCGGCAGTTATTTTTGTTTTTTAATCAAGCAAATGTATGCTCAACGTATTGACGTATAGCGTATGTGAATAAAGTCATTATCATCACCATCATCAGGAAATTAATAACATTACGACATAGCAGCTACGGACTTTGCCTGAGCTTTCACAGCATTAATTATTATTACCGTACAGTACAGTACGGTACGGTGTACTATAGTACAAAATGAAAAGCCATATTGCGAATGCAGGAACCATTGAAGCGAACAGACATCGCTCTGGGCCGAACCGACCCGCGGTATCAAAGGCTTTCACCGTACATAAGCGCATAATTAATGTTTAATTACCTACTGAAATCGTCAATAATATTATAAATTATAACGCGTATTCTCTTTTCTTCTTGCTCGTTTGTTGACACATTCGTTACGTTGTATTACCACCATTATCAAATGATAACCCACCTTCCTCAAAAATGAAACCGACTACCGGTACTTTAAATTAACCGCCGCCGGGTTTGGTTATGCAATCGTGGCAATAAAAGAAACTGTTCCTGTGACTGATAGTTTCAATATAGTACATTTCATACTATTACCGTTATGAACATCTTTTATTTACAATGAATGCTGCTTTAGAAACAAAAGAACTTCAAGGTCAATATAATGTATTATATCTTAGGGAGGTATGAGATAGTTTGAAGATATTTATAAAGATAATTGGGGTCTTGACTTTTTTTTGTAATGACGGTTGTCGATGGAAACTTTAAAGTGATCTAACGCTTAAAACTGGAAACTTGTTTACACACCAACTTTTGTGTTGAATACATTTTCTAGATTCATCCGTAGCCTCTCGTATATCGGGTTGTTATTTTCGTAGCACAGCGGATACTTTTGTATAATTAGGCCTACGTATTTTCTTCTTCTAAACCTGAAGCAGCCACTTCTGCTAACTCTCGAGCAGTTCTTTCCATTGTTTCCTGACCTAACCGATCTTATCCAGGACAGTCCGGCAGCTTTTTCTTATCATTATATCGACGTGTTGTTGCAGGTCGCCCTATCAAATGTTTTCACCCAAGATCTCCGCTGCGCAGTTTTATTTTTATTCCATCTTTGGTCTTTGAGACTGGCTGGGCTAGTCTTGCTTTCATTCGAAATACCTCAGTTGTTTTTATCTTCTGTTTTTATTTTCTTATCGTCGACTCCTTTATCCTTTATCTTTATCTTTATTTTTATCTTTTGTTTTTATTCCTATTCCTATAGGGGTCGGCAGAACTTGCAAAGGTAGTGCCTTTGTTCCCCAATGACAGGGCACTGATCCTACCGTGTCCTCTCTTCAGTACCGTAATTCGTTGTGAAGAGTCACATCCGACGAGAGCTGCCCAGTTGGCACGAACAGTACAGAACTGGATTGGCAGGTCGATAAACAGACTGGAAGGAAGGGTAGAGGCAACAGAAGCTAGCAATCGAGCTAGGACTTAGTCTTCGGGTAGATTCAGAACTGGCTTAATTAAGAACTCTTTTCAGGCAAAAATAAAATCTTTGCACATTGACTGTTGGCTATGTAGCTGCAAACGTCAACCAGCACTTGTTTAACGCGGAGTTTTAAATTCTAAAAACAGCTGTCAACAGCTGGATAACGTCTTAAAGTAAACAAAAGTTAAATATACACATGCATTACTCTGTGTATAATTTCATAAACCGATACGCCAGATTTGACGAAGATCCATGGCAACAATATACATTAATTAGAAAATCTCGGAGATTACAGAAAGCATTACTGTCGAAGCTGACGTTGAAACTAGGTTAGAATAATAATTACATTGGCTCGTGTTTGTAATAGTATTGAAGGAAGTTTAAACATTAATACTGCGAGTAGGGGTGTAATATGTTTCATAATCCTGCTAAGAACACAAGAGGACGTATTTGTTTGCATTCCCATTTATATCTTAATCTAAGTAGATTATTCATATTAGTTTCTTCGAGGACTTTTTACAATATATAAAAGGAAATACTCTCAATAAACGTTGTCAAAATATCATTTTAAAATATAATTAATTACCGTTTTAAAGAATAGCCAAGATGAATGCTCCGTTAAAAATATAAAAATATGCTGGAAAAAATTTGGGTTTTATTGATTGAGAGGCGCGCGTGTGTGATATGTTTATAGTATCTGTAAATAGACCTACATATGGACGCGAATCGTCCGTACTATCAAAACAGAACATGAATAAGATCATCGTTAACAGGGATGAAGTATTTAAAAAAGACCGGTAAGATAAAAACCGAAAAATAAGCTATGAGGATTTGTCGAATAAAAACTACTTAAATACTGTAATTCTATATAGCCTAAATTCGTGCTCATACCAATATGATTATGGCTTATATGATTACGCCTACACCTTCAAATAATAGAATTCTCCAAACGGTTAAATAAAAAATCTTAACGGCATCATCGTACAGTAACTATACTCCCCAATACATCTGAAATGACTCTGCAAAGTAACCTGATGATTCCTTTCATTGCTGAGGCAATAAAGTACAGAAGTGGCAACATAGCCATAGTAACAACCTAGTAGTGAAATGAAGAGGAAGAGGTAGGAGGCGGAAGACCTTACGCGGTGAAGCATCCCTGGATGAAGGTTGATATATATCATTTTACTTATTACACAGTTTCACTTCTCGGTATATTGTAAAACCCCAGTAAATAAAAGATGATTACTTTGGGTGGTGGGTCCATCTACAAACAGCACACAGAACTGGTTAAGATGATTTGGGAAGCAAGTACACAAAGGGAAAATATAAGAAAGTAAAACTAAAATAGACATGAGACAACCCACTAAGTACAATTCTGAAGAAAAAAGGATAATACGATTAAGTGGAACGAAACAAACGCAAGAACTAGGAAGAATTATATAAAGTCTGGTAAAAAATAAATTACTTTAAATTGGCCCTTACACCCCAAGCGTAGGAAGGGAAAGGGGACTGAAACGTGTATATGTTATGTCTCGATAGTTGTTGCTCACAGTTTATAAGGCGTATGAGGAAGAATGTAGATTGGAAACTTATATATTTACTTTGAAGTACAACGAAGAAAGGTTCTTCGTTGTTTCTCACGGCTGGAGCAAACATAGTCACTCATTACGTTACAAATGACGTTTACTGTCGGCGATAAGCGAAATACACGTACAGAACGGTTGCTTGCGAGATTTTTTTCAAAATCCTTCATCGTGCCCGTTTATTAGGTTCGTGTAAGGCAGGAGGCAGACTTGGGTGTGGCCGCTATTGCGGAGGGAGACGTGTTGTTTTCCACTTTGTCTTAAGAAGGTGGAGCAAATATTTTTCTCGGTCAGTCTGTTTACCACATTACAGATAAACAACATTAATTTCACGTAAAATATATTCTGTCGGAAACGTTCTAAACTTTACAGCATCGTAAGTTTTATTTTTGTTTCTTGCGAAACATTACTTGAAATGTTCGCCACCACAAGTTGCCTACGGAATCCTGTGCCTGATTAAACTTTACGCTAATTTTATACTTTAATACGGTAAGCACGTGAACTTGAAAATACAAAAACTGTATGCCTACTGCATGTCCCCCTTTTTATTCTTCCCTCCTTCACCCCTTTGATCGAACATTCACATCCCAGATACAAAACATTTTTAAGCAGGTGTAGATTCATTTACTGTAATCTTAAACTGTAATAGATTAACATATTATTAAGTAATATAATTATTTACGTAAGTGTCACGTTTGGGAATACTTCGTCCAAAGATTTTGTACGCTCGAGTAAGATTCACTGCCGATACAGACAGGTCGAAATACTGGGAGCTTCGGGATCCCCTAATAAACGTTTCATACTAAGTGCTGATTGATTTAGACTTAGAGCTAAAGTGTCTACAGCAAAGGGGTAGGACGATGTGTTAGAATTTATCATCTGAACCCACACAGCGAATGATTTTAATGTCGAGAACAGGGAGACAGAGTCATTTCTATATTTTTAGTTTTTAAACGTAAAGCATCTTTCCAGCGCGATACTGGTGACAGTGACACGTGCTTACCAAATGATACTAGATGGATGATGGGTAGTTCAAGCGTATTGTACTGGATAATAAATTACGTAATAGTAAAGTACACGAACGCTATACTATTGTACGGTTACATAATTCGAATTGTAGGCCTACATCAATACATATATTCCATTCTAAACTCAAAAATACTTATAGATCTATGCTCCTTTTCTCCACGTACGTTCTCGACTTTAGTCGTACTACGTTTTCCCTTCTAAACTTTACTTCTTGGTGATTCCGCTTCCGCTTTCCATTACCTCGACCTCAGTATGACACTAACTTTACCATTTTTGCCACCTTCAGTCTTTACGTTCATGACTTCTGTTGGTGATAGCTAGTAGCTCTATTCTCTCATTTCCGTTTATGAATAGATTCATGGAGGATAAAGATCGTTTCTGCCTTAATACTGTCGTCCGATGTACTCGTGACCAAGAGCACATACCGCCTATTTCATACGTATATCACACATAACTTTATATCATACTCCTAAAAAAATGACCCGAAAATCTACGTTCGGAATGCAAAAATATAAAGTTACCAAATTAATCGACATCAAAACAAACTATGGGTATAGATTTTAATAAATCAAAGTCGTCTTTGCGAAATCTGGTAGTTGATTTGTAAAACCAACCAAACCGTTGTAGTTATAACCAAAGGTTGTACAGTTTTTGTTTTGTAGTTGTTAACACCGACTGCGAACCACAGAACTCGGCCGGCCTTCAGCAAAATACAGTTACCCTATTTGTTAATTAAAACAAATTAAAAGTTGCGCCGAGCTATTGAATGAAATTTTATATATAAAAGGGATTGATGTGAAGTCGACGGCGTTTTTTTTTTCCAACGCCATTGAACAAATTAATTAAAAAAAGCGAGAGTAACAAACGTTTTAAAATGTAAATGACTTCTTTTGTTTAATTAATAAATAACAAGGCGCCCGTGCGTGTGTTTGTGCCTCTGGTGGTGAATCTGAAGTCGTCGGCGATTACAACAAAAATCTCAAGTTATAGCGTGTGTACTGGTAGAGCGTTCACAATGCCACAACATAAACAGTTCACGTATCGAATTCTTAGTGTCAGCCCAGCAGACTTTACGAGTATCGACTGTTCGAAGCTAGCTGCCGTATTCCTTAACAGAAGATCAGATTTTCTTGTTAACTCGTTAAGCCTAAAATAGTCTGCAGATTTAAACGTATAATACACGAGGATTTATTCTAAACACGTATTTTATAAAATAGTCGCCTCCATTGAAACGCCACTATTTTTCCTTTACTGGCCTGTAGTAGAGTGTGCCGTTAGAACTAGGTTTTGTTGCGCGGTAACAAAGACAGTATTGTATAAATATGTTTGCAAACGTAGAGAAGACAGCATAGAGATTCAAACAAGAAAAATTAAGGTACTTGTCAGTTTTTTTAGACTGAAGAGAAGTATTTTTTGTATTTAAGAATGCTAATAAAATTTAGAAAAGTAAGAAGAGAAATAAGAACTTGAAAATAAGAAGAAAATAAATTACTAGAAAAAAGTGCTGAATTTCGGTGTGTGTGTGTGTGTGTGTGTGTGTGTGTGTGTGTGTGTGTGTGTGTGTGTGTGTGTGTGTAGACTTATCATGACTTACGGGGGAGTATATACGGGAACGCGCCCCCATGGATCAAAAAAGTTTACAAATTTTGTCATTCTCTTAATTTTTAGGCTCTTTTACTTTTTTTTCAGGTGTATAAGGTAATATAATAGTAGCTCTGTTTTAAATATTCGAACAGTTTTATTACACAGCATTAGCGTATACGTTTGAAATATGAAGTATAGGAAAATCAATTCAGTCAATAAGTATCTTTTAACAATGTTTGAATATTATTTTTATTGTGTTATTACCGTTTACTTTAATGGGATTGATTTATTAGGGGTTTTTCAGCCACTTTAGTGATAGTGATGTTGAGTAGTCTTAACTTTTTTTTCTTTTGTATGAAGCCGACCCGACCCAGGACCCACCTCCCAAAGCCAAATTCTAGATACGCCACTGCGATATACTAAGGTCTACAGCATTTTAACAATAAGTCAATTACAATATAATTATGAAGCCGTTTATCGTTATAACGAGTATATATTTCTTTATATAAGACAAATTAAGTTCGACATAAAAATGTCGTCGAAGTGTTCTGATGTCGCTTCTGCGCTACATGCAGTGTTCGCATATCTGATTGGCATTTCAAAAAAAGCTGCTACTTAGCAGTAACTACAGCCTTTATTTTCTCGTAATTTCATTTCGTCTCCTTCGAATCCCCCTAGTTCAGACGTCTCGCGACAATTGCCTGCACGCCTACACAGTCCCAACGTTGTCTTCAATTATAGTGAGTGACGAAATGTCAAAGAACCGATATATTTGACAAACGGAGGTAACTAACGTCATGTCACCGCCTTCTGTAACATCTTGCCTCATCGTTCACCGTGTCACACTGCAGCTGTATTGGCTGAACAAACTTACCTACCAGGAATTACCAATCCACTGTTGACGGATCTATCAACAGTCCCCGTTACTGCGCTCCCAGATCTCTAGTTACCAGGATGAAACAGCTCTGAATGCGTTTTTTTTTTTTTTTTTAATACTTTCTGTGTTACTATTGCTAAAGTGTTAATGATTACGTCCACGTCTTCTCACTGAACCAACCAGTTTAATTACTGTCTGCATGGAAATATTTTTTTTATTATTTACCGGAATTGCAGTCGCCATGGAACTACCAACGATCGAAACTAGAAATAGTTTTAAAATCTGTCAATACTTTCATGACAGTCACAATCACCTGATTTGAAAACTAAGGTGACTAAATCCTTTTACCTAACCAAACCTGACCTAACATAACCTAGCCAAGTAATAATGATATGACGACATATACTTACTTATCGTTTTTACACTGTTTGCACAATGAGTGTATTTAGGGGAGAAAATGTCATTCCATGTACTATTAATTTTATCCCTACATTGGTAATGACTCAAAAGTTCCTCATGATTAATAAGGTTTAAATGTATTGGGGTGTAACCTCACGCCTTTCTGAAGACAAAGTTGTATTGCCAATAAAATCGAATATCACACAAAAATCGCACGTAGTTTGTATAATCCAAGATAATTATACTGACTTCAGAAAATTTTATTTTCATACACCCTGTGCCACATAAAATTTAAAGGCAGCATTATATTTTTTCATCCCGTGTTTGTTACAAAAATTTAATAAAACCGAGTTGACTGATAATTTAATACCACCTGACCCGTGAGAAACGAATTCGTGGGTTTTTTTCTAATTAATTATTCTGCAGAGGTTCAGAACTTTATTTTTAATGTGTTCAAAGTAAAGACATGGGTTGAAAATTGAATAGCACGACGATTCGTTAGGGGTTGGAAAAGACAGAGAGAGATAGACGCGAAGAGGGAATTACAAGAGAGCACCCTTGTCAAGTACGTCAGTGCTGCCAACCTGTGAGTCGTAAAAACACGTCCCTATAAAAACGACGACGCAGCGAGTGTGTGTGTGTGTGTCCAAGTCGAAATCCTCCCCTATATCGATTGCAATCCATCGTATTGACCACCCTTAAGGCTATCATTTTACCGGCGACCGCCCCGGTTTTAATTCATTAGTCATTGCATGTGGCCACATGTTTTCTGCACACAAACGGGGACGCGTGAGCACGTGAGCGTAAGTGCGCGCCTGCAGACGCCAACTTATCTTCTCTTAATAAACACACAAGATGTTTTTCTTCTTCCGTGACGGGCTGGTCTTCTGTAAACAAAAACATTACTTTCTCTTAATCAGCCGCAATTATCTCCCTCCGGAAAAAGAAAAACGTTTCCCCGTAAAAGGATACGCTATGCGACTGCTTTACCCCCTTTCGTTTAAGAACAGCTTGACTTTAGACCGTTGTTTGTTTTGAATGAAGTTTTAAATGGAATGAAGTGAGTTATAAAATGGAATGAGTTAGTTAGGAAATGAGATTTGTATCTCTTCTTCTGTCAGTTGATATCAAGCCCAACTGGCAGGCCTTATGCTGACTTTGTCCTTATACATTTTATTTTGTCCCAATTGCGGAAAAAACAAGTTTAAAATAAACTATTTGTGTTTTTACAGAATGCTTCGTAAACTAGGCGGGGAAGTACCTTGGATTTTCGTTCTAACACCAACCGTTGTGTTAAAAGACAGTGACAGGAAAAATGTTTATGATTTCCATAAAAGCTGCTACTTTGGCGCTTTAAGTGAAACAGTTTTTCTGTGCGATCTTCCAGATGTATCTGCTTATATTCTACATAGATATTTCATTCTATCCCTTAGTTTCGTCCGTTTTCTTTTACAGACATTTGTCTCCGCAGGTGCTCCACCATTTTTGTTAACTTAAATTAATCCGTTCTACGCCACCTATATGAGCTGTAACTCTGTAACTCAGTAGCCTATCTATTGAATAGTTCTTTGCCAAATATTTACGTTTCTTAGCGATCCCGCAGAGAACTTTTGTTGCAAGGTTCTTTCCAATGACAGCCGTACGTTGTAGCGTCACAGAACGTTCCATAAAAAGAAATCATTTATATAGTAAGTTAGCATAAGAGGAAAGTGAAGTGAACAGTATCGAACCCAAGTAGTCCCAAAAATTGTGTAATTTTGTATAATAATTATTTCTATCAACTTGAAAAAACGACCAAACTATGACTAAGACAAAACCCCATATATATTATTAAAGTGAATAAGAGTGAAAAAACTATAAGACACTATAAGAGAGAGAAATAATGTCAGAATCTACCAGAATAAAGTCAATAATTATTAAGTTTTATAACTATGAATATAGTATTAAAAAACTATTTTTTGTGAATAAATGGACAAGATCCATCATTATATTATGTGATGTAAATAAAATAAATGTATTAAATGACTTAAATACATTTTTAGAAAGAGTTTAAGTTAAAATAAAAATTGTATATTTGCAGTGACAAAAAATATTAATGTGTTGGATTTGAGACCATACACCAAGATTTCATGAAAAAATTAATTATTATCAGATTTAAATAAAAACTATATGTAATTGTCAAGCAGACAATAGTGAACAATTTATCTTAAATAAAGGAAGCTGTCAAATGAATAAAAAGCAGCCAAAATAGCCAAAAACAGTGTTAACTAAAAACATGTAACAGGCATCTAATATTGTATAATTTATGAATTTAATGTTGCCAAAATGCAACCAAACTGTATTAGAAAGCTGTAATATGATATGGAACAACTATACTAATATACCTGACCAACTTTAACATTGTAATAGTCAAGTCAGCAAAATATTTACTAATACCATGTATGGCTGAAGCCCATTATCCAGTACAAAAATAATCATATCTGGCTAAAATACTTACATAATACTAACAAAAATAAGATAGAAAGGTACAATACATCAGAATACCTTAATAAGAAATAAACTCAGTTGAAGGTAAAATCAATTCTAAAAGAATTTAACTATTTAGAGTGAGATTTGTCACACCATAAAAAATGACATCTCAAGACAATCAATGATGCTATGTCATCTTGTGATAAATATAAAATATGTACAAAGTAACCAGGTATCACAAAAGATAGACAAAATAATAAACTCTGTGTGTATAGTGGTGAAATAATACATATATTAAGGAAAAAGACTAATCATTGTATTAGAAAACTGACAAGAATTTAGGCCATGAGCAGAGGCCATATAAAATTGTATTTATTTGTGTTTTATTGATGTTCAAATTTGTTTGTAGATGTCCAGCTTGTGAAGGGAACTTTATAACTCCACAACAATTTTTATTAATAATATTGAGTTTTTAATGACTACAACTCAAGGTGAGGGTTGTATATTGTAATGTTTTTTAGACTTAAGTTAATTAGATACCAATCATATTTAGTATCGCTAGATTCAGTAAAAAACAAGGAATCTAAATACATTAATGGCATACAAATTGTAAGTACTAATGTGAAACTGTTTGATAAATACCAGTGTAAATTTTGAAATATCCATTGTATGAAGAATAAGAAATTCGTTCTAAAAGCTTCTACGGAAGTGAAAATTGTTCTATGACATTCCATTTCGTTTATTCTCGAACAATCTAGAAAGAATTTTTACACAAATATACCGGAAGTCGACGAAAACAGTCATCCCGATTTAGTATAAAAGCGAGACAAAATTTGACCGAAAAACACTTGAAGATTGAACGCCAGAACTGATGCATCTCACACAACACTGATCAACGCAGCTAAGGCGAAACCGAGAGGCGAGAAATCGACAAGACACGGCAGGAAGGCTTTTTCCCGTACATAGACATACCCGACTGACTTAACCTCAACGAGAGTATACGCCAAAAAATATCGCTGAAATAGAGCAGCGATACGGCAAATTCTAATAGAAAGCACGCAGCCAGAACGTCGACGGCCCAGGAGGGTCCCAACATTTAATAGAGAACGAATTCTGCTGTGTTCGCATTGACTGACTAACGTGACAAATAATTCCCCCGAACGTAAACAAAACAATACACTGAGCCTTCCTCAAAACTGCATGGGAGTCAGCGCTGCGGTGGCAGATTTCTGAATCAACGCTAAACAGATGATTCGTAGTGGCGGCGTTTGAACGAGATTTTACTGCCAAACGTTTTGACAAAAAGTGCGGAAAAAGTAACGATCGAAAAAAATTGACTTTAAATAGATTCAGTGTACACCCGAAGAGGCGAGATCGAGAAACTACCCGAAGGAAGTGTCCAGTGAGAGAATAAACGACCATTGGAACGTGAGTTTACCAAAATTAAAATCATTGTTACCTGGTTACAATTTATCACACAGTTGTACTTTACACGCCACACATACACCTTCAAATCACTTAGTTTTTTTTCTTGTAAGGCATCTAATTGATATGTCTTGGTAGTTCAAAGGAGTCACGTCCTGAGATTAAAGTTTTTTCATATGTTAAACTCATGCTTGTCAACTGAGTCAGAATCTGAAATACTAGCCGATACTTGATTGGACATATAAAAAATTGTCAATAATAATAACTTGTAAAATTTTTTCTCTGCAATTTTATAATTTTTATGAATGATAGTCCTTCAGACGATTTGTTTGTTGTTTTTAAAGAATCATTAAACATAACTGATTTTTCAAAGCTAAACTGACTTGTTTAAATTTTTTTGTAGATTTAAAAATTTTATCAATCACATTTAATTTTTTCTTGGAACAAACGTTTCCAAGTGGCGCCCACAAAAGCATAGTTTTAAGTTGTATTACAGGACTACATCACTGCAGAGGATCCAGTCAACAGAGTAAGTAACAAAAGTGCGCGGAGGTAACGCCCGACACGATTACAACACTTTTACAATAAACAACACCCAATCCTTTTTTTTTTTTTTGTTATAACGTTATTATTTCAAAATCTTGAAACATATATTTTTTGTTTAGTTTTTGTGTCGTAAAACCGTACTCGTGCCAAAAATGTATGAAGTCGAGGATGGTTCCATCAAGGATCAAGGATGGTAGAATTAATCCTTGTAGTAGGATTGATTCATTCCGCAGTAGTAGTTAATGTTAATGTAAAAGATTTGACAAATGTTGACTGAACGTAACTTTTAAATTTTAATTATTAGTATGATAGCACAGTGACAACAACTAATCACTTGATTTATTAACAAATAACATCAAACTAAAATTGAATTTAAAACAAAAACAAACAGGCGTGTACAAAAGCAAACTAACTACGACAGAATATATGGTATGCATTGAAAACAAAGGCGTGTTTGTCTCTTTGCTGATAAGAAGTGGCAATATTTATCACGTGATACAATAAGGAGGGGCGCTTAAACTTATTGTTTAATTGGTAGACACGTAACAGTCTTTCTTGGTCGCTGAGCTGCACCGACCCAGAGAATGAACTACCCCCACTTAAAAGTGTAGCCAAGTTGTCTACAGAGGAGAGAAGGGATACAACGCGACAAGAGTACACCGTCTCACTCATGCATTACCTCTGTCTTAGTCACACACATGCTCTAATGTTCTCGTCAGCCTTAATGAGGCTGATGTTCACACTATGAAACACTGTACAAGACTGTTGTGCGCATGTGTGAAATGAATGAAAATTTTGTTAGCCTAGCAACGAGGAACGAGTGAATTTTGTTCACTGTGCATGTCGAAGTCACTGTTCAATTTCTACCGTCAGGTCTATACTTCAAAGAACGCCAAATCCCCACTCCTTCTACTTACCCAAGTCTCAGGAAGTTTGTATTAAACAGATCCTAGTAAATTTCATCATATGCCACCGAGCTGCAAAATCACCGTAATGGACTACTGGCTTTTCCACTGTCACACACAGACACATGTAAACGATCAGCAACCGATCGCTTTTGTTCGCATTTTGAAGTAGTAAAAGTGACATAATGTGACGTAAACTCGGACACGGTTTTGTAATAGTACTTTCAATTTCTGAAGAATACGTAATTATCACGATTTGTAAAATTTAATAGAGAGCAACTACATTTTTGTATTGTAACAAAGTAACAATTACCAAGAACGAGACCAATTTATCTGCAACATTTTGTGGAACATAAACAGTAATGTTCTTCTCTAACAATATGTATATGACAGAGAAGAGAGAGAGAGAGAGAGAGAGAGAGAGAGAGAGAGAGAGAGAGAGATGAGAGAGAGAGAGAGAGAGAGAGAGAGAGAGAGAGATGAGAGAGAGAGAGAGAGAGAGAGAGAGAGACAGATAGTCGACATACGTGTCAATTAAATTTTGTACCGAAGATGTGTAATGACCACAAAAATTTTCACCTTTCAAAAGGCGGGCAAAAACCGCCAGTTGTAAATCTTTATAACTACAGAACGAAAGGAAACAATTATGTACTCGTTGCAGCTTCACTCGTGTCATTTAAACGAACCGTTTCTAGTGTTTTATCTTTCTTTAATTCCCGTGTTATATATCCTTGTACAGCGCAAATGCAGCTGTAATTTCGTCGACACAACATGCAGTTTGCCAACATGGATGCTGGTACAGGCTAGAAACATTATAGCCTAATATAAAGTCGTGTATTCTTGTCACTGGCGTAATATATATATATATATATATATATATTTGCAAGTACATACCTTGAAATGTGGTATCATAAATAATTTTGTTTTCCTGCTTTAAGAATAAATGAAAAGCCAGTTTAACGGTTAACGTATTAACAAGCTTGATCAATGGATTTTTCTCATGTTAATCAACGCTTAAAGCTGAGCACTCTGGTGTTTGTCACGCTGATGACAAAAATCATTTAAAAATCTATATTTCCTACTTACGAATGTTGACTTCGAATATTTTTCCTGAACCCAGACGAATCCAGAATATTATAGCACAGTATACGCCTGTAAATACGTTTTTATTTCATCATAGTATGTATGTTATTTATATACACTCATACTTACGATTCCTATATTAACCACATATTATCTACTAGGCCCGTGTACTTACTACACAGTATTATTTGTTTTATATACTGACAGGCATTACTATGTTATAAATTAACATAAATCTTGATATATTGATACAAGTTCAGATATACTAAAGATTATTTAATGTAGTGACTTTTTCAACGAGCAAAGCGACTTCTCAGTTTTAGCTCGACCGTTTGACATTTCTCTGTCTGTCTGTCTGTCTGGGGGATGTCTCAGGATAACGTTTGGATGTATCAACCCATTTTTGTAAAACTTAGCATGCGGGTCCATACTTTTAGCGTGCGGGGTTCTCTCAGACCCCGCTATTGTCTTTTTAGATTGATCCTCCTCCAAAAAAGAGGGTGGCGGGAGGCAAAAATGGGAAGGGTAAAATTTTCAGAAAACCACAAAACTTCATGTGGGTGTCAAATTAAAGGTACATTTAACCAGAAGCTGATAGGTACATGGTTCAGTTAGACAATTTTGAAAATTTCAGTGTAGGCCTATTAGGGCCAAAAAAGGGGTTAAAAGTTTTATGTAAGGTCTATGTGGGGCATAAAATTATGTGAAATTTGCTATGTATCAGACTAATGATTATTTCAACCCACATCGCAATGTGGGTTTTTTCAAATTCAAGGTTTTTCAAATTCAGGGGCACCACGGACCAAAAAGTTAAAATTTTTTTAAAACTGTAAAAGAATATGTGTGTGGCATTAAATTATCACGAATATTTTTTAAAATACGAATTCGGTACTGTTAATCATGTTAATAATATAATTTTTAAAAAATTTTAAGAACAAAAACATGAAATATGAGAAAATACATATGTTCACTTTTGAGTGATGTTGGCGCCATAGCCAATAATCTGCTAAGCTCAGGCTTCATCATAGACTTTTGCAATAATCGGAATCTATATAGGAATAATCGTTTATTTTTAATAAAACATAAGGTGTAAATATATGTTTTAGGTTATGTTGTATGTTAATATTCTTATTCTTTGGTCCTGAGGCCGCAGATTAGTTAGCAGCTGTTTCGACAGTAGTGTTTTTTGTGCCTTCCGATATTTGGCCTATATACAGTGTTATATAGTAAAATATACGTTAATTTGTTAATTATGTAATATAGTTTACTCCTATTATCTGGTATATATTATTGCATATTACATTTTATGTGTAAGACTAAGTATAGTATATGACATAAGAATAAAACCATTGTGTAAAAAAACTCTACAGCCGTGGCGGCGCGACAAGGTGTGGCAGTTATTACGTAATTTGTTTGTCAACTTAGTGTCCGTTTCAAAGTTAGACAGCTGATAGGATTATAACAATTTAATTTCAGAATTTTCACTTGAGTTTTAAAACGCTCGCGGTCACAGCAAGTGTATAAACAAGTTTTAATTTAATTAAATCTGAAAATTCGAGCAGCTTGGAATACGGTCGACAGTGTGCGGCGCGCGTCTGCGTGTTCCAGCCGAGGTTATGTTTTATTTAGTATTAGGAAATGGATTGCTTTCCAGGAATTGTATTTATAATGTACAGAAGCAAACCCTTTGAAACCCCCCCTTGCCAGTGAGCAGGGATCGATATTAATTCACTGTCCCAAACACGGTGGCGCGCGCGCGCGAACGCTCTGTCTACTGTCATTTTGAACTAATTTTTTCGTACAATCAAAACTTTACTCGGTCGATAGAAAACTTTTTGTTGGCAGTCTGAAAACACGTAGTATCTGAATACGCCTATTAACTCACTTCTAATGACCGCCTTTGAAGTAATTTTCTCCTTTGCATAAATTAACTTTAGAACGTCAGGTATTCGTGTTACGGCCTGTAAATACGACGATGTCATTATTTTCTCGGTTTTAAAATTTACTCTGCGTCGAATATCTCTTCGTTTTCATTACGCGTGTCAGACGTAGCACTGTTTTATACTCATCGTTAGTATCGAGTTCTCGTTTTCCCACATTTTTGCTGTCGTAAATTCAGAAATCCCTGTGGATACTTTTATGTTCGTTTTTTGTCTAAAAACAAATACCATCCCCTCGGACGTTTGAGCCCAAATCCTTTTGCGTCGTTTCGATCGAAGCAAAATTTACGTTTATATTTGTAAGTTTGTCAAATTATATACTAGTCTTCTTGTGTTTGATATTTATATTCGGTTAAATTCTTGGATTTCGTTGTCCATGACGTGTCCGTTACTTAACTAAATTAAGTAACGGGCTGTAAGTTAAATCTTTACGATTTTACTTATAAAAAACTTAGTGTTCCGAGTCGTCAAACATTAGTGATATTTAGTTATATTCGGTCTTTTGCAGCCGCAAGAATCACTTCTTGCGAAACTATATAAAATTATATAGAAAATTTCGTGACTTTTCCTTCGACATTCTCTGATCTGCACTGAAACACTTTCTTTGTTAAACGCTTTATTTCAAGTGATAGACGCCCGACTATGTCTTCTAATTACCGGTTCAATTAATTAAAACCTGCAAAAACGTGCATATTCTTTGCACAAGTTGATTTCATCTCTTCGTTTCTTTTAAAGAACATCTTGACTCTTCTAAAGTCATCTTAAAGTGCACAGCTAACATCCACTGAGGGAGTTCAGAGAAGCTTCTTGCACTGGATGACCAACAGATTCACATTAATTGGGTCGTGATGTGGAGGTCACGAAAGCTCTTGCTCTTCCCTTCACTATTGACTAGAAGAACAGACCTGGTCTTTTTTCATTGAGCTCTTCTTGGACTTAGCGGATTGCCCATGATCATTGGTTTGAAGGTCCCTACTTACACGCTTCGCGTAAGTCCCAAGTTTATTGATGAACATGTAGCATCATGTAGTCCAGTATGAGTACATGGAAGATGCCAAGCTCTATGTTGACACCGACTTCTTTAGTAACAAAAATCAGTTTCAACGGCTAGTAAGGCATGGAATTTTCAGACTGCACTTGTTTGACCCGCCAAATTCATTTTGTGGTGTGATCGTCAAAGGCAAAATATTTAGAGTTTACTATGTCACAATAAATCCCTCAGATCTCTGTATTCTTCAAGTATAATATATTAAAGTTCTACGAATCCTTCTATTATACTTGTCCCCTATTTCTCTACTGGGCGATGTCCTTCTGTCCCAGCGGATGGACCGGCAAAGTAAAGGGGTGTGCGGGAGTCCTGCAATAAAAAAATTACAATTCTTAGAATAAATTCGTAAAACGCACTGTATTTGCATAATAGGTATATCCTTAGTTTAATCCCATTGCGATTTTGTGTTTTCTGCAGCGTTCATTCAAATTTAAAATTCTGTGGCACGCTTTTCACCGAAATTCTTCTTATAAGCTATGTTCGGAGACGATAAAATAAGCTTAACGTTATAAATATGTTGTCTGTTACTGATTTTTTTTAAACACAACCAGAATTATCACTGTTGCACACAACTATAGAAAAATTATTCCGATTAGCGCTTTCAAGCTTCTCAGCTCATCGTCAGATCGGAATTCTTTAGCTGACGATTCCGATCTGACGATGAGCTGAGAAGCTTGAAAGCGCTAATCGGAATAATTTTTCTATAGTGGTGTGCAACAGTGATAATTCTGTTTGTGATTTTAACCACTAACACAACTTTCTTCATTAAACTTCTGATTTTTTTTTGTCGAAAATATCTTTTCATTGGTTTCCATTATACACTTTAATACAGTTCTTGTAATGCTGATTATTTATTTGGAATCTATGGTTTCTAAAACAAATTCTCCAACATAATTTCGCTGGTCTATTTGTCTCGAATTGTGTGTCATTTGCTCTTTTCTACAGAAAACATAAGTCATCGACACTTCAACTTTATAGCCGAAACTGCTTCAAATCACTAACCGGTTCTGGAAAACAACAATCTAAAACGTGTCTTTAAATTCAGCAAGAATCTGTCTATAATAACTGAATTACTCGACATTTCATAAAAAATCAATGACAAATAGTTCGTCTGCTTTACAATTTTGTAAGCTTTAAAACTTACTTGTTAAGCATCCATTACGCAAAATAATTATTTGAAACAGGTAGCCGATCAAATATTTCAGTTGCCCGACAGTTTAACTTAAAAATTTCAAGTTAAAACAAAAAAATAATATACCTAGTCTTCCTTGATGACGAAATTATTAAATTGCTTTGTTCGTATTTAATAAACAATTACAACATTCGGCAGAGTATCGAACTCCGCTCAGCTTTGGGTAGCCTATATATCACGGGACTTCACGCTTAGCCTACTTCCTGAGACGGGGAATTTGATGTCAGTTCTACCGATGGAATCATGTGACCCAATTCACTTATCTCTTTTCGTACTCTCGGATCGTGAATGAGGTCTGAAAGTTCGATAGTACGTAAAACTAGTTTACGTTTTCTTCACTAACAAAGCCAGTGTAAAACGTAACAATGTATGGTCTAAACGTGGCAGTCAAAAATTTCATTTATACTATAAAAACTACTCGCTAAATCGACGAAAAATTCTTGGGGAAAACGGTGCCGTATATTAGATAGCGCCGTGTTTACAGGTGTGTTTCAGCGCGTGAGTAGATAGGCACGCATACGAACAACAAATCTAAAGTAACAGCCTCACTCTCTCACCCTCTCTCTCCTTAGTGTATTCATTCAAGACAGGATGAAGCGATAAAACGGTACTGATCTAAGAGAATCTTTACCCCAGAGAAATACCACCGAAGGGTATTATTTTCTCCTGGGAAATTTTACTGAATACAAAGTGAATTATTACCTCCGCTAGGGAAATTTTAACTGTTTAGTTGGTACGGCCGTCGTTGCTGATATGACTTTTGTATAACTTACACAATGTGAAAATTATTCTTTTTTCGCCGTTTACATTTTTTTAAAGTCTGTCTCTACATCTTTGTTAAATGTGCCTACAGTTGTACGTTTTCTGCTCCCAGAAGTAAGCTAAAGAGATACTAACTGCCTTTAATTCTGCGTTGATTTAAAACCCTTATACAATAATTCATTATTTTAAAAAATGTTAGCACTTAAACGCGCTGAGGCATAATACTGGATGTAAAAAGTTAATGTAAAACAACGTTGAAAAAGAATTGTTCTAAATAAACAGAAAGAAATATAATCTTTATTGCACGCCTAGGAATTACGAACTGTAATCCCGGTGATTATAAAAGGACGTTATGTGAGTTTGAATCCAGTTATGGTTCAAGGTTTTTATTGTTCATATTTTCTTCTGTTTTCTTTATGAAACATTGTGTAGTGTTCTTTGGTTTTACATAACTCACTTTTGTCACACGTCCTTCCTCTGGAAAAGTTATGAGTGAAGCAATTTGTCAGTGAATTTACTATCCCTTAATTTTGCCAACCTCCAGGAACAGATTATTTTGTAATAGAACTCATTTTCTTCAAACTGCAGTAAAACTCGTAACTTAACCTGAGACTGACGGTCCCATGAACTGCCAACGGTTAATTCCCTGCTCACTCTAAGGTGTCACACTAACTCATCAGAGCTGATTTCAGGCTAACCTGATAACGGATAACGCCTGAGAGGATTCCCGTCTGTGACTTACTCGCCAGAGATCAGTTATGAATGGTTCGTACTACATTTCCATCCACCAGATCATTCGAACAGAATTCACCCACAAGTACAAGAGAGTAGACTGAAAATGTAGGGCATCTGTAATGTTGGATGATGGCATCTGGGAATACTACTGTATTTTACAGCGGTGGAACACAAGTAAGAGCTGTAACTGGGTTTATAGTTGACCGATGTATCAAACCATCAGTAATAAACTTCATGGCAATGCATGAGCGGATATGTAGATAAGATTGAGAGCCAACCTCTTTAGCATATCGTTGATAAGTGTGTACGCTGCTACTGTATAAGCTGAGGAGAACTGAAAGAAGTTAGAAGAAGATTATGATAGAGTTTCAACACATGATGTGTAAATGATACCAGGAGATCCGTATGCAAAGGTCGGTAAGGGAGAACAACAGGCCTTCAGAAGGAGAGTAGGAAAAGAGAGTCTACATCGGAGTAGCAACGATACTGAACTAAGGTGTTAATTAATCCATTACCCATTAATTTTACCGTAAGCAAGAACCCATAGTGAGAAGCACACGTTTACAAAGAAAAAACATCAAAAGCTAACATGGCGTTCACCAGACGGAGTGACCGGTAACCAAATTGGCCGTGTTATAACTGATTCACGGCATTGCGACGGAGATTTTATAAATAGAAAGATTTAGATGCGCTGATGGAGACACAGATCACTATTTGATCTTAATACGACAGTTGTTCACGTACAAATATAAGAGATTACAAATTTTAGGTGTTAAAAACGAAAAAACGCAATAAACTACTTGCAGAAGAAACTATATTGAATAATATCACAATATTAAATACAAGAGAGTATATTTGCTGTGCAGAGCCTGATTTGTCTTTTTATCCTATTCTGTCCCCGTAGCGGGAGGTCTGTCTTGAACGCGGTGCATTCGCGAGAGTCGGACTTGCGGTCTCCCCCCCTTCCATGTGCGCTATATTTACAAAACTGTAAATCTTCCGAAGACTGGCCTTATTTCATAATTCAGTTACAGACGAATAAAGCAAACAGAAGAGTCCGATACCAACGATCAAAATCATGAAACGAAGCCGAGCGGAGAGGCTGCTTGCTCAGAAATTCAAACGTCACCGTCGGCCTTTGTTACAAATATTTGTGGTGTAAGCACTTTGAAGTGTTACAAGTATGTAGGCCTGTAGACCTACGTGTTTATATGTACACTCAGCCCAAGTCACCAACATAGAAGGAATTCTTTTTCTGTTTAGTTATACCGAGTCATCTAAACATCTGGCACAGCACAATATAGCCCTACAATTTGGTTTTTAAAACCAAACTGAGTTGAAAATAATTATAATTTTAAAGTTCACTATAAAATATGAAAACTATTTATTGCAAAATATATTAATTAGATGGTACTAAAAAAAAATAAATTTCGCTTCACCCAATATACTCGAAGACAATCATTGTAATATTAGTGTAAATATTAGTGAGTCCGTTCTAAATGTGAGGCTTGTTTCCTTCAAAAATTGAATAATTTTTCAATTAATTAGAATAACGTTAACAAATTAAAACACTAAACATAGTTAACTGCTAACTCATTACAAAGCGTTCGTTATATCCGTGTTAACATTCTAAGGGAACGCGTTTCCTATACACTTCTTACCAGTAATAACTTTCGTTGCAGTAGAAATAATGTTTGAGACATTAGAATACAGAAAATTAAAAGAAAACATTCAGTTTGTTTTCCTACAACTTTATGAAAACACGTTTTTAAATAATCTTTGAAAGAACCAGGACCAAACAAATATTATTTTTACTGTCATTTTATATGATCCCGTTCAATTTCCTGTCACCGCAGCTAACGTCTAGAACAATCTGATTCCATTTACACTCGCCTAGAATGCAACCAAATCATAGCCTAGTATGATTTTTGTTCACAATAGGAATTTGAATGTCCGCTGTCAGCAACATGGTAAGAAGAAAGTATTTTTAATTGTAAACTAATTCCATAAAAATTTCTTATAGTTTATTAAATTTACAATATTTATAAATGTAGTTTTAACATAGTTAAACATTAACCACATGTATATTTGTGTATAATATTTAAAACATCAAGCTCATATTATAAGCAGGATGATTTTATTCCAGTATATGTGGTAATTAAAATAAAATTTCTTTTTAAAACGATTTTTTCGGTCAACTTCACGATGTCGAAATCTAATTCTGTATTTTACATAGAAATTTAGTCTTGTTACATAAACATAGTCTGTTGTACATGCAAATGTGTCTCTATCATAGTCACGTTAGGTATGTCTGAATGACGTTTTTTCTGTGATGCCTCCCTTAAATAAATAAAAATCCTTGAATTTAATAAACAAACACTTGGCAAGTTCTACAGATGTACCAAGTGTTTGTTTATTAAATTCAGGTATTAGTAAAATGTTCTACCAAGTGCGGAGCGAGCAGTGTAATTTAAAATTCTTTATTCCAAGCGTCCGTCAAGTTTTGGAATTTCCTCCTTTCTTTGCCTGTATAATTTGTTGCTCCAAAATTGCTTTTCGAAGTAAACGCAATCCATATAGTTTTTATCTTCGTATTTCCTTCAATAGACGTTTAGTTTCCTTTAGAATAAAGGATTCCCATTTAGTTTTCTTAATATTCCTATAAATTCTATGAAAATTCTTAATATTCCAAAAGTACTTGTATATTCCTTCAAAAACATGTACGCATACACGTATGTATTGTGTATACATGCGAATTAAACAGAACTCAATTTTTGTGATATCAGCATTATGAAAAGGAATATACGTGTATACAGAGAGAGAAAGTAGAAGGAAGGAGTATATAGAGGAACTGTATGATGGGGAAGCTGTGGTAGTCATGCAGGAGTTTCTAGAAAATGAGAATGCTGTAGATAGAGATATGGTAGGACCGCCAATTAGCAGGGTGGAATTTGATTATGCCCTTAAAGGTCTGAGTATGAAAAAAGCGACAGGGCCTGACAGTCTACCAGCGGAGCTTTTGAAAAATGTAGGGGAGAGAACGAAAGACCAGCTATTTCGAATAATTACTGGGTGCTATGAAGAGGGAGTATTGCCAGTTGATTTCATTAAAAGTAGAACAATCACAATACCAAAGAAAGGTAAAGTAGACGACTGTGCTAATTATAGAACGATAGCCTTAATATCTCATGCTGCTAAGATTTTGCTGAACATAGTGAAGAACAGACTGGAAGGAAAGATTGATCACACTTTGGAGGAGGATCAGTTTGGATTTAGAGCAGGTAGAGGAACCAGAGAAGCAATCTTGGCTCTGCGGCAGATCTTGGAGAGGAGAATTGAAGTGAATAGGAAAACCTATTTAGTATTTGTGGATCTCGAGAAGGCGTTCGACAATGTTGATTGGAAGTTGTTGTTTCAAACTATGAGGAAGTCAGGACTTGACTGGAAAGTTAGAAGGGTAATCTTCAATATTTATAGGTTGCAAAGTACTGAAATAGACATAAATGGATGTAAAAAGGAAGCAATAATAAGAAGAGGGGTAAGACAAGGTTGCCCACTGTCACCGTACTTGTTTAATTTGTTTATAGAAGATGTTGTAACTCAGATGAAAAGGAGTTTTAGGGGAATTAAAATAAATGGGGAACAGATACACAGTATTCGCTTCGCAGATGTTATTGTACTGATGGCTGACTCAGAAAAGGATATGACCCGAATGTTAGGTACGTTTAACAAAATTCTTCACGCTTGGAGATTGAGGATAAATGTTAAGAAAACTAAAATAATGGTTGTAAGTAAAAAAATAGAAGACATTAAATCAACCATTATGTTGAACAACACAATATTGGAGCACGTTACTGAATTTTGTTACCTGGGTAGCATAGTTACAAGTGGGAATAAGTGTCTGCCAGAGATTAAGAGGAGAGTAGCTCTGGCAAAACAAGCATTCCAGAGTAAAAGGAACTTATTAACAAGCAACCATATTAGTATTGAAACAAGGAAAATGTTTGTTAAGGTATTTGTATGGAGTGTTTTAACTTACGGGTGTGAATCGTGGACCTTAGGGAAGGTGGAGAGTGACAGACTTCAGGCAATGGAGATGTGGATTTGGCAGAGAATGACAAAAACTAGTTGGACAGATAGGAAGACGAATGAACAGATCTTAGAGGAAATAAATGAGAATAGAACACTGCTTAGGAGTATAGAGGTGAGGAAGATTAAGTTGATAGGGCATGTGATCAGACATAGTGCTTTTTTAACTAACAGCTTTGAGGGCAAAGTAGTGGGGAAGAAGCCCAAAGGAAGACCAAGAACTGCATACTTCCGCAGCACAATGAGTGTCGTGAATAGTGGGTCCTATGAAGAAATGAAGAATATCGCAAGGGATAGAGTGATGTGGCACAGCGACAAGGCATTGCCTTTAGGAGTTAATAATAACAGAGAGAGACCGGAGAAGGCGGGCGTTAGTGTCGGTGAACGAATGAGAACGTGTTTTGTTCCGCACGTCTTGTGTCTCAAGGGAAGACGGACTCCCTGACCTTTGAGTGTTTTACTGTAATTAAATGAATCACTCGTCTTCGCAACATTTTTGTTTACCGTGTTAGGCACTCTTACTTCCCCAAAAGTGATACGTAGCTGCGCAACTGATGTACCAAAAATAAACAGCATCCGTGTCAACTCTACCGTAAGTCACATGTGTATACATGACACTTCACCGAGACAACTATGAAATGGACTGTTTTAGTATAAGCCAGGGGCGCAGCCAGAATTTCTCCTTCTGGAGGGAGGGTCTTTAGATTTTGCGGTGAAACTAAAAATATATTCGCCATCATCGTCATCATCAACCTCAAGGATTAGGCTCATCCTGAACCTATTCCGGGAGCCATTTCGCTCTCGGGCGTCCTACATCTCTTGTCCCCACCGGTCTATAGGCTATGCCACTGCTAGCACTGGAATCTTGTCACCCGCCATTCTTCCCAATGTTCACACCGCCTTCTTTTGTTGCTCCTTAGCCGTTCCAACAATCGGTCGACCCCCCAGGTCCGTCCTTATATCCACATTCTTCTTTCTATCGAGAATGGTACACCCCAGAGTACTGCTCATAAACTTCATCTCCGCTGCCAGAATCTTTGCCTTGTCCCTTTCAGTCATAACTATGGCTTCATCTCCATATATCGAAACTGGTACCGCTACAGTATTAAAAAAACCTTATCCTTGTTTCCTCCTTTGTCTTATTTTTAAGGTATCTGTGAATTGTTCCACAGATATTCCCAAATTTGTTTAATTTTTCATCCAGATCAATTTCTGTCCCATATGTAATGTGACATCCCAAGTAATTGAAATGCTGGACTAGTTCCATAATCTTTCCACCTATAACTATCTTAGTTCTTACCGGTTGCTTCCCACTGAATGCCATTGTTTTAGTCTTGCCCGCTGATATTTGAAAGCCATAACTAAAAAAATTATAAAATAAAAACTCGTTACTAGCTGCGCCACTGGAGGGGGGAGGGTTAAGTTTATAAATCCTGAATATTCTACCGAAGTTTAGTCACCTACGTGGTACAGAATTCCTACCCCCCGTGTAACCCCGTCATTCGGCATTTACAAAATCTGAACAAACGTGTTCATAAAATCTTTTAAATAATTGTATTGTATATACTGTACAGTTTCTGAGACTATAGATTCATCGCGCAAATATAGCTAATCTGCAAGATTTTATCAGTACTCTGCAAATACTTAATGTACGGTCAGTCCGACTACTCTTCCATTCTATAAAACATATGGTAAATTTTAACATAAAACTTTTAGAGATAACAGTTTTACATCTTCTTAAGTATTTTCTTCGCTCGTCAAGTGTTACAACATAGACTACAGTTAAAAATTGTATAACTTAAAATCACAGTAGAACTGTATATGTCATAATATGAAAACCTGTTGTCATAGAAATTACGTGATAAACAAAATTTAATTTCCTATCCCCAAATCGTTATCTAATTCATTTAAGATATTAGTTTATTGGATATATTGTGTGTATAAGTGTGTGGGGGGGGCTCTACTTTTAGACTGCAAGCAAACATTGGTCTATTTTTGAATCCAGTAATTTCGTTACAAACCACGTCATAGATTTAATCTAAAGTATGTAAAACGATTAAACGTAATATAAATATTAAATGATTAACATCGAAAAGAGAGATTTATTTACCCTTTCCTACACTTTCCATTACCTTCTGCGTTATTGCTATTGTTCGCCGGGCGAGCTAAGCAAAGCGAGATAAAATTTCCAGATAAAGGTTGACAGACATCAATTAAATATACAGCCTTCAGAACTCTACTACGACATAATATATAACAGGAGACTCCGCTCGGCGCTGGCTAAAGGAAATCAATATTATGTAATTAAATGATGAGAAGTCGAGTTGGCGGCCATCGAGATATCGTGTGACAGGCTCTTTTCAGAAATCGATTATACCCTGTTTGGTAAATTTGGATAAAAGCAGATTGAGAAGGGAGAATGGATTTGTTGTTAAATTTTCTTCGAATCATTGAATACATTAAATTAAAGCGAAACGTGGTAACTCTGGTTGAATTAAAAGGAGGGATTTGTGTTCATCGTTTTCTGTGTCTTAATATATAATGGATATTATGTTCTCGTACAGTAGAGAACTGTTACGCCAATTAACATTATGCAATGGAACATTGGTGGTAATTGAATAGTGAATGTCCGTGGCTGAAATTCGTGATTTCTTTAGCACGAGACAGAATTGCTACTTTATTATAGAATATTATTTAGGAAAACGGTTGAATCCAGAATATGTGAGGTGAATCCAGAGAGGTAGCCTACTTTAGGGAGGCGAGAACAAATATAGTAACAAGACTTTTTGCAAATACTTCTATCAAGGAAATTTTTTCTTCAAAATACAGTTTTGACCGTTTTCTTCGACTATTTTAATAAATAATATTAAAATACTTGGCAGACAAAAATAAAGTAAGCTTGGCTTACAAGGTTTGTGGAAAATATTTTTTCAAGATTTTATTTAGTTTTCCTTAATTTCCTTCCCTCTTGTTGAAATAGTTAATCAAGACAGTCATTCTTGATTAGAAGGGATATTATAATCCTTTGAAACAAGAAGATATATTGAAACGTAAGATAATTTCTGTTAACGTCTAATGCTACTAAAGTTCAAATAACTGGATGTAAGATGCATGCCGTCCAGCTTCAAAAGTCATCTTATTGAAATTTTGCTAATAATTATTATTGTTTAGGATTATAATCCTAAATTAAATACAATTGAAGCTTCATTCACGCTACTGAGAGGTTAACCTTCCTTGTAGGTCTTTTGAGATTCTGTTTTGACGAAGCTGTGATATGGAACGTAATTTGAACATGCTTATTTTTTAACTCCTTTAGTTACTATATTCACAAATAGTGGCTGCATTTATTGTGTATATACTTACGTATAGAAAGGCTGAAACTGATGTAATATGTGAAACAATTACAATATTATTACTGTTACAATAGTAGTACGTTACAATATGTGAAAACTATTACTATTACAATATGTGAAAGTTATTTATTCACTTGTTTTGTTAATTTCCGCTTTGCTGACATTTTTAACCTCGCATAATCCCAAACAGTAGAAAACTTTATTTCAGTTTTGTGTGGGACTTCTTTGTATAATTATTTCAAATTTAATTATTTACCTGCCTCGGTTTCTCGTCGATCCCCACAAAAATTAAATAATTCAATTTTGCTAGAACGAACGTTCCACCAATATGCGAAACAGAGACAATCAGCCAATCACGGTGCAGGTGACTCTTGGCGGTGCCAATTAGATGAAACTCACAACCTACAGGGAAATGTCGGTTGGTGGTGAGTTATGTGTAGTGATTTCCAATTAGGCGCTGGATACAGTATCGGTGGGTACACGCCAAATTACATACACGCGTTCGTCCCCCCCCCGCTCGTAAAGTGTTCCAGCAATCAGCCGCATCTTTTCAAAACCGGACGAACACACTTCGTTATTTTTTCCAATTCATTCTGCGGTCGCCACGCTAAACTAATTTACTGTTTATTGTGGTTATTTTTCACAACACCTGTACATTGGATGCAATGTTTACTAATCAGTACGGTTTATTTATCTGCTCTTCCTAACAAACCGTGTCATTTCAAGTCGCCCAACCGCGGTTCACGTTTTTGTGGA
The DNA here is from genome assembly GCA_034769895.1 of Magicicada septendecula. Taxonomy (NCBI): domain Eukaryota; kingdom Metazoa; phylum Arthropoda; class Insecta; order Hemiptera; family Cicadidae; genus Magicicada; species Magicicada septendecula. The sequence goes on along the minus strand of CM068371.1, from coordinate 176,732,117 downwards.
TTATGCTGTACCTCGTTTTATCTGATTTAATTTAAACATACTTTGGCTGGTGAAACAATTTAGAGGCCTTCAATATGTCGTGAATTAAGAACAATTAATATCTACAAAATACATTAATTTTTTTTTATTTTCTGATGTGCAAATACGGTCTAATGCAAGTTAATACGTTAATAATTAATACGAAATATACATATAATATAAAATATTTGAATCCATTTTCGAATCACTCCTCCCTAACAATAGCCTACATTTAAAGCGTTCTTTCAAAATTTTAAAAATAAAATCCATCTCAATCACATCGGTTTTGATTTAGTAGAATACGCTGTTAATAATTTGTTTAATAATAATTAATCTAGTATAGTAATAGATCGTAATAAGAACTCTAATTTCTAATGGTACTAAGTAAAATAGAATGCATTAAAATATGCTGTCATTTTCTATATGTTTCTGGTATAATCTGAAGTGGTGATAAGATAAAAGAGTGGGCTAGACTTGAGCCGTAAAGCGTACACACTGATAAGCTGTTATAGTTAAAAAAAAAAGAATTCTCAAAAAGTTAGTCACACAGGCCTCTTTTTCATCAGGCTGCAAAGCTGTTCCGGCCCCACGCCTGTTCTTGGCCATACCACACTACATCGTCCTCTTGTAACGTAAAGCGACACCCGCCTCGCTATATTAGTTGATAGTTGTCGCTGTAGATGTACCCGATCCATTTCTGTGTATATTATTTTATTTTACTACAGACAGACGTATTCAGTTCACCCCTACTATCAGCATTCTTCTTCTGTCGACAAGCTTACACACAGAGATAGCTCACAGAAATCGCATTTCACGCCCGTAGAGAAAACCAGACACTGCCATCACTTTATAAAACTTATGCAGCGTATCTCTGCGATTTTTATTTATTAGAGTGCTTATAATTGAGCCAAACGTGTTTTGAGATAGGTCTGTGGATATTTTCTTTTCCAAGTCATAATTAACATCAAAACACTTAAACAGACAGCCTAAATAATTAAAAGCATTTACTTGTTACTTAATTTATGAGCACACACTATTTTCTTTCATACTGGATATTTTCCCTGAAAAGCAAGTAACTTGGTTGAAATCGTCACAGTGTACTGCCTAGTAGCTTTCCCCAACTTATGAAACGCTTTCTGTAATTGCTTCTCCGAACCTGATATCAGAACTTGGTGTCCACATATAAAAGAGCAGATAACTTAAAATTATTTAATATAAAAACTTATATTGACTGATGACTGGTTTGACACTTGGTGAAACATATTAGTACAAAGGTTTTTAAAAAACTTACCAAGTCTATGTGTGTTTTTAAAAACTTTTGTAAAAACCTATAGTAGTATCTTTCTGCCATGAACGATGGTGTTGTCCAGACATAATTCAAAAAGACTGGAGACACAGAGCACCCTTGCCTCAACCCCTGATTTGTCGGTAATTCTCTCTTACTCAAGATACTGTTATCTTTAACTTTTAGATTAGATCCTAGTTGTCTTTTGTGAAGGTATTCCTCTTCTATCCAAAATTTGCGTCTTTCAAAAAAAAAAAAAAAATCATACACTCTCACGCACATAATATTCCTTTATATATATTTTTCGCTTTTAATATGTCAAAGGCAATAGGAATACGTCTAATTGAAAATGTAATTTTACAGGTTTAGTTTAGTAACACATTTACTTAATGAAACAACCGAACCGTTTCAAATTGTTGTTAGCACACGTCTACCAAAATTCCAAATAGGTAATGCCGATTCTGCTGGCTGCCTATCACCGTGAATATTATCCATCGATTGTATCAAATAGATAGCACTAAACGACCATTTAATTTTTTGGTTGCCAGGTATCAGAAAACAAAATTATTCTGCGAAACCTGGTTGCAAGGTAAGGAACTGCAGCTGTCTATATAGTTACAGCCACCGAAGATTCTTTGAGTTCAGTAAGATTATACAGACATGTTGAAACTGTACATAAATATAAACTTAGGCCTATATCTTAAGGGACGCAAATTTCTGGAGTTTCTATGCCCTTCGAACTACACTCCTAAGTAAATTTATGATTCGTTCCAGCGAAAAATATTACGCTTGAGGGAAATTTTAATAACGTGATACAAAAATTAACTTTATACCGTAGGCCTACTGTTGTACGTTGTATGTAAAAAAGCAAAAAACAATTGTTCAGAATCGTGTATCCAAATACGTTGACGACCTTTAAAACTAAAGCCACTTTATTAAATCCATTAGACGGCGACGAGACCTAAGTTTTAAATTTACTCTCAAATAACTAAAAACAAAGACTACCCTTTTAGAGGTTTTTGTTTGCTTAGATTAAATGTAGCGGGATTATTTTTCAGTAGGCTGTGTGTGTGTGTGTGTGTGTGTGTGTGTGTGTGTGTGTGTGTGTGTGTGTGTGTGTGTGTGTGTGTGTGTGTGTGTGTGTGTGTGTGTGTGTTTTGAATGAAAACAAGTGTTGTTGTTTGGTCTGAGGTTTTATTGATCAGGAAGGTAGTGGAACTGAAGCGTCGGAACAATGAGAGCGTCGAATTGCTCTTCAAAGACAAGCTTTTGTCAACCGTCCCTTGTTCTCGCTTTTAACATCAACTTGATATTTGGCGAAGCTGTTGGCTGGGCGGAGGGGACGGAGGGGAGACAAAATAGAGGAGAAAGAAAAAACAAGCCGGATACTCTTCTTGATATCTTCACTTTATGAGACCCTTTCACGTGGACAGCCTACACAGCGAATTAAACACAAAATCCCGAATATTTTAACCGTGAAAAAAAGGCGCTTACGCTGCCGGAAATGAACGAAAAACGGGTCAAACAAATTTCTACTTCAAACACTTTACACTGTTCGACCTTTTTTTTCCTTTAAATCCGATAAAAAGGGAAATCAGATTTAAACAGTTCAGTTTGTTTTGCAATTACAAAATCCAAATAGTCAAGTCAGAAATATAAATGGAACAAATATTTTGTTATAAAAAAATATAAAATGCCTTTGATCGTCTCTTTTTCTACACACGTGCGTGCGCCTGTGTGTCACATATTTGTGTAAACAGATAAATAAAATGTCTATAAAAAGGTATACAGTATACGTATAAAAGTTGAGTTTTAATTAGCAGAGATGAAAACAGAAAACAACAGAGAGAGAGAGAGAGAGAGGAAAATTGATTAAACATATTTGTTTAGCATTAAACTCAAGTTTTCTTAGTTCAACCGTTATTAAAAAATGTGAACATTATTTCAACAGGGGCGTGTTTTTTTTATAACTTAAATCTCACATGTTTCATTTGTTTTAATCATTTAATTATTTATGGATTTAAACAATATTTCTTCCCTTTATTTCAAAAACCTTTATTAATTTTTTATCACACATTGGAAATCATGAACTATTTTCAACTTTTATTATTTATGTCGTTACAAAGAATATCTTTGTAGACAATGTATTTACATATTCGTTTAACCGTGTGTGTGTGTTGTAACGCAACATAGTTGAGGTTCCCCAACGTTACATAAAAAATTGAATGTAATATGGTCAAGGACCATACCCTGACTTAAGGTTGTTCAATAGGTCATGTGCTCGAGAAGTAACTCAAACCAGAAGGAGGCAATGACTAGTATTAAATGTATAAAAGCCAGACTAAGGAATGATTGAATGTTATGAATTGTTTGTTTTGTACTGTGACATGTTCAGGTCACAGATTATTTTATATTGTATGTTGAATATACTAAAAATGAAATAATGTTATTTGATAATAATACTTCACCAATAATTATGTTTATGTTTATATTAGATTTGTATTAATATAACCCAGTATAGTTACCAATGTTAGGTACTGTACTAAGTTATCAGTATTGTATAATGTTGAAAAATACTGTTGTTCTAATTAATGTTTATAAACTGGATCAGGAGTGTGACCAGTGTTTTAAATCTAACAAGTAGTTCTGACAATTATGTCATAAATTAATAAAGGGTTCCAGAACCAGTTAATTAATATAAAAACAAATAACCACCAGTAAATTAAAATTCATGTAATTAACTATGTAACCAATAATTAATTGTACAGTAGGTCAGGTAAAAAGAAAATTAAGTTAAAAACCAAATAATGTTATAATGGTTATAAATGAATCTATAGGCCTAAATTCCATATTAGTGAAAGGAAATTAATACCTTTTTAGCAAACCCAGTCCAACGAAACTCTAGTAAAACATTTACTGTTTAGTAAGGAAGGTTAGGGGAAAGTTTTATGTGATTCAAGATTAATCCAAGCATGGAGTATTTTATTGGAAAGAAGTAGTAATATTCTATAATGCCGGCTCAAGGATATATAGAGAACGTGGTTGTTAAGGCAACTGATATATAATAAGTTGTTGATTTTGAATAGATGGTTCTGATTGTTACAAGCTATTAGATTGAAATGAACCGATATAAAAATATATGAATAAATATAAAGGAAAGATATGTCCAAACTGATAAAGCCTTTTTTGTAAAACAATTATATTTGAACGCTAATGAATCGTACAAATTAAATAACACTCTAAATTATCAAAGAGTAAAATAAAAAAGAATTGAAAGCTTCTCACCTCAATCATTAAATAATTCCGCTGAATTTGGTATCAAACCAATTCATGCTATAAATTGAAGACCAGTAAAGAGTTAAAGCCTGAATTAACGGAAATATTTGGAAATACAGAAGACTCGGTTGACGAAATAACCTTCATTGACAGCGTAAGCTGAGATCCTAATTCCAGTTCATTGGGACCAAGAATTGTGAAGTCGCAAAAGAAGAATCGAAGCACAAGAGTTCCTGTGGGATTACCATCATCAATTCATTGAAAACCAGAGCAGTTTTACTGGGTGAAGACGATATAAACTGGATTTTGACCGCTGTTGACAAACATTCACCGCCTAATGAAGCTTTCGTCGTTTGGGTAAAAAACAAATTATTTTCATATCATTGTATTTTAAGTAAATAATTTTATTCTTTTTGTAAATTGAACAACCTTAATTATGCGTTTTACCTGGCCTTACTAATGGTTCAAAGAACTACACGAACCCTGGTATAAGAATTAATTGTCATTATTTTCAAATATATATGTTTTTAGAGTTTGAATAATTAAGAATCGATATATGTTGGGATAGTCGATTGGATCGTCTTATTGTTTGTCTGAGACAACGTAACTTGTTAAATACCAGAGAAAAATAAATAAAGTACATTGGTTGTATTAGATAACGTTTTAATCATTGCAGAGAAAATACTATATGTAGTTGGTGTAATAATTTATTAACAGATTGATACAAAAACTCCGAATAACTAACCTATAAGTATACTTATTTCTAATAACAGCGCTCCAAGTTTGCAGCTGGTGGGACGGGAGATTGCTGAACTAACTGGTTTTTTAATACTAAATTTGAACAAAATTTTGATCGTTGAGGGACTAGGGTTGAAACAAATACCACTTACATTCAGTAAATACTCCATATATATTGCTCATATTAAACAACCACTGAGAACTAAATTAAGTCTATAGAATAATACCATTATAAATTCAGGAACATAATTCTAATTTTGTGGACTTAATAATCTATGTTCTGAGGGTTTCACCGGTCACAACCGAAAGGTATATTAGTTAATAATATATTAATTAAACCAGGTAACAGCAGTTTAATAGTTACGGATCGCCACCTACAACGTATTACTTGGCGTTTGTTACACCGGAGTCTTTTATAACTAATTACACTAATAGACAAGATTTCTTTACAATTTGACGTCTCCAGCTGGTATCATACAATATAACATACGTCCTCACATAATTAACAAACAGTTCGTTACTAAATTGATTACAACAGTGGGGTTTGAATAAGACGGACATTTTCGCTAGTACCGGCACATATTGGTTTTATTACAAATTGACGCTCGCAACGTGGGGCATCATCGTCGCATCTTAACACACACATAATTAGTTTTATTACAAATTGGCGCAAAACAACGTGGAGCTTATAAAAACATTCATCACTGGAAAATAGTTTATTACAAATTGGCCAGCCCAACAGTGGGGCTTTAAGGAGAGGATATTATATAGTTTATTACAAATTTGGCGCCCAACGTGGGGCTTTAGTTAAGTAAAAAATCATATTATTTGTTACTTAACTTGAGCAGGCAACCATTAGAGGCACAGGAATGCTTAATACCAGAGGCAGATCGAAGAAGAGGGCAGAAGAGAAGGAGAAGGAAGAAGGTGGACAGGAACAAGAAATAGAATTAATCACGGACAGTGAAATGGATCAACAGACAGGTGATACAGAAGAAACTGAAATAGTTATGGATACGGAAACGGAAATAGTGGAAGAAGATGCCCAAGGGGACCAACCAGATAAAGAGGAAGCCAGAGGAGGCCTAGATTTACAAAAATTATGGGAATTAATCAAAGAAGATAATAGACAAACTAATGAAAAAATAGACAGTATCAAAGAAGATAATAGACAAACTAATGAAAAAATAGACAGTATCAAAGAAGATAATAGACAAACTAATGAAAAAATAGACAGTATTAAGGAAAGTACTAGTGAACTTTTAAGGCAAACCATAAATGAAAATAATGAACGATTGAAGGCCGATTTTAGACAAATCAATGAAAAGATAGACAGTATAAATGAAAATTCAGAAAAGCTGGAAAATAAAATAGACAGTATTAATGAGAACTCAAGAAAACAAAACGAAATTTTGAGCGAAAATTTAATCAAACAGATGAATAAAAGGTTTGACAGGAATGATGAGAGTTTGAGGCAGATTCTGGAGAATACCAGACGAATGGATGAGAAAATTGAAAACCATAATAAGGAGTTGTGGCAAATCATCAATGAACAAGGCCTAGCGTTGAGGGAAGTCATCAATGGAAGTATTATAATTGTCAATGAAACATGGAGCAAAGGAGTTGATAGCTGTGAAGTGGAAGTAAGACAGCAAATAAATGAAATTAAGGTGGATCTGGAAAAGACAGATGAACCCATCATGCAACTCAGAGTAGAAGTAGAGACCAAAATTACTCAAATAGGAAACATACAAGCGAAGACCCAAGAAAAATTTGACAAGATACCAATTGATAGAACCGGAAGAATAGAACGTATTCATGATGAAATGAAGATAGTGAGAATAAGACAAATGTGTAAAAGGAAATTAATAAATACACGGGAAGAATTGGAAATGATTAAAAGGGGATTGGTTCAGCTACATAATAGACCAATTACGGAAAACAGAGAAGTAAGGCAAGTGAGAAACTTTAAACGAACCACACTTGAATTCCCAGATGGACTAGAAGGACCAAAAAGGCCAAAACTAACTAAGGAGCATGGAGGACTTATAGAATTTATGTATGAACCATCAGAAACATTAAGAGACAGTACAGAAGAATCAGTTCAAAGGACGATGATGAGCTTGACTATAAATGACAATTTTATAGTGACAAGAGGCAAGAACTGTACAATAATGAGATATGTCACAAGGACAGAAATAACTCTATACACTAGAGAGACCCGAACAACCAGTATAGAGGAAATAATGGACCACGGTTAAACAGATTCCAAACAGAATATAATGAAAAGGGACGGATTTTATGGATTCAGGACCAAGCAACCCATTGTAAATAAAAACCCAAAATTCTAAAGAAACTGTAAGAACAACTTACTCAATAATTATTCAGAAACAGTATGATTTAAAATAAAGAGGATAAATAACTCACAATTCCAAAGGATGTAAGAACAACTTACTCAATAATTATTCATAAACAGTATGATTTAAAATAAAGAGGATAAATAACCCAAAATTCCAAAGAAACTGTAAGAACAACTTACTCAATAATTATTCAGAAACAGTATAATTTAAAGTGAAGAGACTAAAACTCCAAAATTCTAAAAGCATGTAAGGACATCTTACTCAAGTTATTTTGAAACCATATAATATAAAATGAAGAGACTAAAACCCAAAATTCCAAAGGATGTAAGAACAACTTACTCAATAATTATTCAGAAACAGTATGATTTAAAATAAAGAGGATAAATACCCCAAAATTCAAAAAATGAAGTAAGCTCAACTTACAAACAAGTATCTAAGAAAACAATTTATGAGGTATACAAGAAAGAGAATTTTAAAAAAATAAATAAATAAATAAATAAATAACACTGATTCAACCTAATAAAAAATCATCAAAACCAAAACACAAGATGAGTTTATCTGATATAATATAATAGCGAGAAATATAATTTAGAATGTAAAAAGAAATAATAATGATTGTGCCAGAAGAATATAACTACATAATGTAATGTATAGTACTAACCAAAATCTCATAACCAGCTGTATTGATCATAAAGGAATATGAGCCAATGAAGATAAGAGGATGAAGAAGCCAAAATGGAACCCTCAAAAGGATCACAAGAAAAGAAAAAAAACAAATATTTAAGAATTATCCGAAAACAAAACCCAATTAATAAATGTCAATAAAATAGCCAAGTATTGGAGATGAGAAGTGTATAATAGAAGGAAGAATTAATATGAAGAAATAATATGATCTGAGTTAAAGTACAGTGAATAATCCCTAGAATATGATTATTATTTATTATTTTATTGAAGGTCACATGATGACTACCTTACGAGGTTTATTAATGAAGATTGACTGTAGAATATTCCAGCAATCATTTAACTGGGCAGAGATGATGTTCCTCTGATCCCAGAAAGTATGTAACGGACGACGGTAATTGGTTAGCCGATAGAGCACCACCGATTCGATTCCAGTTATAATGTTAGGGAGGTTTATGAAAATTAAATATTAGAGGGAAAACTCACAAATAAATATAGAGAATTAAATAAAACCAGATCCAAAATGTATAATTAATAAAGAATGTCACAAGAATGATTATAGAAATAAGATTTAAACTTGGGAAATAATTGATTTTAAGAAGGAACGAAGAAATGATAATAAAATAACGGATAATTATGAAATATAAAAGTACTATAAATAGGAAACCAATTGGCCAGATACAAATTAGAAGTTTATTTCTTGCTAAACTTTGTTTATACCAAAATAAACTTATTTCGAAGGGGGGTGTTATGTAACGCAACATAGTTGAGGTTCCCCAACGTTACATAAAAAATTGAATGTAATATGGTCAAGGACCATACCCTGACTTAAGGTTGTTCAATAGGTCATGTGCTCGAGAAGTAACTCAAACCAGAAGGAGGCAATGACTAGTATTAAATGTATAAAAGCCAGACTAAGGAATGATTGAATGTTATGAATTGTTTGTTTTGTACTGTGACATGTTCAGGTCACAGAGTATTTTATATTGTATGTTGAATATACTAAAAATGAAATAATGTTATTTGATAATAATACTTCACCAATAATTATGTTTATGTTTATATTAGATTTGTATTAATATAACCCAGTATAGTTACCAATGTTAGGTACTGTACTAAGTTATCAGTATTGTATAATGTTGAAAAATACTGTTGTTCTAATTAATGTTTATAAACTGGATCAGGAGTGTGACCAGTGTTTTAAATCTAACAAGTAGTTCTGACAATTATGTCATAAATTAATAAAGGGTTCCAGAACCAGTTAATTAATATAAAAACAAATAACCACCAGTAAATTAAAATTCATGTAATTAACTATGTAACCAATAATTAATTGTACAGTAGGTCAGGTAAAAAGAAAATTAAGTTAAAAACCAAATAATGTTATAATGGTTATAAATGAATCTATAGGCCTAAATTCCATATTAGTGAAAGGAAATTAATACCTTTTTAGCAAACCCAGTCCAACGAAACTCTAGTAAAACATTTACTGTTTAGTAAGGAAGGTTAGGGGAAAGTTTTATGTGATTCAAGATTAATCCAAGCATGGAGTATTTTATTGGAAAGAAGTAGTAATATTCTATAATGCCGGCTCAAGGATATATAGAGAACGTGGTTGTTAAGGCAACTGATATATAATAAGTTGTTGATTTTGAATAGATGGTTCTGATTGTTACAAGCTATTAGATTGAAATGAACCGATATAAAAATATATGAATAAATATAAAGGAAAGATATGTCCAAACTGATAAAGCCTTTTTTGTAAAACAATTATATTTGAACGCTAATGAATCGTACAAATTAAATAACACTCTAAATTATCAAAGAGTAAAATAAAAAAGAATTGAAAGCTTCTCACCTCAATCATTAAATAATTCCGCTGAATTTGGTATCAAACCAATTCATGCTATAAATTGAAGACCAGTAAAGAGTTAAAGCCTGAATTAACGGAAATATTTGGAAATACAGAAGACTCGGTTGACGAAATAACCTTCATTGACAGCGTAAGCTGAGATCCTAATTCCAGTTCATTGGGACCAAGAATTGTGAAGTCGCAAAAGAAGAATCGAAGCACAAGAGTTCCTGTGGGATTACCATCATCAATTCATTGAAAACCAGAGCAGTTTTACTGGGTGAAGACGATATAAACTGGATTTTGACCGCTGTTGACAAACATTCACCGCCTAATGAAGCTTTCGTCGTTTGGGTAAAAAACAAATTATTTTCATATCATTGTATTTTAAGTAAATAATTTTATTCTTTTTGTAAATTGAACAACCTTAATTATGCGTTTTACCTGGCCTTACTAATGGTTCAAAGAACTACACGAACCCTGGTATAAGAATTAATTGTCATTATTTTCAAATATATATGTTTTTAGAGTTTGAATAATTAAGAATCGATATATGTTGGGATAGTCGATTGGATCGTCTTATTGTTTGTCTGAGACAACGTAACTTGTTAAATACCAGAGAAAAATAAATAAAGTACATTGGTTGTATTAGATAACGTTTTAATCATTGCAGAGAAAATACTATATGTAGTTGGTGTAATAATTTATTAACAGATTGATACAAAAACTCCGAATAACTAACCTATAAGTATACTTATTTCTAATAACAGCGCTCCAAGTTTGCAGCTGGTGGGACGGGAGATTGCTGAACTAACTGGTTTTTTAATACTAAATTTGAACAAAATTTTGATCGTTGAGGGACTAGGGTTGAAACAAATACCACTTACATTCAGTAAATACTCCATATATATTGCTCATATTAAACAACCACTGAGAACTAAATTAAGTCTATAGAATAATACCATTATAAATTCAGGAACATAATTCTAATTTTGTGGACTTAATAATCTATGTTCTGAGGGTTTCACCGGTCACAACCGAAAGGTATATTAGTTAATAATATATTAATTAAACCAGGTAACAGCAGTTTAATAGTTACGGATCGCCACCTACAACGTATTACTTGGCGTTTGTTACACCGGAGTCTTTTATAACTAATTACACTAATAGACAAGATTTCTTTACAATTTGACGTCTCCAGCTGGTATCATACAATATAACATACGTCCTCACATAATTAACAAACAGTTCGTTACTAAATTGATTACAACAGTGGGGTTTGAATAAGACGGACATTTTCGCTAGTACCGGCACATATTGGTTTTATTACAAATTGACGCTCGCAACGTGGGGCATCATCGTCGCATCTTAACACACACATAATTAGTTTTATTACAAATTGGCGCAAAACAACGTGGAGCTTATAAAAACATTCATCACTGGAAAATAGTTTATTACAAATTGGCCAGCCCAACAGTGGGGCTTTAAGGAGAGGATATTATATAGTTTATTACAAATTTGGCGCCCAACGTGGGGCTTTAGTTAAGTAAAAAATCATATTATTTGTTACTTAACTTGAGCAGGCAACCATTAGAGGCACAGGAATGCTTAATACCAGAGGCAGATCGAAGAAGAGGGCAGAAGAGAAGGAGAAGGAAGAAGGTGGACAGGAACAAGAAATAGAATTAATCACGGACAGTGAAATGGATCAACAGACAGGTGATACAGAAGAAACTGAAATAGTTATGGATACGGAAACGGAAATAGTGGAAGAAGATGCCCAAGGGGACCAACCAGATAAAGAGGAAGCCAGAGGAGGCCTAGATTTACAAAAATTATGGGAATTAATCAAAGAAGATAATAGACAAACTAATGAAAAAATAGACAGTATCAAAGAAGATAATAGACAAACTAATGAAAAAATAGACAGTATCAAAGAAGATAATAGACAAACTAATGAAAAAATAGACAGTATTAAGGAAAGTACTAGTGAACTTTTAAGGCAAACCATAAATGAAAATAATGAACGATTGAAGGCCGATTTTAGACAAATCAATGAAAAGATAGACAGTATAAATGAAAATTCAGAAAAGCTGGAAAATAAAATAGACAGTATTAATGAGAACTCAAGAAAACAAAACGAAATTTTGAGCGAAAATTTAATCAAACAGATGAATAAAAGGTTTGACAGGAATGATGAGAGTTTGAGGCAGATTCTGGAGAATACCAGACGAATGGATGAGAAAATTGAAAACCATAATAAGGAGTTGTGGCAAATCATCAATGAACAAGGCCTAGCGTTGAGGGAAGTCATCAATGGAAGTATTATAATTGTCAATGAAACATGGAGCAAAGGAGTTGATAGCTGTGAAGTGGAAGTAAGACAGCAAATAAATGAAATTAAGGTGGATCTGGAAAAGACAGATGAACCCATCATGCAACTCAGAGTAGAAGTAGAGACCAAAATTACTCAAATAGGAAACATACAAGCGAAGACCCAAGAAAAATTTGACAAGATACCAATTGATAGAACCGGAAGAATAGAACGGATTCATGATGAAATGAAGATAGTGAGAATAAGACAAATGTGTAAAAGGAAATTAATAAATACACGGGAAGAATTGGAAATGATTAAAAGGGGATTGGTTCAGCTACATAATAGACCAATTACGGAAAACAGAGAAGTAAGGCAAGTGAGAAACTTTAAACGAACCACACTTGAATTCCCAGATGGACTAGAAGGACTAAAAAGGCCAAAACTATCTAAGGAGCATGGAGGACTTATAGAATTTATGTATGAACCATCAGAAACATTAAGAGACAGTACAGAAGAATCAGTTCAAAGGACGATGATGAGCTTGACTATAAATGACAATTTTATAGTGACAAGAGGCAAGAACTGTACAATAATGAGATATGTCACAAGGACAGAAATAACTCTATACACTAGAGAGACCCGAACAACCAGTATAGAGGAAATAATGGACCACGGTTAAACAGATTCCAAACAGAATATAATGAAAAGGGACGGATTTTATGGATTCAGGACCAAGCAACCCATTGTAAATAAAAACCCAAAATTCTAAAGAAACTGTAAGAACAACTTACTCAATAATTATTCAGAAACAGTATGATTTAAAATAAAGAGGATAAATAACTCACAATTCCAAAGGATGTAAGAACAACTTACTCAATAATTATTCATAAACAGTATGATTTAAAATAAAGAGGATAAATAACCCAAAATTCCAAAGAAACTGTAAGAACAACTTACTCAATAATTATTCAGAAACAGTATAATTTAAAGTGAAGAGACTAAAACCCCAAAATTCTAAAAGCATGTAAGGACATCTTACTCAAGTTATTTTGAAACCATATAATATAAAATGAAGAGACTAAAACCCAAAATTCCAAAGGATGTAAGAACAACTTACTCAATAATTATTCAGAAACAGTATGATTTAAAATAAAGAGGATAAATACCCCAAAATTCAAAAAATGAAGTAAGCTCAACTTACAAACAAGTATCTAAGAAAACAATTTATGAGGTATACAAGAAAGAGAATTTTAAAAAAAAAAATAAATAAATAAATAAATAACACTGATTCAACCTAATAAAAAATCATCAAAACCAAAACACAAGATGAGTTTATCTGATATAATATAATAGCGAGAAATATAATTTATAATGTAAAAAGAAATAATAATGATTGTGCCAGAAGAATATAACTACATAATGTAATGTATAGTACTAACCAAAATCTCATAACCAGCTGTATTGATCATAAAGGAATATGAGCCAATGAAGATAAGAGAATGAAGAAGCCAAAATGGAACCCTCAAAAGGATCACAAGAAAAGAAAAAAAACAAATATTTAAGAATTATCCGAAAACAAAACCCAATTAATAAATGTCAATAAAATAGCCAAGTATTGGAGATGAGAAGTGTATAATAGAAGGAAGAATTAATATGAAGAAATAATATGATCTGAGTTAAAGTACAGTGAATAATCCCTAGAATATGATTATTATTTATTATTTTATTGAAGGTCACATGATGACTACCTTACGAGGTTTATTAATGAAGATTGACTGTAGAATATTCCAGCAATCATTTAACTGGGCAGAGATGATGTTCCTCTGATCCCAGAAAGTATGTAACGGACGACGGTAATTGGTTAGCCGATAGAGCACCACCGATTCGATTCCAGTTATAATGTTAGGGAGGTTTAGGAAAATTAAATATTAGAGGGAAAACTCACAAATAAATATAGAGAATTAAATAAAACCAGATCCAAAATGTATAATTAATAAAGAATGTCACAAGAATGATTATAGAAATAAGATTTAAACTTGGGAAATAATTGATTTTAAGAAGGAACGAAGAAATGATAATAAAATAACGGATAATTATGAAATATAAAAGTACTATAAATAGGAAACCAATTGGCCAGATACAAATTAGAAGTTTATTTCTTGCTAAACTTTGTTTATACCAAAATAAACTTATTTCGAAGGGGGGTGTTATGTAACGCAACATAGTTGAGGTTCCCCAACGTTACATAAAAAATTGAATGTAATATGGTCAAGGACCATACCCTGACTTAAGGTTGTTCAATAGGTCATGTGCTCGAGAAGTAACTCAAACCAGAAGGAGGCAATGACTAGTATTAAATGTATAAAAGCCAGACTAAGGAATGATTGAATGTTATGAATTGTTTGTTTTGTACTGTGACATGTTCAGGTCACAGAGTATTTTATATTGTATGTTGAATATACTAAAAATGAAATAATGTTATTTGATAATAATACTTCACCAATAATTATGTTTATGTTTATATTAGATTTGTATTAATATAACCCAGTATAGTTACCAATGTTAGGTACTGTACTAAGTTATCAGTATTGTATAATGTTGAAAAATACTGTTGTTCTAATTAATGTTTATAAACTGGATCAGGAGTGTGACCAGTGTTTTAAATCTAACAAGTAGTTCTGACAATTATGTCATAAATTAATAAAGGGTTCCAGAACCAGTTAATTAATATAAAAACAAATAACCACCAGTAAATTAAAATTCATGTAATTAACTATGTAACCAATAATTAATTGTACAGTAGGTCAGGTAAAAAGAAAATTAAGTTAAAAACCAAATAATGTTATAATGGTTATAAATGAATCTATAGGCCTAAATTCCATATTAGTGAAAGGAAATTAATACCTTTTTAGCAAACCCAGTCCAACGAAACTCTAGTAAAACATTTACTGTTTAGTAAGGAAGGTTAGGGGAAAGTTTTATGTGATTCAAGATTAATCCAAGCATGGAGTATTTTATTGGAAAGAAGTAGTAATATTCTATAATGCCGGCTCAAGGATATATAGAGAACGTGGTTGTTAAGGCAACTGATATATAATAAGTTGTTGATTTTGAATAGATGGTTCTGATTGTTACAAGCTATTAGATTGAAATGAACCGATATAAAAATATATGAATAAATATAAAGGAAAGATATGTCCAAACTGATAAAGCCTTTTTTGTAAAACAATTATATTTGAACGCTAATGAATCGTACAAATTAAATAACACTCTAAATTATCAATGAGTAAAATAAAAAAGAATTGAAAGCTTCTCACCTCAATCATTAAATAATTCCGCTGAATTTGGTATCAAACCAATTCATGCTATAAATTGAAGACCAGTAAAGAGTTAAAGCCTGAATTAACGGAAATATTTGGAAATACAGAAGACTCGGTTGACGAAATAACCTTCATTGACAGCGTAAGCTGAGATCCTAATTCCAGTTCATTGGGACCAAGAATTGTGAAGTCGCAAAAGAAGAATCGAAGCACAAGAGTTCCTGTGGGATTACCATCATCAATTCATTGAAAACCAGAGCAGTTTTACTGGGTGAAGACGATATAAACTGGATTTTGACCGCTGTTGACAAACATTCACCGCCTAATGAAGCTTTCGTCGTTTGGGTAAAAAACAAATTATTTTCATATCATTGTATTTTAAGTAAATAATTTTATTCTTTTTGTAAATTGAACAACCTTAATTATGCGTTTTACCTGGCCTTACTAATGGTTCAAAGAACTACACGAACCCTGGTATAAGAATTAATTGTCATTATTTTCAAATATATATGTTTTTAGAGTTTGAATAATTAAGAATCGATATATGTTGGGATAGTCGATTGGATCGTCTTATTGTTTGTCTGAGACAACGTAACTTGTTAAATACCAGAGAAAAATAAATAAAGTACATTGGTTGTATTAGATAACGTTTTAATCATTGCAGAGAAAATACTATATGTAGTTGGTGTAATAATTTATTAACAGATTGATACAAAAACTCCGAATAACTAACCTATAAGTATACTTATTTCTAATAACAGCGCTCCAAGTTTGCAGCTGGTGGGACGGGAGATTGCTGAACTAACTGGTTTTTTAATACTAAATTTGAACAAAATTTTGATCGTTGAGGGACTAGGGTTGAAACAAATACCACTTACATTCAGTAAATACTCCATATATATTGCTCATATTAAACAACCACTGAGAACTAAATTAAGTCTATAGAATAATACCATTATAAATTCAGGAACATAATTCTAATTTTGTGGACTTAATAATCTATGTTCTGAGGGTTTCACCGGTCACAACCGAAAGGTATATTAGTTAATAATATATTAATTAAACCAGGTAACAGCAGTTTAATAGTTACGGATCGCCACCTACAACGTATTACTTGGCGTTTGTTACACCGGAGTCTTTTATAACTAATTACACTAATAGACAAGATTTCTTTACAATTTGACGTCTCCAGCTGGTATCATACAATATAACATACGTCCTCACATAATTAACAAACAGTTCGTTACTAAATTGATTACAACAGTGGGGTTTGAATAAGACGGACATTTTCGCTAGTACCGGCACATATTGGTTTTATTACAAATTGACGCTCGCAACGTGGGGCATCATCGTCGCATCTTAACACACACATAATTAGTTTTATTACAAATTGGCGCAAAACAACGTGGAGCTTATAAAAACATTCATCACTGGAAAATAGTTTATTACAAATTGGCCAGCCCAACAGTGGGGCTTTAAGGAGAGGATATTATATAGTTTATTACAAATTTGGCGCCCAACGTGGGGCTTTAGTTAAGTAAAAAATCATATTATTTGTTACTTAACTTGAGCAGGCAACCATTAGAGGCACAGGAATGCTTAATACCAGAGGCAGATCGAAGAAGAGGGCAGAAGAGAAGGAGAAGGAAGAAGGTGGACAGGAACAAGAAATAGAATTAATCACGGACAGTGAAATGGATCAACAGACAGGTGATACAGAAGAAACTGAAATAGTTATGGATACGGAAACGGAAATAGTGGAAGAAGATGCCCAAGGGGACCAACCAGATAAAGAGGAAGCCAGAGGAGGCCTAGATTTACAAAAATTATGGGAATTAATCAAAGAAGATAATAGACAAACTAATGAAAAAATAGACAGTATCAAAGAAGATAATAGACAAACTAATGAAAAAATAGACAGTATTAAGGAAAGTACTAGTGAACTTTTAAGGCAAACCATAAATGAAAATAATGAACGATTGAAGGCCGATTTTAGACAAATCAATGAAAAGATAGACAGTATAAATGAAAATTCAGAAAAGCTGGAAAATAAAATAGACAGTATTAATGAGAACTCAAGAAAACAAAACGAAATTTTGAGCGAAAATTTAATCAAACAGATGAATAAAAGGTTTGACAGGAATGATGAGAGTTTGAGGCAGATTCTGGAGAATACCAGACGAATGGATGAGAAAATTGAAAACCATAATAAGGAGTTGTGGCAAATCATCAATGAACAAGGCCTAGCGTTGAGGGAAGTCATCAATGGAAGTATTATAATTGTCAATGAAACATGGAGCAAAGGAGTTGATAGCTGTGAAGTGGAAGTAAGACAGCAAATAAATGAAATTAAGGTGGATCTGGAAAAGACAGATGAACCCATCATGCAACTCAGAGTAGAAGTAGAGACCAAAATTACTCAAATAGGAAACATACAAGCGAAGACCCAAGAAAAATTTGACAAGATACCAATTGATAGAACCGGAAGAATAGAACGGATTCATGATGAAATGAAGATAGTGAGAATAAGACAAATGTGTAAAAGGAAATTAATAAATACACGGGAAGAATTGGAAATGATTAAAAGGGGATTGGTTCAGCTACATAATAGACCAATTACGGAAAACAGAGAAGTAAGGCAAGTGAGAAACTTTAAACGAACCACACTTGAATTCCCAGATGGACTAGAAGGACCAAAAAGGCCAAAACTAACTAAGGAGCATGGAGGACTTATAGAATTTATGTATGAACCATCAGAAACATTAAGAGACAGTACAGAAGAATCAGTTCAAAGGACGATGATGAGCTTGACTATAAATGACAATTTTATAGTGACAAGAGGCAAGAACTGTACAATAATGAGATATGTCACAAGGACAGAAATAACTCTATACACTAGAGAGACCCGAACAACCAGTATAGAGGAAATAATGGACCACGGTTAAACAGATTCCAAACAGAATATAATGAAAAGGGACGGATTTTATGGATTCAGGACCAAGCAACCCATTGTAAATAAAAACCCAAAATTCTAAAGAAACTGTAAGAACAACTTACTCAATAATTATTCAGAAACAGTATGATTTAAAATAAAGAGGATAAATAACTCACAATTCCAAAGGATGTAAGAACAACTTACTCAATAATTATTCATAAACAGTATGATTTAAAATAAAGAGGATAAATAACCCAAAATTCCAAAGAAACTGTAAGAACAACTTACTCAATAATTATTCAGAAACAGTATAATTTAAAGTGAAGAGACTAAAACCCCAAAATTCTAAAAGCATGTAAGGACATCTTACTCAAGTTATTTTGAAACCATATAATATAAAATGAAGAGACTAAAACCCAAAATTCCAAAGGATGTAAGAACAACTTACTCAATAATTATTCAGAAACAGTATGATTTAAAATAAAGAGGATAAATACCCCAAAATTCAAAAAATGAAGTAAGCTCAACTTACAAACAAGTATCTAAGAAAACAATTTATGAGGTATACAAGAAAGAGAATTTTAAAAAAAAAAATAAATAAATAAATAAATAACACTGATTCAACCTAATAAAAAATCATCAAAACCAAAACACAAGATGAGTTTATCTGATATAATATAATAGCGAGAAATATAATTTATAATGTAAAAAGAAATAATAATGATTGTGCCAGAAGAATATAACTACATAATGTAATGTATAGTACTAACCAAAATCTCATAACCAGCTGTATTGATCATAAAGGAATATGAGCCAATGAAGATAAGAGAATGAAGAAGCCAAAATGGAACCCTCAAAAGGATCACAAGAAAAGAAAAAAAACAAATATTTAAGAATTATCCGAAAACAAAACCCAATTAATAAATGTCAATAAAATAGCCAAGTATTGGAGATGAGAAGTGTATAATAGAAGGAAGAATTAATATGAAGAAATAATATGATCTGAGTTAAAGTACAGTGAATAATCCCTAGAATATGATTATTATTTATTATTTTATTGAAGGTCACATGATGACTACCTTACGAGGTTTATTAATGAAGATTGACTGTAGAATATTCCAGCAATCATTTAACTGGGCAGAGATGATGTTCCTCTGATCCCAGAAAGTATGTAACGGACGACGGTAATTGGTTAGCCGATAGAGCACCACCGATTCGATTCCAGTTATAATGTTAGGGAGGTTTAGGAAAATTAAATATTAGAGGGAAAACTCACAAATAAATATAGAGAATTAAATAAAACCAGATCCAAAATGTATAATTAATAAAGAATGTCACAAGAATGATTATAGAAATAAGATTTAAACTTGGGAAATAATTGATTTTAAGAAGGAACGAAGAAATGATAATAAAATAACGGATAATTATGAAATATAAAAGTACTATAAATAGGAAACCAATTGGCCAGATACAAATTAGAAGTTTATTTCTTGCTAAACTTTGTTTATACCAAAATAAACTTATTTCGAAGGGGGGTGTTATGTAACGCAACATAGTTGAGGTTCCCCAACGTTACATAAAAAATTGAATGTAATATGGTCAAGGACCATACCCTGACTTAAGGTTGTTCAATAGGTCATGTGCTCGAGAAGTAACTCAAACCAGAAGGAGGCAATGACTAGTATTAAATGTATAAAAGCCAGACTAAGGAATGATTGAATGTTATGAATTGTTTGTTTTGTACTGTGACATGTTCAGGTCACAGATTATTTTATATTGTATGTTGAATATACTAAAAATGAAATAATGTTATTTGATAATAATACTTCACCAATAATTATGTTTATGTTTATATTAGATTTGTATTAATATAACCCAGTATAGTTACCAATGTTAGGTACTGTACTAAGTTATCAGTATTGTATAATGTTGAAAAATACTGTTGTTCTAATTAATGTTTATAAACTGGATCAGGAGTGTGACCAGTGTTTTAAATCTAACAAGTAGTTCTGACAATTATGTCATAAATTAATAAAGGGTTCCAGAACCAGTTAATTAATATAAAAACAAATAACCACCAGTAAATTAAAATTCATGTAATTAACTATGTAACCAATAATTAATTGTACAGTAGGTCAGGTAAAAAGAAAATTAAGTTAAAAACCAAATAATGTTATAATGGTTATAAATGAATCTATAGGCCTAAATTCCATATTAGTGAAAGGAAATTAATACCTTTTTAGCAAACCCAGTCCAACGAAACTCTAGTAAAACATTTACTGTTTAGTAAGGAAGGTTAGGGGAAAGTTTTATGTGATTCAAGATTAATCCAAGCATGGAGTATTTTATTGGAAAGAAGTAGTAATATTCTATAATGCCGGCTCAAGGATATATAGAGAACGTGGTTGTTAAGGCAACTGATATATAATAAGTTGTTGATTTTGAATAGATGGTTCTGATTGTTACAAGCTATTAGATTGAAATGAACCGATATAAAAATATATGAATAAATATAAAGGAAAGATATGTCCAAACTGATAAAGCCTTTTTTGTAAAACAATTATATTTGAACGCTAATGAATCGTACAAATTAAATAACACTCTAAATTATCAATGAGTAAAATAAAAAAGAATTGAAAGCTTCTCACCTCAATCATTAAATAATTCCGCTGAATTTGGTATCAAACCAATTCATGCTATAAATTGAAGACCACTAAAGAGTTAAAGCCTGAATTAACGGAAATATTTGGAAATACAGAAGACTCGGTTGACGAAATAACCTTCATTGACAGCGTAAGCTGAGATCCTAATTCCAGTTCATTGGGACCAAGAATTGTGAAGTCGCAAAAGAAGAATCGAAGCACAAGAGTTCCTGTGGGATTACCATCATCAATTCATTGAAAACCAGAGCAGTTTTACTGGGTGAAGACGATATAAACTGGATTTTGACCGCTGTTGACAAACATTCACCGCCTAATGAAGCTTTCGTCGTTTGGGTAAAAAACAAATTATTTTCATATCATTGTATTTTAAGTAAATAATTTTATTCTTTTTGTAAATTGAACAACCTTAATTATGCGTTTTACCTGGCCTTACTAATGGTTCAAAGAACTACACGAACCCTGGTATAAGAATTAATTGTCATTATTTTCAAATATATATGTTTTTAGAGTTTGAATAATTAAGAATCGATATATGTTGGGATAGTCGATTGGATCGTCTTATTGTTTGTCTGAGACAACGTAACTTGTTAAATACCAGAGAAAAATAAATAAAGTACATTGGTTGTATTAGATAACGTTTTAATCATTGCAGAGAAAATACTATATGTAGTTGGTGTAATAATTTATTAACAGATTGATACAAAAACTCCGAATAACTAACCTATAAGTATACTTATTTCTAATAACAGCGCTCCAAGTTTGCAGCTGGTGGGACGGGAGATTGCTGAACTAACTGGTTTTTTAATACTAAATTTGAACAAAATTTTGATCGTTGAGGGACTAGGGTTGAAACAAATACCACTTACATTCAGTAAATACTCCATATATATTGCTCATATTAAACAACCACTGAGAACTAAATTAAGTCTATAGAATAATACCATTATAAATTCAGGAACATAATTCTAATTTTGTGGACTTAATAATCTATGTTCTGAGGGTTTCACCGGTCACAACCGAAAGGTATATTAGTTAATAATATATTAATTAAACCAGGTAACAGCAGTTTAATAGTTACGGATCGCCACCTACAACGTATTACTTGGCGTTTGTTACACCGGAGTCTTTTATAACTAATTACACTAATAGACAAGATTTCTTTACAATTTGACGTCTCCAGCTGGTATCATACAATATAACATACGTCCTCACATAATTAACAAACAGTTCGTTACTAAATTGATTACAACAGTGGGGTTTGAATAAGACGGACATTTTCGCTAGTACCGGCACATATTGGTTTTATTACAAATTGACGCTCGCAACGTGGGGCATCATCGTCGCATCTTAACACACACATAATTAGTTTTATTACAAATTGGCGCAAAACAACGTGGAGCTTATAAAAACATTCATCACTGGAAAATAGTTTATTACAAATTGGCCAGCCCAACAGTGGGGCTTTAAGGAGAGGATATTATATAGTTTATTACAAATTTGGCGCCCAACGTGGGGCTTTAGTTAAGTAAAAAATCATATTATTTGTTACTTAACTTGAGCAGGCAACCATTAGAGGCACAGGAATGCTTAATACCAGAGGCAGATCGAAGAAGAGGGCAGAAGAGAAGGAGAAGGAAGAAGGTGGACAGGAACAAGAAATAGAATTAATCACGGACAGTGAAATGGATCAACAGACAGGTGATACAGAAGAAACTGAAATAGTTATGGATACGGAAACGGAAATAGTGGAAGAAGATGCCCAAGGGGACCAACCAGATAAAGAGGAAGCCAGAGGAGGCCTAGATTTACAAAAATTATGGGAATTAATCAAAGAAGATAATAGACAAACTAATGAAAAAATAGACAGTATCAAAGAAGATAATAGACAAACTAATGAAAAAATAGACAGTATTAAGGAAAGTACTAGTGAACTTTTAAGGCAAACCATAAATGAAAATAATGAACGATTGAAGGCCGATTTTAGACAAATCAATGAAAAGATAGACAGTATAAATGAAAATTCAGAAAAGCTGGAAAATAAAATAGACAGTATTAATGAGAACTCAAGAAAACAAAACGAAATTTTGAGCGAAAATTTAATCAAACAGATGAATAAAAGGTTTGACAGGAATGATGAGAGTTTGAGGCAGATTCTGGAGAATACCAGACGAATGGATGAGAAAATTGAAAACCATAATAAGGAGTTGTGGCAAATCATCAATGAACAAGGCCTAGCGTTGAGGGAAGTCATCAATGGAAGTATTATAATTGTCAATGAAACATGGAGCAAAGGAGTTGATAGCTGTGAAGTGGAAGTAAGACAGCAAATAAATGAAATTAAGGTGGATCTGGAAAAGACAGATGAACCCATCATGCAACTCAGAGTAGAAGTAGAGACCAAAATTACTCAAATAGGAAACATACAAGCGAAGACCCAAGAAAAATTTGACAAGATACCAATTGATAGAACCGGAAGAATAGAACGGATTCATGATGAAATGAAGATAGTGAGAATAAGACAAATGTGTAAAAGGAAATTAATAAATACACGGGAAGAATTGGAAATGATTAAAAGGGGATTGGTTCAGCTACATAATAGACCAATTACGGAAAACAGAGAAGTAAGGCAAGTGAGAAACTTTAAACGAACCACACTTGAATTCCCAGATGGACTAGAAGGACCAAAAAGGCCAAAACTAACTAAGGAGCATGGAGGACTTATAGAATTTATGTATGAACCATCAGAAACATTAAGAGACAGTACAGAAGAATCAGTTCAAAGGACGATGATGAGCTTGACTATAAATGACAATTTTATAGTGACAAGAGGCAAGAACTGTACAATAATGAGATATGTCACAAGGACAGAAATAACTCTATACACTAGAGAGACCCGAACAACCAGTATAGAGGAAATAATGGACCACGGTTAAACAGATTCCAAACAGAATATAATGAAAAGGGACGGATTTTATGGATTCAGGACCAAGCAACCCATTGTAAATAAAAACCCAAAATTCTAAAGAAACTGTAAGAACAACTTACTCAATAATTATTCAGAAACAGTATGATTTAAAATAAAGAGGATAAATAACTCACAATTCCAAAGGATGTAAGAACAACTTACTCAATAATTATTCATAAACAGTATGATTTAAAATAAAGAGGATAAATAACCCAAAATTCCAAAGAAACTGTAAGAACAACTTACTCAATAATTATTCAGAAACAGTATAATTTAAAGTGAAGAGACTAAAACCCCAAAATTCTAAAAGCATGTAAGGACATCTTACTCAAGTTATTTTGAAACCATATAATATAAAATGAAGAGACTAAAACCCAAAATTCCAAAGGATGTAAGAACAACTTACTCAATAATTATTCAGAAACAGTATGATTTAAAATAAAGAGGATAAATACCCCAAAATTCAAAAAATGAAGTAAGCTCAACTTACAAACAAGTATCTAAGAAAACAATTTATGAGGTATACAAGAAAGAGAATTTTAAAAAAAAAAATAAATAAATAAATAAATAACACTGATTCAACCTAATAAAAAATCATCAAAACCAAAACACAAGATGAGTTTATCTGATATAATATAATAGCGAGAAATATAATTTATAATGTAAAAAGAAATAATAATGATTGTGCCAGAAGAATATAACTACATAATGTAATGTATAGTACTAACCAAAATCTCATAACCAGCTGTATTGATCATAAAGGAATATGAGCCAATGAAGATAAGAGAATGAAGAAGCCAAAATGGAACCCTCAAAAGGATCACAAGAAAAGAAAAAAAACAAATATTTAAGAATTATCCGAAAACAAAACCCAATTAATAAATGTCAATAAAATAGCCAAGTATTGGAGATGAGAAGTGTATAATAGAAGGAAGAATTAATATGAAGAAATAATATGATCTGAGTTAAAGTACAGTGAATAATCCCTAGAATATGATTATTATTTATTATTTTATTGAAGGTCACATGATGACTACCTTACGAGGTTTATTAATGAAGATTGACTGTAGAATATTCCAGCAATCATTTAACTGGGCAGAGATGATGTTCCTCTGATCCCAGAAAGTATGTAACGGACGACGGTAATTGGTTAGCCGATAGAGCACCACCGATTCGATTCCAGTTATAATGTTAGGGAGGTTTAGGAAAATTAAATATTAGAGGGAAAACTCACAAATAAATATAGAGAATTAAATAAAACCAGATCCAAAATGTATAATTAATAAAGAATGTCACAAGAATGATTATAGAAATAAGATTTAAACTTGGGAAATAATTGATTTTAAGAAGGAACGAAGAAATGATAATAAAATAACGGATAATTATGAAATATAAAAGTACTATAAATAGGAAACCAATTGGCCAGATACAAATTAGAAGTTTATTTCTTGCTAAACTTTGTTTATACCAAAATAAACTTATTTCGAAGGGGGGTGTTATGTAACGCAACATAGTTGAGGTTCCCCAACGTTACATAAAAAATTGAATGTAATATGGTCAAGGACCATACCCTGACTTAAGGTTGTTCAATAGGTCATGTGCTCGAGAAGTAACTCAAACCAGAAGGAGGCAATGACTAGTATTAAATGTATAAAAGCCAGACTAAGGAATGATTGAATGTTATGAATTGTTTGTTTTGTACTGTGACATGTTCAGGTCACAGATTATTTTATATTGTATGTTGAATATACTAAAAATGAAATAATGTTATTTGATAATAATACTTCACCAATAATTATGTTTATGTTTATATTAGATTTGTATTAATATAACCCAGTATAGTTACCAATGTTAGGTACTGTACTAAGTTATCAGTATTGTATAATGTTGAAAAATACTGTTGTTCTAATTAATGTTTATAAACTGGATCAGGAGTGTGACCAGTGTTTTAAATCTAACAAGTAGTTCTGACAATTATGTCATAAATTAATAAAGGGTTCCAGAACCAGTTAATTAATATAAAAACAAATAACCACCAGTAAATTAAAATTCATGTAATTAACTATGTAACCAATAATTAATTGTACAGTAGGTCAGGTAAAAAGAAAATTAAGTTAAAAACCAAATAATGTTATAATGGTTATAAATGAATCTATAGGCCTAAATTCCATATTAGTGAAAGGAAATTAATACCTTTTTAGCAAACCCAGTCCAACGAAACTCTAGTAAAACATTTACTGTTTAGTAAGGAAGGTTAGGGGAAAGTTTTATGTGATTCAAGATTAATCCAAGCATGGAGTATTTTATTGGAAAGAAGTAGTAATATTCTATAATGCCGGCTCAAGGATATATAGAGAACGTGGTTGTTAAGGCAACTGATATATAATAAGTTGTTGATTTTGAATAGATGGTTCTGATTGTTACAAGCTATTAGATTGAAATGAACCGATATAAAAATATATGAATAAATATAAAGGAAAGATATGTCCAAACTGATAAAGCCTTTTTTGTAAAACAATTATATTTGAACGCTAATGAATCGTACAAATTAAATAACACTCTAAATTATCAATGAGTAAAATAAAAAAGAATTGAAAGCTTCTCACCTCAATCATTAAATAATTCCGCTGAATTTGGTATCAAACCAATTCATGCTATAAATTGAAGACCACTAAAGAGTTAAAGCCTGAATTAACGGAAATATTTGGAAATACAGAAGACTCGGTTGACGAAATAACCTTCATTGACAGCGTAAGCTGAGATCCTAATTCCAGTTCATTGGGACCAAGAATTGTGAAGTCGCAAAAGAAGAATCGAAGCACAAGAGTTCCTGTGGGATTACCATCATCAATTCATTGAAAACCAGAGCAGTTTTACTGGGTGAAGACGATATAAACTGGATTTTGACCGCTGTTGACAAACATTCACCGCCTAATGAAGCTTTCGTCGTTTGGGTAAAAAACAAATTATTTTCATATCATTGTATTTTAAGTAAATAATTTTATTCTTTTTGTAAATTGAACAACCTTAATTATGCGTTTTACCTGGCCTTACTAATGGTTCAAAGAACTACACGAACCCTGGTATAAGAATTAATTGTCATTATTTTCAAATATATATGTTTTTAGAGTTTGAATAATTAAGAATCGATATATGTTGGGATAGTCGATTGGATCGTCTTATTGTTTGTCTGAGACAACGTAACTTGTTAAATACCAGAGAAAAATAAATAAAGTACATTGGTTGTATTAGATAACGTTTTAATCATTGCAGAGAAAATACTATATGTAGTTGGTGTAATAATTTATTAACAGATTGATACAAAAACTCCGAATAACTAACCTATAAGTATACTTATTTCTAATAACAGCGCTCCAAGTTTGCAGCTGGTGGGACGGGAGATTGCTGAACTAACTGGTTTTTTAAT
Source organism: Magicicada septendecula (assembly GCA_034769895.1). Lineage (NCBI taxonomy): Eukaryota > Metazoa > Arthropoda > Insecta > Hemiptera > Cicadidae > Magicicada > Magicicada septendecula. The sequence continues at coordinate 176,704,280 of CM068371.1, read as the reverse complement.
ACTAAATTTGAACAAAATTTTGATCGTTGAGGGACTAGGGTTGAAACAAATACCACTTACATTCAGTAAATACTCCATATATATTGCTCATATTAAACAACCACTGAGAACTAAATTAAGTCTATAGAATAATACCATTATAAATTCAGGAACATAATTCTAATTTTGTGGACTTAATAATCTATGTTCTGAGGGTTTCACCGGTCACAACCGAAAGGTATATTAGTTAATAATATATTAATTAAACCAGGTAACAGCAGTTTAATAGTTACGGATCGCCACCTACAACGTATTACTTGGCGTTTGTTACACCGGAGTCTTTTATAACTAATTACACTAATAGACAAGATTTCTTTACAATTTGACGTCTCCAGCTGGTATCATACAATATAACATACGTCCTCACATAATTAACAAACAGTTCGTTACTAAATTGATTACAACAGTGGGGTTTGAATAAGACGGACATTTTCGCTAGTACCGGCACATATTGGTTTTATTACAAATTGACGCTCGCAACGTGGGGCATCATCGTCGCATCTTAACACACACATAATTAGTTTTATTACAAATTGGCGCAAAACAACGTGGAGCTTATAAAAACATTCATCACTGGAAAATAGTTTATTACAAATTGGCCAGCCCAACAGTGGGGCTTTAAGGAGAGGATATTATATAGTTTATTACAAATTTGGCGCCCAACGTGGGGCTTTAGTTAAGTAAAAAATCATATTATTTGTTACTTAACTTGAGCAGGCAACCATTAGAGGCACAGGAATGCTTAATACCAGAGGCAGATCGAAGAAGAGGGCAGAAGAGAAGGAGAAGGAAGAAGGTGGACAGGAACAAGAAATAGAATTAATCACGGACAGTGAAATGGATCAACAGACAGGTGATACAGAAGAAACTGAAATAGTTATGGATACGGAAACGGAAATAGTGGAAGAAGATGCCCAAGGGGACCAACCAGATAAAGAGGAAGCCAGAGGAGGCCTAGATTTACAAAAATTATGGGAATTAATCAAAGAAGATAATAGACAAACTAATGAAAAAATAGACAGTATCAAAGAAGATAATAGACAAACTAATGAAAAAATAGACAGTATCAAAGAAGATAATAGACAAACTAATGAAAAAATAGACAGTATTAAGGAAAGTACTAGTGAACTTTTAAGGCAAACCATAAATGAAAATAATGAACGATTGAAGGCCGATTTTAGACAAATCAATGAAAAGATAGACAGTATAAATGAAAATTCAGAAAAGCTGGAAAATAAAATAGACAGTATTAATGAGAACTCAAGAAAACAAAACGAAATTTTGAGCGAAAATTTAATCAAACAGATGAATAAAAGGTTTGACAGGAATGATGAGAGTTTGAGGCAGATTCTGGAGAATACCAGACGAATGGATGAGAAAATTGAAAACCATAATAAGGAGTTGTGGCAAATCATCAATGAACAAGGCCTAGCGTTGAGGGAAGTCATCAATGGAAGTATTATAATTGTCAATGAAACATGGAGCAAAGGAGTTGATAGCTGTGAAGTGGAAGTAAGACAGCAAATAAATGAAATTAAGGTGGATCTGGAAAAGACAGATGAACCCATCATGCAACTCAGAGTAGAAGTAGAGACCAAAATTACTCAAATAGGAAACATACAAGCGAAGACCCAAGAAAAATTTGACAAGATACCAATTGATAGAACCGGAAGAATAGAACGGATTCATGATGAAATGAAGATAGTGAGAATAAGACAAATGTGTAAAAGGAAATTAATAAATACACGGGAAGAATTGGAAATGATTAAAAGGGGATTGGTTCAGCTACATAATAGACCAATTACGGAAAACAGAGAAGTAAGGCAAGTGAGAAACTTTAAACGAACCACACTTGAATTCCCAGATGGACTAGAAGGACCAAAAAGGCCAAAACTAACTAAGGAGCATGGAGGACTTATAGAATTTATGTATGAACCATCAGAAACATTAAGAGACAGTACAGAAGAATCAGTTCAAAGGACGATGATGAGCTTGACTATAAATGACAATTTTATAGTGACAAGAGGCAAGAACTGTACAATAATGAGATATGTCACAAGGACAGAAATAACTCTATACACTAGAGAGACCCGAACAACCAGTATAGAGGAAATAATGGACCACGGTTAAACAGATTCCAAACAGAATATAATGAAAAGGGACGGATTTTATGGATTCAGGACCAAGCAACCCATTGTAAATAAAAACCCAAAATTCTAAAGAAACTGTAAGAACAACTTACTCAATAATTATTCAGAAACAGTATGATTTAAAATAAAGAGGATAAATAACTCACAATTCCAAAGGATGTAAGAACAACTTACTCAATAATTATTCAGAAACAGTATGATTTAAAATAAAGAGGATAAATAACCCAAAATTCCAAAGAAACTGTAAGAACAACTTACTCAATAATTATTCAGAAACAGTATAATTTAAAGTGAAGAGACTAAAACCCCAAAATTCTAAAAGCATGTAAGGACATCTTACTCAAGTTATTTTGAAACCATATAATATAAAATGAAGAGACTAAAACCCAAAATTCCAAAGGATGTAAGAACAACTTACTCAATAATTATTCAGAAACAGTATGATTTAAAATAAAGAGGATAAATACCCCAAAATTCAAAAAATGAAGTAAGCTCAACTTACAAACAAGTATCTAAGAAAACAATTTATGAGGTATACAAGAAAGAGAATTTAAAAAAAAAAATAAATAAATAAATAAATAACACTGATTCAACCTAATAAAAAATCATCAAAACCAAAACACAAGATGAGTTTATCTGATATAATATAATAGCGAGAAATATAATTTAGAATGTAAAAAGAAATAATAATGATTGTGCCAGAAGAATATAACTACATAATGTAATGTATAGTACTAACCAAAATCTCATAACCAGCTGTATTGATCATAAAGGAATATGAGCCAATGAAGATAAGAGAATGAAGAAGCCAAAATGGAACCCTCAAAAGGATCACAAGAAAAGAAAAAAAACAAATATTTAAGAATTATCCGAAAACAAAACCCAATTAATAAATGTCAATAAAATAGCCAAGTATTGGAGATGAGAAGTGTATAATAGAAGGAAGAATTAATATGAAGAAATAATATGATCTGAGTTAAAGTACAGTGAATAATCCCTAGAATATGATTATTATTTATTATTTTATTGAAGGTCACATGATGACTACCTTACGAGGTTTATTAATGAAGATTGACTGTAGAATATTCCAGCAATCATTTAACTGGGCAGAGATGATGTTCCTCTGATCCCAGAAAGTATGTAACGGACGACGGTAATTGGTTAGCCGATAGAGCACCACCGATTCGATTCCAGTTATAATGTTAGGGAGGTTTAGGAAAATTAAATATTAGAGGGAAAACTCACAAATAAATATAGAGAATTAAATAAAACCAGATCCAAAATGTATAATTAATAAAGAATGTCACAAGAATGATTATAGAAATAAGATTTAAACTTGGGAAATAATTGATTTTAAGAAGGAACGAAGAAATGATAATAAAATAACGGATAATTATGAAATATAAAAGTACTATAAATAGGAAACCAATTGGCCAGATACAAATTAGAAGTTTATTTCTTGCTAAACTTTGTTTATACCAAAATAAACTTATTTCGAAGGGGGGTGTTATGTAACGCAACATAGTTGAGGTTCCCCAACGTTACATAAAAAATTGAATGTAATATGGTCAAGGACCATACCCTGACTTAAGGTTGTTCAATAGGTCATGTGCTCGAGAAGTAACTCAAACCAGAAGGAGGCAATGACTAGTATTAAATGTATAAAAGCCAGACTAAGGAATGATTGAATGTTATGAATTGTTTGTTTTGTACTGTGACATGTTCAGGTCACAGATTATTTTATATTGTATGTTGAATATACTAAAAATGAAATAATGTTATTTGATAATAATACTTCACCAATAATTATGTTTATGTTTATATTAGATTTGTATTAATATAACCCAGTATAGTTACCAATGTTAGGTACTGTACTAAGTTATCAGTATTGTATAATGTTGAAAAATACTGTTGTTCTAATTAATGTTTATAAACTGGATCAGGAGTGTGACCAGTGTTTTAAATCTAACAAGTAGTTCTGACAATTATGTCATAAATTAATAAAGGGTTCCAGAACCAGTTAATTAATATAAAAACAAATAACCACCAGTAAATTAAAATTCATGTAATTAACTATGTAACCAATAATTAATTGTACAGTAGGTCAGGTAAAAAGAAAATTAAGTTAAAAACCAAATAATGTTATAATGGTTATAAATGAATCTATAGGCCTAAATTCCATATTAGTGAAAGGAAATTAATACCTTTTTAGCAAACACAGTCCAACGAAACTCTAGTAAAACATTTACTGTTTAGTAAGGAAGGTTAGGGGAAAGTTTTATGTGATTCAAGATTAATCCAAGCATGGAGTATTTTATTGGAAAGAAGTAGTAATATTCTATAATGCCGGCTCAAGGATATATAGAGAACGTGGTTGTTAAGGCAACTGATATATAATAAGTTGTTGATTTTGAATAGATGGTTCTGATTGTTACAAGCTATTAGATTGAAATGAACCGATATAAAAATATATGAATAAATATAAAGGAAAGATATGTCCAAACTGATAAAGCCTTTTTTGTAAAACAATTATATTTGAACGCTAATGAATCGTACAAATTAAATAACACTCTAAATTATCAATGAGTAAAATAAAAAAGAATTGAAAGCTTCTCACCTCAATCATTAAATAATTCCGCTGAATTTGGTATCAAACCAATTCATGCTATAAATTGAAGACCAGTAAAGAGTTAAAGCCTGAATTAACGGAAATATTTGGAAATACAGAAGACTCGGTTGACGAAATAACCTTCATTGACAGCGTAAGCTGAGATCCTAATTCCAGTTCATTGGGACCAAGAATTGTGAAGTCGCAAAAGAAGAATCGAAGCACAAGAGTTCCTGTGGGATTACCATCATCAATTCATTGAAAACCAGAGCAGTTTTACTGGGTGAAGACGATATAAACTGGATTTTGACCGCTGTTGACAAACATTCACCGCCTAATGAAGCTTTCGTCGTTTGGGTAAAAAACAAATTATTTTCATATCATTGTATTTTAAGTAAATAATTTTATTCTTTTTGTAAATTGAACAACCTTAATTATGCGTTTTACCTGGCCTTACTAATGGTTCAAAGAACTACACGAACCCTGGTATAAGAATTAATTGTCATTATTTTCAAATATGTATGTTTTTAGAGTTTGAATAATTAAGAATCGATATATGTTGGGATAGTCGATTGGATCGTCTTATTGTTTGTCTGAGACAACGTAACTTGTTAAATACCAGAGAAAAATAAATAAAGTACATTGGTTGTATTAGATAACGTTTTAATCATTGCAGAGAAAATACTATATGTAGTTGGTGTAATAATTTATTAACAGATTGATACAAAAACTCCGAATAACTAACCTATAAGTATACTTATTTCTAATAACAGCGCTCCAAGTTTGCAGCTGGTGGGACGGGAGATTGCTGAACTAACTGGTTTTTTAATACTAAATTTGAACAAAATTTTGATCGTTGAGGGACTAGGGTTGAAACAAATACCACTTACATTCAGTAAATACTCCATATATATTGCTCATATTAAACAACCACTGAGAACTAAATTAAGTCTATAGAATAATACCATTATAAATTCAGGAACATAATTCTAATTTTGTGGACTTAATAATCTATGTTCTGAGGGTTTCACCGGTCACAACCGAAAGGTATATTAGTTAATAATATATTAATTAAACCAGGTAACAGCAGTTTAATAGTTACGGATCGCCACCTACAACGTATTACTTGGCGTTTGTTACACCGGAGTCTTTTATAACTAATTACACTAATAGACAAGATTTCTTTACAATTTGACGTCTCCAGCTGGTATCATACAATATAACATACGTCCTCACATAATTAACAAACAGTTCGTTACTAAATTGATTACAACAGTGGGGTTTGAATAAGACGGACATTTTCGCTAGTACCGGCACATATTGGTTTTATTACAAATTGACGCTCGCAACGTGGGGCATCATCGTCGCATCTTAACACACACATAATTAGTTTTATTACAAATTGGCGCAAAACAACGTGGAGCTTATAAAAACATTCATCACTGGAAAATAGTTTATTACAAATTGGCCAGCCCAACAGTGGGGCTTTAAGGAGAGGATATTATATAGTTTATTACAGTGTGTGTGTGTGTGTGTGTGTGTGTGTGTGTGTGTGTGTGTGTGTGTGTGTGTGTGTGTGTGTGTGTGTGTGTGTGTGTGTGTGTGTGTGTGTGTGTGTGTGTGTGTGTGTGTGTGTGTGTGTGTGAACAAGAAGAAAAAGAATACTTTGCAGGCAGAAGGTTTCATGTATACGTAGCCTATGGTAAACCTATATTTAATATCATGTAGGCCTGCAATTTACTATTATATGTAACAGTGTACTTAATACTAATCGAGATCATTATTAGTAGGTATACTGGCGAAATAAATTTTCGCGGATTTTTAAATGAATTTATATGTAGGCCTATATATTTACACATAAATTCACATGCACGTGTGCTAACTTAAAACACAAATTTCTCTTTACTACGTCTTTCAACCTACGAGAGATAAACTGCGGTTGATGAATGCTAATTGTGGCAACGTGGACACAAAACGGTAATCTCATCTTACTAACGATTCAATCTGACTGGGTGCACACAGACATTGTTGGGAAGTGCCGCCCAACTAAGAACACATCATTGCGTCAAAGGTTTTCGAATGTTAATCTCATGACCGAGCGGGCTATACAAATTTAGACAATGTCACAGACAGGTATACCAGTACAGCAAGAAAAAGTTTTTGAATAAGAAATTTCTAGCACGGAAAACTGATGTTTGCACGAACCTTTTTCGGTACGTCATGTACTGTAAACTCTTAAGTATTGTTGCAGGAGAACAATAAAAGTTAATTAGATGGAAAGCGATCAGCGCTTTTTGTCTTAATCCTCGTATAGAAGCGAAGCGCAAGAGCAAAATTGATCCATTTTGTGTGTGCGCGAGCGTACAAGCTCACGCACGATGCGCGTATCTGCAGGATAGCCTGTGTGCAGTAATAAACTCATTTTTAAAAGGTTTTTAGCGGCGCCGGTCTTAACGTTTAAATTTTACGGTCGCCTTGCATTGTACAGAAGTGCACACACCAAGTGTTATTAATAATTTTATTATCATCGTCATCTTGTTGTCGTTGCGAAACGAGCGCGCGCCGCGGTCATTACGCACCTGCCTTTTCTGCGTTCAGCACAAACGTAGCGTAATTTCAGTATAATAAATGGATATTACGTTTGTGCGAAGGCGGCGGCTAAATTGCGTACGTTGGCGGAAATGAAATCCACGAATTACGCCAGGTTACGTTGTGATAACCTTATCATAATGTTGATAAAGAAAAGAGTCTTACTTAATCCGGGCCATAACAGCCGCCGCCTTTATGATATTTTTATTACAAAGAACAAAAACCTTATTCTAAGGGAACAAAACAAGAAAGCTTTTTCATGCTTTACCTCCTACCCTTCTCACACTCTTGCCGTGTGCTTGTGTGAAGATATTTATTTTTTATGATTTTTGTTTCCCTTCGTTGTTTATTCGGTTTTTATTTAATCGTGTAGCCGTCCTGCTTTCTTTCTTTCTTTCTTTTTAGAAAGCGCAATCAAAAAAATTAAAACTCAAGAATTATTAAAACAGTAGACGAGAACTTAAATTTTGCGAGGTATGCAGTCCTCTGGCTTTGATTTTTATATAATATAGCTTATTGAAATTGTTATTTACCAACGCGTACGGTGCTACACATACCTAACACTTAAAGAAGTATCATCCACGTTAGGAATTTTCATCTGTCTGTGCCTCTATTACCCTCTGTACTGAGCCGTCTTCGCCCATGTCATTAAAATTTTATGTTCAATGATTTCTCGAGGCCTTTGTTTCCTTGTCAAGGGTTGTCAACCGCAAATGAGTTTGTTCTTAACTTTTACCACTTAATTTCACTGGTATTTCTCTTATGCAGTCTAATTCAATGTGTTTATTTTTTTCTTCAACTATTGGTTACATCTCTCAGACTTTAACTCTATTGTTCCTTACTTCTATTAAGCTTAATACCGAACCTGTAGAGTCTTTGTTAATACTCGTTTGTCTTCCGTACACGATAATATATTGGCTTACCGGGGTAAATGGTAAACATATAGCCTATTTTTTATGTGCCGTTGTTCATATTTTGCACGACAAACGCAAATTTCACGTTAATTTAATCAGCATTTATTATTCTTTCAGAATCGTGACAGTCTTAATGTTATTCTTATTCATTAACGGAAAATGCCAAAATTTCATTAAGAAAGTATTGACTTAGAGAACAGCCACCACATGTTACGTATAGGCTTTGACGTACAGATAGTGTCCTTGTCAGTAATTTCTGTACATAACAAATTCAGGTCAACATGATACAGCAAGAGGGTAGTAATCTTCCAGCTGTATTAGTAGGGACTGGTAGGCTACATTTCATATTAGTATTGGTGAGAAACTTTAAGTCGAAGACATCCTTGCTACATCGATTTAGAACGTCTGACCAATATAAAATAATTATCCTTTCCGCACTTGAAGAGAAACAGTACAGATATCTGGACATTAAAATGGGTACGCAGGCTTGGAGAAGTACTTTAATGTAAGGGAACCTTAATTTTACAGAATTCTTTACCTTTATCTGTACTTTTCAGCATACTGTTCCGTTTTAATTTTTACGTTATCCTTCATTCTCACTTGTGCTGCCGTCTCGTAGTTTCAATGGCGGGTCCCGAATTTGTTTAATTTGGGCGGAGGTTAATCACAAATCGTGAAATCTGTCGACACATTCCCAACAATTTGATCACTGTACAATCAACATCTTGCTGTCAAAATGGATTCATTTTTTCGTTCTTTGACGTTTAATTTTTTCATTTTTTATTTGCACTGATAGCACATACGTACATTATTTTAGCATTACAGTAAACAAAATGGAGTGATATGGTTATGATAAGGCCTAGACTCCCTGAAACCTCCCCAACGCATGGGGCAAAGTTTTCCCCATCTGGGGCTGGATAGACATCGACGTTCTGATAAACGACGCACCTTGAGATGGTCCTGTTTTGAAAGCAAAGAAATAACTACTGCACTACTTCCTCCTTTTTTCCGCATCAGATATTGAGAGTATTCCAGTATGACCGCCAAAATCTTCCAAAATTATTTTGAATAGCGTTTGGTCTTTGTGTTTTTTGTGTTAGACTGTGTATTAGAGATGTCTATCAATTAATATTTATAAATACAGCATATTTTATTCATAAATGTAATATACATACAAATTTATAAATATTTATATTAAATCACACTAGGACATGATTTTTTAAACTCTATAGATTCAGTTAATATTAATTTTCCTACTTATTATGTATTTGTAAGCTGGACATACAGAGTTCTTGGCCAAATTATTAGGCCAGCGATTAAGAAAAATAAAAATTTTCAGTTTTAGTTATAAATTATGTCCACTTTGTCTATACTTCACAACAGTTAAACAGTGTTAATTTACATGGTATTTTGTAAGGAAAATAGAATTTTTATACCTACTGTGTATATGGTGGGAAGAACACTAGAGCCACCGTATGTAACTTCAATGTTACATAACACACCAAAGACTGTTCATGAGAGCCATGAAGTCTCAACCCAGTTAAGAACGTATTGGAGCTTTTAAAACAGGAAATAGGAAGGACAAAAGTGACTAATAAAATATAACTCATTGCCAGAATAATTTACACTAGAATCCCAATGATTCTTTAAAGGAAATTGCGTTAAAAATATATTCAGGAGGATCGAAAGTGTTGTCAAGGTCAAAGTAGATATAAAACAATCTAATAACAGAGAGGTTCGATTTTGTCCGTTTTAAGTTACTTAAATTTACGTAAAACTAAATTTTCTTAATTTCTATTATTATTTCTTATTGACCAATAAGAACACAAAATAATTGTTGATTTTCAGTTGGTTCTTATAGCGTCCTAATAATTTGCCAATCCTAATTTAGCGTCCCGTTAAAATTATAATTATTTAAGCAGTAAATTAGATTAGATTGAAGACAATAGTCTGTGTATTTAATCTCTTCATTTCATAAGTATGTTTAAGCTCTGCTGAATTTGACACTGGTGGCGGGGCTTAGGCGAGTCTCTGTATTTGAGCGAGCACAGTACATACTCTCTGAACTTGTATACAATGAGAAACTCGGCGGCAAACAGCGGCCTCTGTCACAGTCCCCTGTAAATGGGTTTATAACGCCAACTTATGCGTCATAATGCACTTAACGCTTTCTGATATAAACAGATTAGCCCCGCTCGGCGACTGGCAATTGAATTTCTGTTGCGGTAATGGGAAGTGTCCGAAATCTAATGGATCAGAGAAACAGTAGCCATAATACTAAACTTCGTCGACAGCTGTGCTGGAAGCGTGGATTTTATTTTCACCGGAGAAAAGAATGATATGCTTTGTAAGGTTAATATTCATATGCAAGAAAGGTTAATTTCCTTATATTACTTCTGTCTCTTCTGTGTTAGAAACACAGGAGCGGATAGCGAATGCTTTATAAACTATTGCGGTGTTGTCAGGAAAACACTTTCATATATTTCGCGTGTCGAAATTTACACATACACGTTTTACACTTGTGCGAGATTGTCCCCGGCAATCCTTTTTTTGACTCTTTCTGCGTCGAGTGTAGGCTATACACCGTGATGTATTCATTAGCGGCGGATTGATCGCGCGTCGTGCCGCTACCGACAGCGGCCCATCAATAATTCACGCGACACTACGCTGTACGTGTCCCGTTACGCGGGGATATCATTAACGTGGTAATTACGGGATTTTTAGAGGGAGTGATCGTTATCGTGTAATCAGGTAATTACAGGCCATGGAAATACCGCTGCCTTATGCGGATACGGCGTAGAACATCTTTTATTCATGTATATAAGTTTTTTATTTACAGGCGGGACTCTCTCATTTCGCACAAAGGATATCAGAAACGGTGTGTCGAGAGGTTATAACCGCCCGGGTTCAATTCGAGGTCTGTTATTGTACAGCTAACGAGAGCTACTGCATTGTAAACACAGTCGAGGTGTAGTAACTATCACAGAAAGCACATTGAGAGGCGTATTTACAGGGGGCGAACAGGACCGTACTCCCCCCCCAGAGGGTAAAAAAATTGACGAATTTTGTTAATCTCGTAGTTTTTAGGGGCTGTTTTATTATTTTTGCAGCTGTGTACGCTAGTAAATTAATAACTCTTTTTTTAAATATACAAACTGGTGTGTTACACAGCTTTAGCGTATACGTTTGAAATATGGCCAGCAGAATAAGGGAAGGACAAATAAAATGGAGGCAGCATATCGAGATAATGGAAGATATGAGACTACGTAAATAAGTAATAAGGTACAGACCTCAAGGAAGACGAGACCAAGGAAGAGATGGCTTCAGTGAAGGTGGAACAGGCTGTAAGCCTATACCTTGACGTGGAGAAGAAGAACGAGATTGATGCTCCCCCTTCTCTCTCTCTCTCTCTCTCTCTCTCTCTCTCTCTCTCTCTCTCTCTCTCTCTCTCTCTCTCTCTCTCTCTCTCTCTCTCTCTCTCTCTCTATCTATCTATCTGTCTCTCTATCTATCTGTCTCTCTATCTAATCATTTGCATACTTGCATCTACTAAATTGGGCGTTTCACTCGACCTGAAAAAAATATCCAAGAGTAGATCGCACTCCTGCACTCCGGCACAGTTTCCTAAAGCTACTTTCGGTTTGGTAATTATATTTTTGTTTACATCTTTCCTCCACAGCTGTAGCTACTAGCTCTCCACCACGTCTGACTCCAAGAAGCAATCAGTTGTAATCCATATAATTACGTATAAATTAATTGTCTTCATAATTAGTCTGAGTATAAATACGTCTGTTTAACTCTGTGCATTAACGAATCCAGTAAAATTTAACTAGATATGAACATGTGTACGGATATGTATCAAATAGATGTAAAATGGCTGTAGGTGTGTAAGTATAAAATTCTTATTTGGTGTAAAACTGTAATAGCATAACACTGCAACGGCGTATTACGGAGCCAGACTGTAATGTGTGTAATTTTTTTATGAACCGAAAATACATTGCGTTTCTTCACTAGTTTGAGAATTGTTACAAACAATGAAGGAATACTGTACATGAGTCTATACTCTACAGAATTTGTAAGTAAAAACGCACAAATTTTTAATAACATCATTAACGTATTCTTATAAAACGGTATAATTGTCCTTGGCGCGCCAACACTGTCTTCAGCCTACATAATCGTACTACAAAAAAAGACTTAAATTACATTTGACTTACGGTTTAGTGTAAAAAATTTGTTTGTGGTGTGGCGTGTGTAGTTTTATATTTAAAACGAAAAAACGCCACATCTCTGCACGGGCAATAGAATTTATCATCATCTTCACTCCAAGGACTAGGCCTTAGACCTGTTTCGGAACCCATCTCCTCCTCGGTCTACCGACATCTCTCTTCCCAGTAGGGTGATAACCCAAGGCAGCCACGGGTAGATGGATATCAGGCATGCGATTCAAGTGTTCACTTGAATGAAAAAATCTCCTTCGGTGGTCTTCAATCTTCTGGTGCAATGATGCAATGTTTAAATCGCGTCTAATATCCTCCTTCCTTCTCCGATCCAAGAGAGAACAACCTTGCGTCCCTCTTAGAAATTTCATTTCGGCTGCCTGAATCCACGTCCCTTTTAACAAGAGTCCATGTCTCACTAGCATATAGGAATGTGGGAACAGCCACAGTTTTATAAAATTTCATTCGGGTATCCTTCCGTGTTTTATTTTTCAGGTACCTATGAATCGTTCCACAGATGCCTCTAAATTTTGTTAGCTTACTATCCCAATCAGTATCACTTCCGTATGAGATATTACAACCAAGGTAATTAAAACGACTAACCTGATCCAAAATCTGATTATTCACGACTGCCTTAGTTCTTACAGGATACCTGCCCTGAAATGCCATCGTTTTAGATTTTGTAGCTGAGATCTGTAGCCGTCTTGTATGATCCTATTGAACATAAATATCGCTCGCTGTAACTGGTCTTCTGTTTTCTCTATCATTACCTTGTCATCTGCATAAAGCAATGCATTCACATTAATATTTCGCTGAAGTGATATTCCCGAGTCAATCCCCGGAATCTATAGAATCTAATAAAAAATTTACAGGCATTGCACAAATGCAATCCACAGAGAAGGGCATTGAAAATGCTTCAATAAATCTAAATAATATATATATTTATGTTCATTCACCAATCAATGAATTCATTCTTCATTTACCAATGTACAGATTATAAGTTAAATGTAGTCGCATTCATTTAAGCGAAGTTTTATATGTGTACTACGTTATTGACAACAAAGAAGTAGTTTCTATGGAAACTCACCGGTTCCCATTTTCAATGTTAAAAATTAATGATAATGTGATGTATTTTTATATACTTACACTTATTGTTTTATTAATGGTACCTATAATTCAGTTTTTTATATTTTTATTGTATTCTTTTTTATATACAGCCTATGATGTCATATGGCACCATATGATGTTATTATAAAACGATCGATTTCGATCAGTAGACCATCTTCAGGTTATCACAATATTATAAAACATTATAGCACATTTGTGTTCACAATATTATAAAACATTATTATTTATAAAAACGAATTTGTAGACATTGTTAATTAAAAATTGTAATGAGTATTAAAACTTGTTTAAACTATAACTCTTCGATTGGAAATGCAAATAACACGTAAATTTAAAATTAATGAAAACTTAAGAGCTACATGGGTATTAAATTGTAACTTTTTAATTGTTTTAGTTGTTGTTGTTGTTATTACTATTATTACCATTATTATTATTATTATTATTATTATTATTATTATTATTATTATTATATATCGTGCACTGGGCCGTTGCTCTTTCCTGAAAAATACGACAAAAAATTAATTACAGAGTGTGACGCCGTATGGGTGACTTGTCACCGTCCGTCAGCGGTCAGATTAATAAGGTCTGTTATCGCCGTGTTGCAGTGTACGTAGTCGCCTCTTCCTTTGAATACGCTCGCTGTTTACCGATTCTGTGTACATATGTATGGTGTCCCCTACGCGCGACACAGTTTACTAACCTGTATAACACTACTATAAACATGTATCCAACGTTGACCCGTCAGCCAGAAATTTGGATCGTCCAAGGTCACATTGTTTTAGTCACGCATTTTGGTTGCTGCTTTCTGTGATGACCCTAGGTCATCCTAATTAGTACACGCAATTGCTATACGTAGTTCTTTACAAATCAGTTGTGTAGCTTTATACGGTGTCTCGTGAAATTGGTAATTTCACTTCATTCATTTATGCGAGTTTACGTGTGGTTTTGCGTGCTCGAGTATACGGGGCTTTATGATGGGCCGCGTTAGAAGTAGCCGCCGGGAATAAGACTGTTTTAGTGATACAGATTTGTAACTTGTTTGTAAACGTTGAATAAACTTGTAATTATATTGGTTGAAATACTTTAGATTTCACGGCTAATTGCATAAATTGTGTTTGGGTGTGTTAGGCGATATTTTTAGTAACCTAGCGTACAATGCAGTGTTCGTATTTCGGTGTGTTACGCGATATTTTTAATAATCTACAATGCAGTGTTCGTGTTTTGGTGTGTTACGCCATATTTTTAGTAATCTACAATGCAGTGTTCGTGTTTTGGTGTGTTAGACGATATTTTTAATAATCCACAATGTAGTGTTCGTGTTTTGGTGTGTTAGGCGATATTTTTAATACTCTACAATGCAGTGTTCGTGTTTTGGTGTGTTACGCCATATTTTTAGTAATCTACAATGCAGTGTTCGTGTTTTGGTGTGTTAGACGATATTTTTAATAATCTACAATGTAGTGTTCGTGTTTTGGTGTGTTAGGCGATATTTTTAATACTCTGCAATGCAGTGTTCGTGTTTTGGTGTGTTACGCCATATTTTTAGTAATCTACAATGCAGTGTTCGTGTTTTGGTGTGTTAGGCGATATTTTTAGTAATCTACAATGCAGTGTTCGTGTTTTGGTGTGTTAGGCGATATTTTTAGTACTCTACAATGCAGTGTTCGTGTTTTGATGTGTTAGGCGATATTTTTAGTACTCTAAAATTCAGTGTTCGTGTTTTGATGTGTTAGGCGATATTTTTAATAATATACAATGAAGTGTTAAAGTATTTCCATTATACTTTGTGTAAAAATGTCATAAACTGGTTTAACGTAGTAAAAATGTTGCAGATGATTCCTCGAGACTCTATTTCGATGACTGAGCGATTCACAAATGGTATGAAATTTTCCGGGACGGTCGTGAATCAGTTGAAGATTGTAATTGAACGAGAGAAGAGAGTTGTCAGTTTTGACCCGACAGTTTGGCATTTGTCTGTCTACCTGCATGTCTATTTTGGGTATGTCTCGCAATAACTTTTAAACCCATCAACCGATTTTCGTAAAACATGACATGCATGACTGTACTTTTACGCTACAGAACCATTTTTTTACTTATCCCTCCAAAAATAGAGGGTGAAAGGCAAAAATACGGGGGTTAAAACTGTGAAAAAATCGCAAAACCCATGTGGGGGTAACAGATTAAAGGGAATTTAAGTAACATCTGAAAGTAGTATTTTATCTTTTGGAAATTAAAATTTTTGGACCCAGGTCCGTTTGAGAATCCAGTAGCGTGTCACATAAAAGGGACTGTAACCCAAATCCGAATGTTTCGAATTTTTAGTGTTTTTGTACGATTGTGTACTACAGAATTGTTATAGAAATTTTTGTAATTTTTCTCGTAACTGGTTATCTAATATCGAAATTTAATAAATGTATCTAATGTAGTAATAAATGTACTCCGTTCGAAATAGTGAGCGAATTCTGCAGCTCATGGAGCATAGGCCTACTAGTAATATAATGAAGACTGGTACTGTGCTCTACGAAGCTTTAATCACTGTAAAGTTGATACAGCCAATAACGTATATTATTTGCGTATTATAAGTCAGCTGCGTAAAGCTATTCGGAAAAAACGGCCAATTTTACAGAGGAATAAATTTGGAAATTGCATCGCGGTAATGCATTGGTCCCCTCGTTATCACTTAAGAATGTTTAGACAAAAACAACGCCATAACGAATTCGCAACCACCGAATTCGCCAGATGTTAGCCCAATGTAGTTTTTTTCATCTTCACAAGAACAATGAAGCATAAAAGTCACCGTTTTGCGGTTGTTGAAGACATAAAACAAAAATCCATGAACGAGTTCAAAGTTGTATCAGAAAATGCATTCCAGAAATGTTTTGAAGAAAAGAGTCAGCGTACTGTATCATATCCGATATAGATTGCGTTGTAGAGGTTAACATAATTATGGATGAATAAATACATAATTTTTCAAATAAACAAGTTACACAAACTTTTGTTCAAACCTCGTAACTTGTCAGGACGGCATTGCGGTTTACACAGAACGCTCCTATTATATATGGCCGTTATAATATCTGTACCACATTTATTTGTTACTTCTTCGTGTGTAAGTACAAAAAGTTCTTATTATAATCGTACCAACAGAATGTGTAGCACTATTATTGACCGTTACACTGCTCTCTGTGTCTTTCGTAAAGTTTGCCCGTGGACCATTAGTATAAAGTCCAGAAACATGACGATTGCTGCCTAACTTTCTACAATCGTATGTTTTTTTCTAAGAATGTAAATAATTGGAAGAACGTTTTTATCGAGTACTTTAGGTACTCACTTCAATAATACAAATTTTATAGTACCCCAATAGACACTGAACGTGGACAGTGACCAAAATGACTAACGTATGGTAAGAATGTTAAAAAGAATATTTTTTTAGAAAATCTGTGAACGAATTTATGAGAACCATAACTGGAAGAGTGGACAGCTTGAACTTCTTGAGTCGACAGCTGAATCGATTAATACAGTGACTCGTCGATAGAGGGAGGATATAGTAAGAGTTTTATAGCTCAACGGTTTAGACGGCTGGTTATGTCGAGCAAAGAGACGATACGAATGCGTTAGAGGATTGCGAAAGCTAAAGTTTTTTTTCATCTGGGAAGAGAGAAAAACAGATAATACGATAGTGGTATGTGTATTGGAGGACTTGAAAGCAATGAAAGTTAGGGAATGGGGAGAGAAGCGTTGAGGGTAGGAATGTATGGCGTAGGGTTGAAAAGCAGGCCAAAGTTTACCAAGTGCTGTAGCTCCGAGGGGGAGTAAGTAATGTAGGCAGGTATTTTAGATAGGTATTACTACAATAACCCGTCTTACTGTGCTCTTGAATATCAACAGATATAGATATGTATTCCTAAATGTAAAGATGTTTCTCGTCGTAGTAAGATTATAATTTGTACGTCTGAAGCTTGGAGGCTCCCGTGCTTCTTCCGTTCAACCGAACGTATGAAAAACTGTTCGTCAGTACGAACGGTTTGCCGTGAACCACGTTTAAAACGTATTGTCATAAAATCTATTCTACAATAGAGTAGAAGACAATGCGATACTGCTACCATTATTCTCTATAATAGACGTTATTCATTATCTCATCATCTTCATTACGTAGATCCTCCTCATCGCGCCTGCCTTATACGTCATTCCATATATATTTAGTTTCGTTGGTGTATCCTGAGATAGTGTTATGTTTACAGTAGCTTACAGTCGTACTGAGGAGCCAGTTTTTAAAATACTCTTTATAAATACTTTTTTTTGAGTCGTAATATTGCTTTGTGGAATGACGTATTTGCTCATCATTACGTCAAACTGCATTTCGTGAGTCCGTTTGTGGAAGCAAATTGAGTTCCACAGTGATTTGCACTTAGCCAAGAGGAGTAAGTCGATAATTCTGCAAAGAACTTCCAACGTATGAGAATAAATAATGCTCGTACGGTAATGTGGATGCTTGTTCAGACGCTTAATTACTCATAATAAATCTGTGCAAAATTAAGACTTTACCTTCAGAGAGAGAGAGAGAGGGGGGGGTTATAAACTTCTCGAAGAAAATGCAAATCTGATAATTCCGCCTTAACAAAAACGTTGGCGTTGAGCTAATTACCTGCCACATGTTGCAAAACCGATAAATTAACGTGTTCCCAATTATATGACTATCTACAGTATAAATCTTTACTGTCTGAAAGTTTTCCGAAGCAAACAGAAGCTCAAGGCGTCGGCGAAGTTTTTCACTGACTTTCCGCTATTAAATATTATTCACGGATAAAGTTGGTCTACAAATTTACATTTTAAATTGTAGAAATTATCCGCGAGGCATCTGCGTGCTACGTTAGTCCCGTTTTCTTTTAATTAAACAGGAACCCCTGGGAATATTAATTCCTTGATCACAATTTCAAAAAGACAGAGACAGACGAGAAACATCCAGTTGAACTTCACTAACTCATTCGTTTTCTAACATTGTCTCAATGACTCTCTCCCAGCTTGTTCTCTTTTCTTCCCATTTCACATCTTTATCTCTGCGTCTCTCGATTCTCTATTCTCTCTCTTTTCAGCTCCTTCAAAAAGAGAAAATACACCAGTCACGAGTTTGCAATAAGAAAACAAAATCAAAAAACATTTCTCTTAATAAATGCCTGGAGGCAGGTAGGAAAACAGACACGGACAAAACTGTAGAGGCAGACAAAACAATTACTCCCATATAAAGTACACAACTTTATCGTCGACTTCATAACGTTTTTCCCTAATCTCTTTGCTTTTCCTTAATCAGTTTAGTTCGGGGCAAATTGCTTGCTGTTCTTTCTTACCTTCGCGATTTCTGCGACAGCACACGGCTTGCTGAAAACATTTTAATACTGATAAACTTAATTTCCTGCTTATTAAAATTCATAAGGATATTTCGAAATGCGCCCTCACCCCAGTTTCAGTTACAATGTCACTTTATCGTTTACAAAAATACTGAATTAAGTTAAAATGAAAATATGAACTCGTAAATCCAGCCTCCAAACGGCTACAAGTATTGTTCTTTCTCGTATGTAACAATTTTGTATACGTGTGTTAAATGCGTAAGGAGGGGACGATTATAGAAATTCAGTAACGATCGAAGAATTGCCTAGCCGTATGCAGGGTTTTAAATTTTGAAATAACGTTAAAGATTTGTATTGGTTAAATAAACTTCTTGAAGAATCAGCATTAGTTTCATATCCTTTACATACAGTACGTGGGTTGTACAGAGGTTTCATTTGCGTCTCACAATTTCAACGGCTGTGCTGAGATCGTGGGATCGAGTTAAGGACATAATTCGATGTGTCTGCCTACCCTCTCATGGGGTAGAAATAATATAGATGCCTTATCTGGCATTCCTGGGCTAGATTAGTAACGCGCGCGCGCGCACACACCTCTCTCTCTCCACCTTGTAGCTGATTTCTCTTTGTCGGTGGTGGAAAGTGGGTTGTCCCGCGGCCAGGAGGCGCAACAGACCGCAGGCCTTGAAGGGAGAATAAGATTATTTTACTTTCTTTGATTACTGCACTTGATTTGACGATAAGCTATTACACACATTTAGGGTCTCTCACACGGGCCAACCGTTCCGAACGGGTAAGGCTGAAGATGCCACAGCATCACTCACCGATAAATAACAACTAAACACGGAGCTAATGGTTATGGGAGCGCCAACAATCTGATCCACCATACTCTGACCCCTTTACCCGCGGAAGTCCCAAAAATGTATCAGGTCTACTTGCAGAGAAGGTCTTACTTAATCAATAATCAGTCTTTCTCAATTAAAAATCAATAGTTTATCAATATTCTCCCATCATAAGTCTGGCATTTTTATAGTAAACAATAATTCCATATCTGTCTCATATATTCTTCAAATTTACGTCGTTCCCTTAGTCTTTACTATCGTACGGAATTTTATTGTTTATGTAAGCATTTTCGCGTCTGAAACGTTCACCTTGACATAATATTTCCGAAATCAGTCCTACATCAAAACCGTAAAATCCTTGAAAATGAAGAGCTTTTCCATTTTCAGCGTGAAAACCGTAGCATCAAATTGTCTTATTCAAATTTTAGATCAATAGTACAACACTATTGCTAAAATAAAAAAATTAGATTTTATATATTTTTTATCAGTCTCGATCCGAAAACTTATACTGCGTAGGCCTACGTAACAATCAGTCTAATAATTTTATGGTGAAAAAGTTTTAGTTCATAACTTTAAGATTAAAAATCTTGTAAACATTATTTTAAATTATAAATCTTGCATTATCGTGTTTGTTTATAATCATTTTAAAGTCTTTGTTACTGGCAGTTTTAAGAACGCGTTTCATTCAAATATTTGTATAGTGTGCTAACAAACAGTGTTTACGTTCGTACTTAATTCTGAGTTTTAATTACGTTAGAGATGCGTTTGTTGTTACGGCGAGGTCCTTAACATGATAACGACTGCCGAAATAATTTCAGCGTCCGGGCGTGCGGCGTAGGGTCACGCACGAGCCGAGTCGGTTAGCAAGTATGCACGGTCACGCCCGCGGCTACACATATCCATACAACTGAACGAACGCTTTGTGCAAGAAAATGAACTTAAATATAATGTGTTGTTTGCGAACCGGCGCCGCGTACGTGTTACTGGCTCTGCAATAACGCACTGGAGAAGGAAATGTAGGGAAACAAATATGGGTGATAGTGTGTGTGAGTGTGTACAGAAACGACGCGTGTTCTCGGCTCTCTTGGGTTCAATTTGTAAGGGCAGTGTACTGTCGGTTCGGAGAAGCAGGAGCGAGGCGAGCTGACTGCGCCGGATAGTAAGAATAGTAAATAATGAAAATCCTTATACAATACGTACATACCTACATACTGTACACGTACGAGGTAACAAGATCTCATTAAACAGCTGATACCGCAGCACGGGCCATGAATGATTTCCCCAGACGGCAAACAAACGGAACAGCGTCACAGCCAGGACTGGGCTCGGCTTAACAAGAATACGCTAGTACCGTCCCCCCCGCTCCTCTTTCCGCCCTAGACTTAATTATATTGCGTTAATTAAAACTACACTTATGATAATGTTACTGTTATTTCGGCGTCGTTTTACCGAAACGCGGTGTACATTACGCCAGCGTTTGGCTGTTTGTTTATATTGTGTGTTTATTACAATTCCGCCTTTCCGGCTATTACAGTTCCTAGTCTGTCTATTTTCGTATAATGTAAAGTTGGCCTGTCCCTCTCCTTATATTCTTCTCTGTTACGCTTCCGTCTTTCCGGATTTTTTATTTGCGTCTTTTTTCTCTTTTTTCTCTGTGACAAAAATTTTACCTAAATATATTATTTACAGTATGTGTAAAATCAAATAAATAATTCAGTAGGCCTACTGCAAGAAACTGTATGAAGTAAATCTGACACATTTTTCCGTACGTCAGTAGCCAAAAAACAACTACAACTCCTTTTTACTACTAGTAAGGGATTCTAAATAGCATCGACCACCTCAAAATTCTAACATTCGTCAAATCTGAAAACAAATGTCTCAACAGTAAATACATGAATTCCATCAAATTCCGGAACAATTATTTCCACTTGTTATGGTCGATAGTATTCTGTTTTTTATTATAAGTTAGTAATAATAAAATTAGCGTGTGAATAACGATTACATATTAATGTATATAAATTTACGTATGAGAACTAAAAATATATTTTACGTAAAACATGTAAACTAACACTATCTTCATTTTCATAATAACTACTATGCCGCGATCATCAATGGCAATGATATTTTAATAAAGGTAGGCCTACTTTTCTATCTTACTATACAGAAACATATAAATCTGTAATATAGACAGAACTGTTACAAATTATTTATCTTCACTACACTGAAGACATTATTAGGAAACAGATATTCAGTAATACAACTATGTTATCCGACGGTTATAAGAACTCAGTTTTATAGTTTTAAATATGAGATTACAACAAAAACGGGTGATTAATGTTTCGTAGAATATATTCCGAACGGGTTGACAGGTTTCTGCTGGGAACCCATAGCCAGCAATGTACAATTTCGTAGAAACGCTCAAAACTAATCGTTTGTATTAAATTCTGTGAAACTTTAAATCGAGTGATATTGAATATTATTGTAAAGGTTTCTTTTAAGAGTCAAATGAGTTTCGTTGGTCAAAACAATGCTGAAAGTCAATTCGATTTCAAGCGTAGGGTTCGAACCTAGTTCTTACGGTCAACATATTTGTCCCGTAAATTTCCTACTAGTCTACAGTAAAAATTGAATTACATTTAAAAAGACAACGGCTTTTTAAACCTCGGTTAAGATACCCGACAGTATCCACCTGTGTATGTTTACTAAATCAGTGAATGTCTGCTTTAATCTTACCTCGGCCACAAACAGAACCGCTACCTCAACCACTACAGCCACCGGCTTGTCTAGGATCGTGTTTCGCTTCGCTGAACTCCCCTAATACAAACGTTTCTTTCTTGGACGTTAACGCCTATTAGTATTTTAAACAACGTTTCATTCGTGTTACGATACGACAAATATTCTAACGTTCGTCAATGCTGTCCGCACGCTATGTTTCTCTTTTCTTTTATTAACCAGTTTACAGATCCAATAATTCCCACGCCTCTGCCACTTTTTTTCATTTCCCGCTAGTTACTGCTGACTGTTATTGTTCCGCTGAAGATATCGTTATAACAGTTGTAACACTACCCTTTGTGGTGGCTGTAATCCTTTCAAGTCCCACTGTTTGGGCTAGCCACTTGGTCACCAGACCGCTGTATGCCGGTCGTTACAAAAGAATAAAATGTATACGGAAAATTCACTAATTATAGAATTTTCAAATAATAAAATGATTTTGTTTATGTTTATAGAGGTATGTATAAGAGATAAATCTGTTTTTTAAAAGGTTCTGGTAAAATTTTAATAACAGGTAGGTATTTATTGACCGTCGAGCACTTCTTGAAGATTTGCACCAAGTCTGGAGTTAAATAGATTAACTCCAGGTAATAATCGATTGGTGACTTTTCTGACTGGTCCAATATCTTGTTCAAAATAGAATATATTCTTCTCACTTAATTCCTTCAGCCTTATAAATACCCTTAAATTACCCTGTGAAATAAGTACAGATACAAAATAATGGAAATATAAAGATTTATTGACAATTTTAAATTAATAATCGATATTTTATTGATGGAGAGCAATTATCGACTCTGTCTCAGGAATTATCGATTGTGTCATACAGAACAAAATTTTACGTTATATTATATTAAAGACAGGTTCTTTGAGCGATTAGAATTAATAGTCAGAGAAGGGTGACGAGAAAGTATAACATTAACAATTAACACAAATACAATAATTATTATTCAATAAAATTTAAATAATTCTAATATGCAATGTGTATGATCGTTGTCGTACCATACGCAGACGATGACGTCACTGCCGAATAAAGAAGGCCGGCTCTGTAGAATTAAAAGATGGCCGCTACTATTTCTGGCGTAGTTAATGTGAACTCGGCATGTTCCAAAATCACGACAAAATTACCTTCGTCAAGGTCTAAAATGTCCCCGCACTGGTGTAATATGTCTGTTAATCTATTTGGTGTATTCTGGTGAAGTGTTCTGTGTAAACTTGCGTTAGTTAGTTTATTTTCTATGTGTTCAACTTCTACGGTTAAGTTCTCAAATTATTGGTTAGGATTTGCAGAATAAATCAGTTGAAATATAGTGTTTTACTTGTTTCTATCACTCGTATTATGTAGTTAAGTATTTGTTTTCACTATTGTCGTGAATGTATGAACAGCTTTAGCTTTAAAAAGTGTCTAAACCGTTTAACTCTCGTTCACTGATTTCAATGGCTAAACGCTAGTACCATCTTTCTCGATTTTTTAAAGAAACGTTCTTTTACACAACTGTCCAGCTTGATATTCAACAAAAGAATAATTAACTTGGTCATAATTCTTGCCCAGTTAATCTTTGAAAAAGTATTGTTAATATTTTTCGACTTCCCATACATATGATAAAATATTACATTATGTATGGAATTTATCTATTTTATTCCTCACTTTTATGAATTATTAACCTTATTATTGGTTTAATCATCTCATTCCCTTTAAATTGATGTATTATAGTCCATATCTGTAGGTATTTTTGTGGAAATTAACAAATTTCTTTACTTTATGGAAATATAGGCTCAAAATTGGATTTCCGTCTTTATACAAAATCCCCTCCATTTAAATATTATTAATACTATTATAATAAATTTTAATTAGTCATATTCCTCTTCCTTTCCTTAAATACATATAAATTACACCTTTGAACTGGTTTTTTGTGTTAGTCTGTAAATTTGACATTGCTCTTTAAAATTAATTAATTTCTATATTTTGAAAATTTACAAAATGTTAAGGTATATTTCCTTATTATCATTTGAATTCATAGGATCATTCCTAGTAGTGGTTAATTGTGTTATCTTATATAAATCTTGGTAGTTTACAGGATTTATAAGTGAGTTATACTATTTTATATTGGTTCTCTGATTTCACCAAATGGCCTAGATTTTAGAATTTTATATTTCTTTCTGTCTCAAATAATTTAAATTTAATTCCTCCTCCGACTTTACATAATTACTATTATATGAAAATAACATGATTTATAACTTATTGTGTTGTGTAGTAGTTAATTAACACTACATATTTAAAATAAATAATTATGAACATGGTTTAGCAATCTGCACAATTGAACATATTGCAGATATGGTTTGAACATATATCTTTTAACTATTTTTGAGCTAACATAGCATACCTATTAGAACATTATTACTGGTATGTAGGTTATTATTTATCAAACATAATTCTTTTTAAAACACATAACATAAATCTTATTTTCTAATAAACCTTACAAATACATTTATTTAACACATTGATTTTAGGACTGTGAAATAACAGTCTATTTAAACATGTTACACTTATTCATACTATAATAGTACCAGTCCTTTCTGGTTTAAACCATTATTATTGTGATCCCCTACATCAGTAAACATTAACTCCCATACTCTATTTATTATCATTTTTTTACAAATGTCTTGTAAATAAAGATTTACATCAAAATAATAAAATACTGGAAACCTTCCATTTTATTATTTTATTATGCTGTTTATTATTAGATTTTAAAGTTGTGATATAGCATACTACTAAGTTATAGTATAACCAACTTTAAGTTTATTGCTTTTTTTTTTAAAAAACACTTACACAAATTCACTTTCGCTGTTGGTTCTGATATTCTGAGTCTTGTTATCTCAGACCAGACCTTTAGTAATCATGGACCGTTAATACTAGTTTATTTTCTTTATTACGCAATAGCTTTAGCCGGTGCACTTCTTATAACGCTATACAACACTTTAGTTTTCTCAATAATTACATTTTATAAGATTTTGGGTATGTTATACTTTCTTTTGCATAGTTTTTGTGGGTTTGGGATTGATAGTAGTTTATATAATAATAGGTTTTACTACGGTGTTTCCTTCATACTATTTCTTCCTCTCCTCCTGTCTTCTTTCTTGTCCTTCTTCGTATCTTCCTTCTGGTATTCATTCTTGTCCCTCTTCTAGTCTTCATTCTTGTCCCTCGTCTAGTCTTCACTCTTCTGGTCTTCCTTCCGTTCTTGGGTAAACCAAGGTACTTGGTGTTATCACGACTGAGGTTTAGTTTGGAGTATTTAATTTATTCACTGAACTGACTTTATTCTTCTATACAGGTTTCAGGGTATTGTTTTCTTCCTGTTCACAAACCTTATTCTTCCCTCTTCTTGTTTTTTGGGGTATTTTGGTATTCACCACCCTTTAATTGAGTCTCTTTTTTCTTTGATATGGTCTTATATAACTGGTTTACTGCTCTGAGCTTCCTGGGTAACTTACTGGTATTATACTATGAGTTGATGAGTTGCTTCAATACTTTCTTTGGTTTCTTTTAACAGTGGTTTTTATATATTATGTAGTGAGGATTTTTATCTTATTGTGGTTCATTCCTCTGATTTATTTAAATGTCATTCAATATTATTATAACATTTGTTGGTGTAATTAAACTTTATGATTTCATATGACTTAAAATGTAGTGGATTTTCTGTCACGCTACAGAATGCCCTTCTCCAGAAGTAATTTTTTCAGACTATACTTGCTTTGTCTGAAACAATTGCTTATGATAATTATTCTAAGTTTGTTACTATTTTGGACTTCCTTCCATTTTAAAATTTTCTTATTTATATTTGAGTTTATATCATTCTCACTTGATCTTCCTTGATAGTAATAGTCCTCTGAGTTTCATATTTATTATTTCATTTTTATATTTCTTCTTAGTATTTTCTCCTTGGGATATTTTCTCCCTATCGTTCCCTACTTTGTGAGCTGGTTCAGTTCAGAGAGGCACTGTACGCTACTTTCCTCTGCTGTCCAATACTTCACACATATTTGAGTACAGAGGCAAATCATCTCTGCTCAAAAAACATATTAATCCTGCTGGAATTATCATCAGACAGATTAAAAAAATTATTCAGAATAGTACACATTTGTTACTATTTAAAAAATATCTTTGGGATACTTCACTTATTACTTATTATACTTCTCAGAGATTTTAATATTTCTATCTCAGTTGTTCATCTGACTTATTATCTGGATGTTTCTTTCATTTGATATTATGGTAGGAAGCTCTTCTATTATTACATTTTTTCAACTTTTCTTATCATATAAATCTTTTGGTTATAAATTCTTTATTACCTTCTGGTTTTTTCATTATAATCTGCATTATTTATAGTAGCATATCTTTATGACATTTTTAGACTGTTTCATCGTTCTTAAAATTTCCACTTGTTCTATTTTCTAGAATTTGTATAACTGTCATTATCATAATTGTCATTTAATTCATAAATCATTTTATATTAATTCATTTAATTACATAAATTTTTGACATTATTTTCACATTATTCCGGTCATTGCTATTATACTTGCAAATGATGGTTTTTTTTATTAATTTCATTATGAGGTCATATTTTCTCCTCATACCACTTAAAGTTTCATTCTCTCATAATTCCAAAGAAGTTTTTGTACTTTATTTTATTCAATCACTCAAATCGTATTAAAGAATTTTTTCTTTTTTATTTCCTTCAACACCATTTTACGGAAAGGTTTTTACTCTTCATATTGAACTTAGACATGATTATACTGTCTAGAATTATTTGTTTTAATTCTAAATCTGTTTCCTCTTATTCATCCCATTATGATCCTTTGTTACCATGGTAATTATCTTCTATGCTTACCATAAATATGGTAGGAAATCTCATCAGTTTATCTCACCATAGTGTTTTATTTATAATTGGTTGGTAAGTTGTACTTATACTTGGTTTGGGAAACTTGATTTATTCATAATTCAAAATTCACTCTTCTTATATTATTCTGTGAAGTTTTCTCAAATAATTTGTATGTAAGGTGGGCTTACATGTTTTTAGAATTTGGTTGGTTTACATTCAAAATTCTGTTTTATATATCTTCTTCCAAAATGTTCCTTCTCAAACAAATTGTATGTAATTGGCTTACATTGTGTTTAGAATTTAGAGGTTTTAAATTCTATCTTATATATTCTTGCCATAAAATTTTCTAATAATTGTAGATAATATGTGCTTATATTTCTTTTTAGAATTTGGCTGTTTTAAGTCCAAACCCTTCTTATATTATTCTTCTTTTCAAATAATTTCTTTCAAATAATCTTTATGTAAGATTGGCTTACATGTATTTTAGAATTTTGGGGGTTTTAATTCTAATTCTTCTGTATTCTTGCCATAAAATTTTCTAATAATTGTAGATAATATGTGCTTATATTTCTTTTTAGAATTTTGGGATTTATTTTCTATCTTATATATCTTCTATCCATAAAATTTTCTAATAATTGTAGATAATATGTGCTTATATTTCTTTTTAGAATTTAGCTGTTTTTAATCATAAAATTTCTTCATGGATGCCTGGTTAAAGACACCCTTGACTTTACTTGAACTTATTTCTTTGATTTCGTAGGTGTTGTTGTTATTGTCTTTTGAGACGATATAGGGACCAGTATACAGGAGCAATAACTTTTTTGTTATCCCCTCTAAGGAACTGGGTAATTCCCTATTCTTCAACAACACCTTCTCTCCAACGGTATAATGAATAACCTTACCCATGCATTTATTGTATTTGTTCCGCCGTTTCTCCTGATCTTCGGCCACCTTATTACAAAATTGAATTTTATCAAATCTATATTTATGTTCTCTGGGGAACTCCAAGATATCTGCAATCTCTCTAGGGGGTTGTCTCTCGTACATTGCGGAGTATGGGGTTATTCCTATGGCAGGATGGTAGGCCAGGTTGAGGAATTCTTCAGTAGCCTCCAAATATTCTTGCCATCTTCTCTGCTGATCATGGCAATATGTTCTTAATAGGCACCCCACCTCTCGCAAGACTCTTTCGGCTGGGTTACTGCTTGGGTGGTATACGGATGTCTTGTATGTGTGAACCCCCATGGACAGCAGTGTATCCCGCCATCTCCTCCCCTTGAATTGCGTTCCGTGGTCGGTTATGATCGATACCGGTTGTCCGACGGTTGGGAAGTACTGGTCGATCAGGATATTAAGAACTTTCTTCGTAGTCGCCCGATTTGCTGGGTATAGCTTTACGAACTTAGTGTAATGGTCCATAATGATGACGATATATCTGTATCGGTGGCGGCCTCCACTGCGGGGAAATGGCCCGCAGATATCCAGGAATACCTTCTCAAGTTTAGACTGCGATGTTATTGGAATCATCTGCCCTTCTCTTTTCTCGTTATTAGTTTTTACGAGTTGGCAGATGCGACAGTTTCTAATATACCTCCGTACCTTCCGATTGATGTCCTTTATATAGCAGTTTTCTTCCAGGGCCTTTACCACCTTTAAAGCGCCCATATGCCCATATCGAACATGATAACTGATCACTATCTCTTTCTCGATATGGGTTGGAATTATTACCTTCCACTCCTCCTTAAATAATGATGGTTTGGAAAACAGGATTCCCTTATGTATAGTGTAATATCGGGAGATTGTCTCATCTCCTGCTTCCAATCTTGAGATAATAGTAATTAATTTCGGGTCAGCTTGTTGGTGTGTGCTTAGTTGTTCTAGAACTGATTGTAGACCGGCGCTGCTGCTGAGAATATGGTACACCTTCAGAATACTCTCCTTCTCCCCCTCGAACGTTTGCTTGTCAATGTCACCCAATACGTCCGCTACGACATTCTTCCTTCCGGGGATATACTCCCACTTAAGGTCGTATTCTTGCAGCAATAGTATCCACCGCGTTAATCTTCCATGGCTCAGCTTACATCTCTTAAGGAACGAGATAGATTTATGGTCTGTCCGGACGGTGACGGGATAACCAAGAATATATGTACGGAACTTTCCGCACGCGAACACGACACTCAATAACTCCTTTTCTGTCACATGATAGTTTTTCTCACTCTGGTTCAGAGCTCTGCTGGCAAAACAGATTACAAGATGCTCGCCCTCCTCATCCTCTTGATATAAAGTAGTGCCAAGGCTGATGTCACTGGCATCGCAATTAAGAAAGAAAGGCTTGTTAAAATCTGGATGGCGGAGTATAATATGTTTAAGGAATTTTTGTTTTATGAGAGTCAATATGTTTTGTTGTTCATTACCCCAGATCCATTTATTTTTAGATGACAGTTGCGGCTGAAATCTAAAGTCAGTTCGGAGTACTTTTCCTGGAACTTGCGGTAGTAATTACAGAGTCCCAGGAACGACTGTAACTGCCTTCGATTCTTTGGTGTAGGAAAGTTCTGAATTGCTTCGACTTTTTCAGCCGACGGTGAGATTCCCTTATCATTTAATATGAAGCCCAAGAATTGTATCTCTTTAGCAATAAAATGAGACTTTGCTAACTTCAGAGTAATATTGTTTGCTGCTAGCTTCTGTAAGACGTGTTCCACACGGTAGCAGTGTTCCTCCCAAGTTTCTGAGGACACTAGCAAGTCATCGACGTATACGGTGGTGAATTTTAGTGCTTCTTGGCCAAGTATTTGATCCATGCAGTGCACAAAGACTGCGACTGAGTTTACCAGTCCGAAGGGCTCTTAAACTGGTAGTTCCGCCCTTCGAATATAAAGGCCAGATACTGGCGACTCTGTGGATGTAATTCCACCTGCCAGTATCCGCACACCGTATCCCAGGTAGTGAAGTATTTGGTACCGTGGAACCGTTTTAAGATCTCCTCAATCTCACCGGGCGAAGTCCTGTCATTTATGATCATCTTATTTATTTCGCGCGCATCTAAACATAAACGGACTTGTCCGTTTTTCTTAGGAATAGCCACGATAGAGACTTGTGTAAGGGGAATGGCTACTCTCTATAATGTCACGGTTAATCATTTGCTCTATTTCAGCTCTTACTACTTGCTTTCGTGATTGCGCAATGGGGTAAGACTTCCGGTTAAAGTCTACAGTGTCTCGGAATTGTAGAGTACACTGGAAATTCTTCACTTTACCGGGCTCATCAGAAAAGACTGATTTATATTTATTGTAGATGTCTATTAATTTGTTCGCTTGGTTTGTTGTTAAACCTTCGCCAGTTATACCGCTCCGGAAATCCCTGATCTCCTGGATTTTTTGCGACCATAAATCTTCATTGGAGGTGTCGTCTATTCTCTGTTCAATTATGGATGTTGGTTGGATGTAATTGATTTTTCGGATTTGCTGATGGATACTATCGGGAACGACTTGGTCACTACCCACCAAGTTCGCCGTCCAAGTATGTCCGTTTGAAAACAGCGACAATGTTTCAGTTCTTAGATTAATGATGGCGGAATTCCTCCTAAGCACATCACACCCGACCAGTATATTAAATGGCAGACCGCTCGCCACCAAGAATTCCATGTCAATCGCTACACCACAGCTCATCACACTGGCGGAGACTTGTCTACGTTATAACAAAAAGAAATAGGGTGGTGTTGTGTTGTTTTGTGTTGTAAAATGTGTCGGGCGTTACCTCCGCGCACTTTTGTTACTTACTCTGTTGACTGGATCCTCTGCAGTGATGTAGTCCTGTAACACAACTTAAAACTATGCTTTTTGTGGGCGCCACTTGGAAACGTTTGTTCCAAGAAAAAATTAAATGTGATTGATAAAATTTTTAAACCTACGAAAAAATTTAAACAAGTCAGTTTAGCTTTGAAAAATCAGTTAAGTTTAATGATTCTTTAAAAACAACAAACAAATCGTCTGAAGGACTATCATTCATAAAAAATTATAAAATTGTAGAGAAAAAATTTTACAAGTTATTATTATTGACAATTTTTTATATATCCAATCAAGTATCGGCTAGTATATTTCAGATTCTGACTCAGTTGAAAAGCATGAGTTTAATATGTGAAAAATCTTTACTCTCAGGACGTGACTCCTTTGAACTACCAAGACATATCAATTAGATGCCTTACAAGAAAAAACTAAGTGATTTGAAGGTGTATGTGTGGCGTGTAAAGTACAACTGTGTGATAAATGTAACCAGGTAACAAATGACTTTAATTTTGGTAACTCACGTTCCAATGGTCGTTTATTCTCTCACTGGACACTTCCTTCGGGTAGTTTCTCAATCTCGCCTCTTCGGGTGTACACTGAATCTATTTAAAGTCAAATTTTGCGATCATTACTTTTTCCGCACTTTATGTCAAAACGTTTGGCAGTAGAATCTCGTTCAAACGCCGCCGCTACGAATCATCTGTTTAGCGTTGATTCAGAAATCTGCCACCGCAGCGCTGATTCCCATGCAGTGTTGAGGAAGGCTTAGTGTATTGTTTGTTTACGTTCGGGGGAATTATTTGTCACGTTAGTCAGTCAATGCGAACACAGCAGAATTCGTTCTCTATTTAAATGTTTGGTCCCTCCTGGGCCGTCGACGTTCTGGCTGCGTGCTTTCTATTAAAATTTTCCGTATCGCTGCTCTATTTCAGCGATACTTTTTGGCGTAGACTTCTCGTTGAGGTTAAGTCAGTCGGTTATGTCTATGTACGGGAAAAGCCTTCCTGCCGTGTCTTGTCGATTTCTCGCCTCTTTGGTTTCGCCTTAGCTGCGTTGATCAGTGTTGTGTGAGATGCATCAGTTCTGGAGTTCAATCTTCAAGTGTTTTTGGGTCGAATTTGGTCTCGCTTTTATACTAAATCAGGTAGACTGTTTTCATCGACTTCCGGTATATTTGTGTAAAAATTCTTTCTAGATTGTTCGAGAATAAACGAAATGGAATGTCATAGAACAATTTTCACTTCCGTAGAAGCTTTTAGAACGAATTTCTTATTCTTCATACAAAGGATATTTCAAAAATTTACACTGGTATTTATCAAACAGTTTCACATTAGTACTCACAATTTGTATGCCATTAATGCATTTAGATTCCTTGTTTTTAACTGAATCTAGCGATACTAAATATGATTGGTATCTAATTAACTTAAGTCTAATAAACAATACAATATACAACCCTCACCTTGAGTTGTTGTCATTGAAAACTCAATTTTTATAACAAAAATTGTTGTGGAGTTACAAAGTTCCTTCCACAAGCTGAACATCTACTACTACAACTTTCCTACAACAAAATAAACAAATTTTAACATCAATAAAACACAAATAAATACAATTTTATATGGCCTCTGCTCATGGCCTAGATTCTTGTCGGTTTTCTAATACAATGATTAGTCTTTTTCTTTAATATATGTATTATTTCACCACTATACACACAGAGTTTATTATTTTGTCTATCTTTTGTGATACCTGGTTACTCTGTACATATATTATATTTATCACAAGATGACATAGCATCATTGATTGGTCTTGAGATGTCATTTTTTATGGTGTGACAAATCTCACTCTAATTAGTTAAATTCTTTTAGAATTGACTTTACTTTCAACTGAGTTTGTTTCTTATTAAGGTATTCTGATGTATTGTACCTTTCTATCTTATTTTTGTTAGTATTATGTAAGTATTTAGCCAGATATGATTATTTTTGTACTGGATGATTGGCTTCAGCCATACATGGTATAAGTAAATCTTTTGCTGACTTGACTATTACAATGTTAAAGTCAGTCAGGTATATTAGTATAGTTGCTTTATATCATATTACAGCTTTCTAATACAGTTTGGTTGCATTTTGGCAACATTAAATTCATAAATTATACAATATTAGATGCCTATTACATGTTTTTAGTTAACACTGTTTTTGGCTATTTTGACTGCTTTTTATTCATTTGACAGCTTCCTTTATTTAAGATAAATTGTTCACTATTGTCTGCTTGACAATTACATATAGTTTTTATTTAAATCTGATAATTATTAATTTTTTCATGAAATCTTGGTGTATGGTCTCAAATCCAACACATTAATATTTTTTTGTCATTGCAAATATACAATTTTTATTTTAACTTAAACTCTTTCTAATAATGTATTTAAGTCATTTAATACATTTATTTTATTTACTTCACATAATATAATAATGGATCATGTCCATTTATTCACAAAAAATAGTTTTTAATACTATATTCATAGTTATAAAACTTAATAATTATTGACTTTATTCTGGTGGATTCTGACATTATTTCTCTCTCTTATAGTGTCTTATGGTTTTTTCTCTCTTATTCACTTTAATAATATATATGGGGTTTTGTCTTAGTCATAGTTTGGTCGTTTTTTCAAGTTGATAGAAATAATTATTATACAAAATTACACAATTTTTTGGGACTACTTGGGTTCGATACTGTTCACCTCACTTTCCTCTTATGCTAACTTACTATATAAATGATTTCTTTTTATGGAACGTTCTGTGACGTTACATATGCCTCTTCGTTAAAGTTGATAATTTTGGAAAAACATATCTTTGGTTTTGATGAAATTATCATCTCTATAATAACCCTTTATTATTAGCTTCTTTATATTTCATTCTTTTATCTTATAATTAAATTCCTGTACTACTCCTTTAATATATTAATCCAACTCAATATTCCTAGTTCGTTCTTTGTCATATCACCTATTCCTTTCCTTTTTACCTTGATGTTTTATAATTAATCTTTGATATAATTCCCTATCAATTCCCTAACTTACATAGAGGGTTGGGAGTCAGAGTGGCTCGCTATGGCATACATTCTCTGTCCCTTCCTGTCTATCACTACTGAAATCAGAGGCAACACATCCCTGTTCAGAAAATAATAATTGCACCTTTGCAACAAATAATAATAATAATAAAAAAAAAATACAATATTCAAAGATCATAGGCTCCTACACATAAATTCCCTTTCTTAAACTCTTCTGATTAATTCACAATTATATTAATATATCGTTCTCAGCAGGTTAAAATTATCGTTTAAAATCATTCAATGTTAATAGCTATATTCATATTCATCATTACCTCCTTATGTAACACACTGTTTTCCTCTCCTTTTTTTTTTTTTTTTTCCATTTATCATTTATCATTTCCATTTAGTATCAAATATATGACAGTATTTCTCCCTCTTTTCTCCTTTACTAAGTGTCCATCTTGTAGTATTTATTAATAATAATCTCTCTCCTTCTCTAAGTACGGGTAAGCTGGTAAATATACGTTGACATGGCTATTGGAAATAAATCTATATTTTATATATATCTTTATGCCTTTGGTGTAAGGTGTCCTTCTCGTAATATTTATTAATAATAATCTCTCTCCTTCTCTAAGTACGGGTAAGCTGGTAAATATACGTTGACTTGGCTATTGGAAATAAATCTTGCCTATGGTGGAATGTGTCCTTCTCGTAATATTTATTAATAATAATCTCTATACAATAATATTTATATTTATTTAATAATCTCTACCTCCTTTCAAATTATGGCTAAGTTAAAAAATTCACGTTGACATGTTTAGTCAAGGTACCTTCTCTATGATGCTGTATCTGACTTGGGTCTTTGGTCATGGTACTTGGTCACTGATTGAGTATTCGACTTGCGATTTTTTTTAATCATGGTACTTTTTTAATGAAGTCTGGTTATACGTACCTTTTACCTTGTTCCTAATTGTGTCAGTTACCTAGTAGGTATTGTTTTTATTGTCTCTGGTTATCGTGAAAGGCCCTGTATATAAGAGTAGCAATTTCCTCGTTATGCCTTGTATAGCACTGGGCAATTCTCTATTTTTAACTAACACCTTTTCACCTACCTCATATTTAATTGCCTTAGGCTGTGATTTGATATATTTTTTCCGCTGCTGTTCCGTTTTTTCTAACACCTTATTATAAAATTTTGCCCCTTCAAATTGGTATGCGGGTTCGTCGGGAAAATTAATAATTTCTTTTATCTCTCGTGGTGGGGGTCTTTCGAACATAACCGTGTATGGCGACATCTCGATGGTACTGTGATGCGAGAAGTTGAGAAAATCCTCGGTAGAGGCTACATATTCATGCCATCTTTTCTGCTCGTTATGGCAGTATGTTCTTAGTAACCGTCCTACCTCCCTTAACACTCTCTCGGCTGGGTTACTATTCGGGTGATATACGGACGTCTTGTACGTTTTTATTCCGTGTTCTCCCAAGCTTTCCTTCCAAAGTTTTCCCCTAAACTGAGTACCGTGGTCCGTAATTATAGAATACGGTCGGCCCACTTCCATTATATAACGCTTGATTATTATGTCTATTATTTTCCTGGTCGTTGCCCTAGTTATTGGGTATAGCTTTGTATACTTGCTAAAGTGGTCGAAAATGATTACGATAAATTTATATCGGTGTCTCCCAGTGCTGCGTGGAAAGGGTCCGCAGATATCGAGAAATACCTTTTCCAATTTTTCGTTAGATAATATGGGTATCATGACCCCTTCCTTCCTCTCGTTATCACACTTTACTTTTTGACAAATATCGCACGACCGTATCGCCAGTTGCACCTTCTTATTCATCCCCTTGATGTATGTTTGCTCTTCCAATGCCTTCCTTACTTTAAGGGCACCCATATGTCCGTACCTCTCGTGATAGTCGATTATTAGCGGTCTCTCTATCGCTGGTGGAATCACTAATTTCCAATTCTCTTGTTGCGGGGTATACCTAATAAACAAAGTGTCATCGTGTATACAATAAAATCTGTTTATGACCTCATCGCCTTCCTGTACCCTTTTTCTAATATCTCCTAATTTCGGATCGGCCTCTTGTTGTGACTTTATTTCGTGCAAAATATCTTTTAAATCCTCCCTGCTCTTAATAATGTGATAAACCTTGGCTAATTGTTCCTTTTCGCCGTCAAAGGTTTGGTCTGGTATATTGACGCGAGATAAGACGTCGGCGGCTACATTCTGTTTGCCGGGTATATATTCCCATGTGATATTGTACTCTTGCAAGGCCAAAACCCATCTAGTCAGCCTTCCGTGGTTCAGTTTACAATGCTTTAAAAATGATATAGATTTGTGGTCGCTTCTAACTGTTATGGGGTACCCTAATATATATGTCCTGAATTTACCGCATGCGAAAACTACACTCAACAGTTCTTTTTCGGTAGTATTGTAGTTTCGTTCGCAACTGTTCAGCACGCGGCTAGCAAAGCTAATTACTAAATGGTTACCGTCCTGATCTTCCTGATAGAGGGCTGCACCTAAACTCACGTTACTGGCATCGCAGTTTAGAAAAAATGGTTTTGTAAAGTCGGGATGATGCAACATTACGGTTTCTAAAAACTTTTCCTTTATGATATTGAGCACTCCATCTTGCTCTGGTCCCCAAGTCCATTTGTCTTTAGCTGATAACTGCTTTTGGAACCTGGCAGTTAGTTCTGAGTAATTGGACCGAAACTTTCTGTAATAGTTGCAGATTCCTAAAAATGACTGCAGCTGTTTCCTATTCTTTGGGGTGGGGAACTTCTGTATGGCCTCTACCTTTTCTTTGGATGGAGTAATCCCTTGTTCTGTTAAATTAAATCCTAAAAATTTCACCTCATTTGCTATGAATTGGGACTTGTCTAATTTGAGGGTGATATTATTCTCCGATAATTTCTGTAGCACCTGTTCAACCCTATTACAATGGTCGTCCCAATTCGCTGAAGTCACCAGTAGGTCGTCGACGTACACTGTCGTAAACTTCAGTACTTCCTGCCCCAATATTCTGTCCATTATCTTTACAAACACCGCCACAGAATTTATTAAGCCAAAAGGTAACCGCTTAAACTGATAGTTTCTGCCCTCGAATATGAATGCCATATATTTCCTACTATCAGGGTGGAGTTCTATCTGCCAGTATCCGCATACCGTATCCCATGAGCTTATATATCTGATTCCGTGGAACTTTTTTAATATCTCCTCTATCTCCCCAGGTGATGTGCGGTCGTTAACAATCATTTTGTTAATCTCCCTAGCATCGAGACAAATACGTACCTTTCCGTTCTTTTTTGGCACCGCTATGATTGGGCTGGTAAAGGGCGAATGACTATACTCGATTATGTCGTCCTCTATCATCCTGTTCAATTCTTCCCTGACTTCGTTCTTTAGCGAGTATGCGATCGGGTACGATTTCCTGTTAAATTCCACCGGAGTTTTGAATTTTATGGTGCACTGATAATCTCTGGCTTTACCTGGAGCGTTCGAGAATATGTGTTTATATTTGTTGTATACCTCGATTAATTGTTCCGCCTGTTTTTCGCTGATCAGACCCCTTGCTTTCGTCCTTTGGAAATCCCGTATTTCTTCTAACTTTTCTAACCACAACTCTGGGTTTTCCTCCTGATATAATGGCATATTGATTGGACGATCGGTACAATAATAATGGTTCACTATCGCTTGATAAGGTGTATTGTCTGTACCACTTCCTTGGATATCGATTAAATTATTGGTCCACATCCCCTTGTTAGTCTTAAAAGTTATCACCTTACTTTCCAAATCTATCACAGCATTGTATGGCCTAAGTATATCGCAGCCTATTAGTATACTCATGGGTAAATTACTCGCCACTAATAACCCTATTGGTATAGTTACCCCATTACTAGTCATCTCTAATGACACCTGTTTCTTTATTGATTTATTTTGCCTCCCCGTTGCTCCGACTAAAATAATGTTATTTATCGGTAGAGTGGGTATTGGTAAATTACTATTTTGTTTAATCCGCTCTAACTCAATGCTATCGATAAGTGACACATTTGACCCCGTGTCAATGAGTAGTATCGCTTCTATGCCATTGATATATGCTTTAATCTGCACGATACTATTGTTCCCTTGATTACTATTTTTAATGATATCGTCACCTTCTTCTAATAACTCCTCTCTAATATCCTTAAGGTAATTATTTATTCTTAATATAGTCCCGTCTTTGTCCTGTCTATGTTCGTCGTTTGTCATCCCATAATATTGGTTCAGTGAAGGGCGGTTTTCCTTTTTCACTGCCGCGTTTAGTTTAAATGAGTCACTGTCTCATTGGCTCGGTCTCCCGGAACATTGGGTTGCTGACCCGTCTGTGTTTCCTGCCTGACCTCGGGATTACCGTTAATAGGTTGGCTATTCGTCGTGTTACCCTGGCTACCTGACGCCTGTTGTGGGTAAAACATGTAAGTGGGTACATTAGGTGGATATGGCCGTCGGTTATTGGCCATTGTATAATTTACCTGGGGCCTGTACTCATTTTGGTTTCTCCTATCGCTTCCTCCTTGGTTTCCCCCGTTGCGATAACCATTACGTTGACCATAATTACTTCCTCTATAATTATTCCCGCGATAACCGTTTCCCTGGTGGAAGTTCCTACCGTAGTTATTCCCGGTATAATTACCTCTGTTTGGTCCCGGATAGTTGCGGTTAGTTGGGCCCTGATTGTTATCATTTCGGCCATTTGGTGGGATATTATTATTCTGATTATTGGTGTTTAGATTATTACCGTTCCCACCTCCATTCCGGTTTGGTCCGTTATTATTGTTGTTGTACTCTACCTTACGATTGGGGGGTTGGTAATCCTGGAACCTTCCTGTGGATTCGCAATTTTCCAATAATTTGGCCAGATCGGCTATTTTGCTAATTTGTTGGTATAATTGGGCATCCTTGATCCCATAGCTGTAATGTCCAGCTAACTGCCTTACCAAACATTCTTCTGGGATCGGCGGTATCAACTTCCGTGCTAAACATACCTTTCCCAGGAAATAAGACGTCGGGGACTGTCCATAGGACGCGTCGTATTTGCCATAGAAAATGTCCATTCTTACCCTGTTTTGTGCGGTCTCTGACCAATACTTTTCCTTAAACTGGCGTTTAAACTCTGCTAAATTCGTTATTTCGGGTCGTACCGCTATCCACCAGTTATCCTTAGTATTTTTAAACGTCTCGTCAATCATTTCCCTTATCCTGTCCCACCTTGTTTCTCTACTTCTCCCAATAACCTCCTCCATTCTTTCCAAAAATTCCATTGGGTTTCGTCGATAGTCCTGGAAGTTGATTACTTCCCTGTTTTCACCATGACACGTATGAGTGTTTAGTATTGGTGTGTCTCTCAGCGCCTCTAATCTTTCCTGCAGGTTTTTCTCTCTCTGGTCTATTTCCATTATACTATTTTTGTTAGTTTTTATCTGTTCGTCCAGCCTGTTAGCGGTGTCGCTAACGTCTTTCTGGACTTCTCCTACCTCCTGCATGATGGCGTCTTGGTTCTGCCTTACCTTGTTTTCGAGATTTCTAACATCTTGTTTGGTCTCTACTGTTTGCTCCTCTAGATTTTCGAAACGTGTATTGTTTCCCTCCCGTAACCTTTCCAACTGTTTCTCCATATTCTCGACCTTCCTGTCACTATCAATTTTATTATCATCGATCTTTTTGGTTACTGTTTCGTATTTTATGCTAATTTCCTTTTTCAGGGACTCTATGCTTTTTTTGTTCTCCTCCTGAAATATCTCCAGTTTTTTCCCATTATCATTTATTTTCTTGGTTATATCCTCCCTTAAGGATTCTATGTTTTTGTCTAATCTCCCCATATTTTTATTATTCTCCTCCTTATCTTCCAGCCTGTTTTTATTATTCTCCTCCTTCAGGGATTCTGTATTTTTGTTCATATCCTCCTTCAGGGATTCTGTATTTTTGTTCATTTTTTCGTCTATTCTTTGGAGCATTTGCTCATTACTTTTTTGGATCATCATCATTAATATATTCACGTCAATACTCCCTGTCATTTTCTCTGGTTCGGGATTCTCTGTTTGTTCTACCATTTGTATGGGTTCTTCTCCCGTTTGTTCTTCTAATTCCTCTGCCGTTTGTACCGGTCTTTCCATTTCTAGTGTGGGCGGTTCTAATTCCGTTTCCTCGACCTGTACTGCCTCTCCGTCTTCCACACTTAACTCGGGTTCCACAGTCTTCTTCACCTTTTTTCCCTTTGGTTGCGGCATTTTAATATGCTGGTAGTTGCCGGGCTTGTTCCGTCTTTTTCAAGCCTCACTAGTTGGGCTGCCAATTTATAACAAAAAGAAATAGGGTGGTGTTGTGTTGTTTTGTGTTGTAAAATGTGTCGGGCGTTACCTCCGCGCACTTTTGTTACTTACTCTGTTGACTGGATCCTCTGCAGTGATGTAGTCCTGTAACACAACTTAAAACTATGCTTTTTGTGGGCGCCACTTGGAAACGTTTGTTCCAAGAAAAAATTAAATGTGATTGATAAAATTTTTAAACCTACGAAAAAATTTAAACAAGTCAGTTTAGCTTTGAAAAATCAGTTAAGTTTAATGATTCTTTAAAAACAACAAACAAATCGTCTGAAGGACTATCATTCATAAAAAATTATAAAATTGTAGAGAAAAAATTTTACAAGTTATTATTATTGACAATTTTTTATATATCCAATCAAGTATCGGCTAGTATATTTCAGATTCTGACTCAGTTGAAAAGCATGAGTTTAATATGTGAAAAATCTTTACTCTCAGGACGTGACTCCTTTGAACTACCAAGACATATCAATTAGATGCCTTACAAGAAAAAACTAAGTGATTTGAAGGTGTATGTGTGGCGTGTAAAGTACAACTGTGTGATAAATGTAACCAGGTAACAAATGACTTTAATTTTGGTAACTCACGTTCCAATGGTCGTTTATTCTCTCACTGGACACTTCCTTCGGGTAGTTTCTCAATCTCGCCTCTTCGGGTGTACACTGAATCTATTTAAAGTCAAATTTTGCGATCATTACTTTTTCCGCACTTTATGTCAAAACGTTTGGCAGTAGAATCTCGTTCAAACGCCGCCGCTACGAATCATCTGTTTAGCGTTGATTCAGAAATCTGCCACCGCAGCGCTGATTCCCATGCAGTGTTGAGGAAGGCTTAGTGTATTGTTTGTTTACGTTCGGGGGAATTATTTGTCACGTTAGTCAGTCAATGCGAACACAGCAGAATTCGTTCTCTATTTAAATGTTTGGTCCCTCCTGGGCCGTCGACGTTCTGGCTGCGTGCTTTCTATTAAAATTTTCCGTATCGCTGCTCTATTTCAGCGATACTTTTTGGCGTAGACTTCTCGTTGAGGTTAAGTCAGTCGGTTATGTCTATGTACGGGAAAAGCCTTCCTGCCGTGTCTTGTCGATTTCTCGCCTCTTTGGTTTCGCCTTAGCTGCGTTGATCAGTGTTGTGTGAGATGCATCAGTTCTGGAGTTCAATCTTCAAGTGTTTTTGGGTCGAATTTGGTCTCGCTTTTATACTAAATCAGGTAGACTGTTTTCATCGACTTCCGGTATATTTGTGTAAAAATTCTTTCTAGATTGTTCGAGAATAAACGAAATGGAATGTCATAGAACAATTTTCACTTCCGTAGAAGCTTTTAGAACGAATTTCTTATTCTTCATACAAAGGATATTTCAAAAATTTACACTGGTATTTATCAAACAGTTTCACATTAGTACTCACAATTTGTATGCCATTAATGCATTTAGATTCCTTGTTTTTAACTGAATCTAGCGATACTAAATATGATTGGTATCTAATTAACTTAAGTCTAATAAACAATACAATATACAACCCTCACCTTGAGTTGTTGTCATTGAAAACTCAATTTTTATAACAAAAATTGTTGTGGAGTTACAAAGTTCCTTCCACAAGCTGAACATCTACTACTACAACTTTCCTACAACAAAATAAACAAATTTTAACATCAATAAAACACAAATAAATACAATTTTATATGGCCTCTGCTCATGGCCTAGATTCTTGTCGGTTTTCTAATACAATGATTAGTCTTTTTCTTTAATATATGTATTATTTCACCACTATACACACAGAGTTTATTATTTTGTCTATCTTTTGTGATACCTGGTTACTCTGTACATATATTATATTTATCACAAGATGACATAGCATCATTGATTGGTCTTGAGATGTCATTTTTTATGGTGTGACAAATCTCACTCTAATTAGTTAAATTCTTTTAGAATTGACTTTACTTTCAACTGAGTTTGTTTCTTATTAAGGTATTCTGATGTATTGTACCTTTCTATCTTATTTTTGTTAGTATTATGTAAGTATTTAGCCAGATATGATTATTTTTGTACTGGATGATTGGCTTCAGCCATACATGGTATAAGTAAATCTTTTGCTGACTTGACTATTACAATGTTAAAGTCAGTCAGGTATATTAGTATAGTTGCTTTATATCATATTACAGCTTTCTAATACAGTTTGGTTGCATTTTGGCAACATTAAATTCATAAATTATACAATATTAGATGCCTATTACATGTTTTTAGTTAACACTGTTTTTGGCTATTTTGACTGCTTTTTATTCATTTGACAGCTTCCTTTATTTAAGATAAATTGTTCACTATTGTCTGCTTGACAATTACATATAGTTTTTATTTAAATCTGATAATTATTAATTTTTTCATGAAATCTTGGTGTATGGTCTCAAATCCAACACATTAATATTTTTTTGTCATTGCAAATATACAATTTTTATTTTAACTTAAACTCTTTCTAATAATGTATTTAAGTCATTTAATACATTTATTTTATTTACTTCACATAATATAATAATGGATCATGTCCATTTATTCACAAAAAATAGTTTTTAATACTATATTCATAGTTATAAAACTTAATAATTATTGACTTTATTCTGGTGGATTCTGACATTATTTCTCTCTCTTATAGTGTCTTATGGTTTTTTCTCTCTTATTCACTTTAATAATATATATGGGGTTTTGTCTTAGTCATAGTTTGGTCGTTTTTTCAAGTTGATAGAAATAATTATTATACAAAATTACACAATTTTTTGGGACTACTTGGGTTCGATAATGTTCACCTCACTTTCCTCTTATGCTAACTTACTATAT
This sequence comes from Magicicada septendecula, assembly GCA_034769895.1. Classification (NCBI taxonomy): domain Eukaryota; kingdom Metazoa; phylum Arthropoda; class Insecta; order Hemiptera; family Cicadidae; genus Magicicada; species Magicicada septendecula. The sequence continues at coordinate 176,660,783 of CM068371.1, read as the reverse complement.
AAATGATTTCTTTTTATGGAACGTTCTGTGACGTTACAACGTATAGTTTTGTTCTGTCGGCCGGTTGCTCCCAACAAAACAATATTATTCAACGGCAATGTTGGTAAAGTTCTCCCGCACTCTTGCTGTACCCTCTCCAGTTCCGTCGTACTTATTATTGATACGTTTGACCCAGTATCGATCATTAACTTGGCTGGGATGCCTTCTACCTTGGCGTCAACATGTATAATTTCATTATTGAAGTTATTGGTGGGACTCCTGTTATCCTCTTCCAATAACTCCTGTCTGATGTCCTTCAGGTAGTTGCACCCGATGATTGTAATACGATTGTGATTATTCTCTAAATTGCACTCATTCTCATTATCATACCCAGTAGTCAGAAGCAGTAATGGGTTCTGTCGATTTCTTACTGCCTGTGCCCGTTTAAAGGCTCGGCATCATTGTTTCTTTGAGCCATATTATTCGATGCCTCATTCGGGATGCTCAGAGTGGTTACTTGCCGATCTGTTCTATGGTCTTCCGGTCGTTCATGGTGCGACCTCTGTTCAGTGTTGTCCAAACTATTACTCCTACGCGCCGGGTAGTACCTCGGTTGGTCCCGTTCTAGGCTCCTCCGCCTTTCTTCGTATCTTCGGTAACTGCTTCGTCGATTGTGGTTGAATCCTCGCTGTCTTCCTTCTGCGGCTTGTATGAAGTTCACTCTAGGGCGAGGGAACCTATTATTATTAAAATTACCATTATTGGGACCCGTACGATTGGTATTATTATGGTAATGACTATTACCATAATTGGGGCTTCTCTGACTATTTACGTTATCAGGGTAGGGATTGCGGTTACCCTGATAACCATTAGAGGGTCGATTCGGGTTTTGCTGGTTGGGACCCGTATTATTATTGTCATTGTAATTGGTATTATTTACATTATTTCCATTATTATAATTGTTATTTCGCGGGTATGACCGACCTCCCTGGTACCCAGTATTTATGTGGTTCGCACCCTGATTATTGTTCAGGTACGTCCTTGGTTCGGGCCCATCACTTCTTCTACGACTCTGCCTGTAGTAATCTTCGTTTTCATAATTCTCTAGGAGTTCTGTCATTGCCTGGATGGTTTTTATCTGGCTGCCCCTCCTTGCACGAATCACCTCCTCATCATAATGGTAAGACAGCTTGTTTATTAGGCATTCCTCCGGTATGGCTGGTTCTAAGTGCTTGGCCATACACACTTTGCCGAGGAAATAAGCTGTCATTGAGCTGCCGACTTGTGGTTTGTAGCGGCCGTGGCATATATTATCTCTGATGAGATTCTGCGTGGTCTCTGACCAGTACTTGGCTTTGAACAGGCTTTTGAATTGTTCATAATTGTCGATGTCGCTCCGGTTGGCCATCCACCAATGGTCATTCACCTCCCGAAACGACTCGTCAAGGATCTCTCGGTTCTGGACCCATCGGTTCCCTCGGTGTTTCTCGAGGTACTCCTCTATTCGTGCCAAGAACTCCATAGGCTTCCGTTTGTATTGCCGGAAATTGAGCCATTCTCTGTTCTCTGACATGGGGAAATTGTGATATCCCGATGGTCTGTTTCTTATTAACTCCATCTCCTCCTGGCTCTGACGCACCTGTCCGGTTATGTTTACCATAGCGGCTTCCACGCCGTCGCATCTTTCTGTTACTTGGGTCCTCACTTTATTTACTTCCTCCAGGGCAAATTTCTTGGTCTCCTCCAATTTAGTTTTCTGTTGTTCTTGGACCTGAGTAATCTCCTTTGTTATTACTTCCCGGACTTCCAGCACTTCGTTTTCTGTTTGACGACATCTTTCGTCTACTTCTCTAATCTGCTGGTTAACAACCACGACTTCCTGTTCTAATTTCTTTACAATGGACTTCTTTGTTTCAGTTATCTTTTTATTTATCTCCTCTTTGGCTAACTCAATCCTCTCGTCTAACTTATTCATGTTCTCTTGGTTAACTTCCCTTAGTTCTTCTCTCAGCAGTTGATTGTCCTCTCTCAATTCTTCCTTTAACTGCTGGTTGTCACTTTCTATTTTCCTATTTGTTTCTTCCATCTTCTCTTCCAAATTCTTATTATTTTCTTCCATTTTCCTTTCCATTTTCCTACACAAGGATTGGTTGTCCTTTTTCAGGTCTTCCATCTTCTTATTCAAGGATTGATTGTTTTCCTCCATCTTCTTATTCAAGGATTAGTTGTTTTCCTCCATCTTCTCTTCTAAATTCTTACTGGTTTCTTCAATCTTCTTATTAGTATTTTCTATCTTATGACCCAATTCTTCCTTAGTGGATCGGTTGTCTTCCCTCAAATCTTCCTTTGTGGAATCCATTTTGTTATGCAGGTCTTCCTTTAATTCCTGATTCATTTTCATACTGGTTTCTTCCATGCCCTTTTTCAAATCTTGACCCATTTGTCGGAACATTTCCATCAATCTGTCCATTTTATCTTCTTCTGTGGTCTTAGGCCTTTCTTTTTCCTTCTCCGGGACAGTGGCTTCCCCTGTTTGCGTTGTTACTTCAGGTTGTTCCTCGGGTGGTGTGGGTTGTTTCGGTTCCACTTGGATTAGCAACACTTCCGGATCCTCCACGGGTGTTGCCTCCTTATCCCCCATGTCAACCTCCTTCTCGGCCTCTGCCGCCCTCTTTTTCGATGTAGCTCGTCTTTGCATCTTTCTCTGTCTCTATTTAATAATCGCTGCCAAGCTTAGATTATTAAGCCCTCTAAGTTGGACGCCACTTTGTAACACTACCCTTTGTGGTGGCTGTAATCCTTTCAAGTCCCACTGTTTGGGCTAGCCACTTGGTCACCAGACCGCTGTATGCCGGTCGTTACAAAAGAATAAAATGTATACGGAAAATTCACTAATTATAGAATTTTCAAATAATAAAATGATTTTGTTTATGTTTATAGAGGTATTTATAAGAGATAAATCTGTTTTTTAAAAGGTTCTGGTAAAATTTTAATAACAGGTAGGTATTTATTGACCGTCGAGCACTTCTTGAAGATTTGCACCAAGTCTGGAGTTAAATAGATTAACTCCAGGTAATAATCGATTGGTGACTTTTCTGACTGGTCCAATATCTTGTTCAAAATAGAATATATTCTTCTCACTTAATTCCTTCAGCCTTATAAATACCCTTAAATTACCCTGTGAAATAAGTACAGATACAAAATAATGGAAATATAAAGATTTATTGACAATTTTAAATTAATAATCGATATTTTATTGATGGAGAGCAATTATCGACTCTGTCTCAGGAATTATCGATTGTGTCATACAGAACAAAATTTTACGTTATATTATATTGAAGACAGGTTCTTTGAGCGATTAGAATTAATAGTCAGAGAAGGGTGACGAGAAAGTATAACATTAACAATTAACACAAATACAATAATTATTATTCAATAAAATTTAAATAATTCTAATATGTAATGTGTATGATCGTTGTCGTACCATACGCAGACGATGACGTCACTGCCGAATAAAGAAGGCCGGCTCTGTAGAATTAAAAGATGGCCGCTACTAGTTCTGGCGTAGTTAATGTGAACGCGGCATGTTCCAAAATCACGACAAAATTACCTTCGTCAAGGTCTAAAATGTCCCCGCACTGGTGTAATATGTCTGTTAATCTATTTGGTGTATTCTGGTGAAGTGTTCTGTGTAAACTTGCGTTAGTTAGTTTATTTTCTATGTGTTCAACTTCTACGGTTAAGTTCTCAAATTATTGGTTAGGATTTGCAGAATAAATCAGTTGAAATATAGTGTTTTACTTGTTTCTATCACTCGTATTATGTAGGTAAGTATTTGTTTTCACTATTGTCGTGAATGTATGAACAGCTTTAGCTTTAAAAAGTGTCTAAACCGTTTAACTCTCGTTCACTGATTTCAATGGCTAAACGCTAGTACCATCTTTCTCGATTTTTTAAAGAAACGTTCTTTTACACAACTGTCCAGCTTGATATTCAACAAAAGAATAATTAACTTGGTCATAATTCTTGCCCAGTTAATCTTCGAAAAAGTATTGTTAATATTTTTCGACTTCCCATACATATGATAAAATATTACATTATGTATGGAATTTATCTATTTTATTCCTCACTTTTATGAATTATTAACCTTATTATTGGTTTAATCATCTCATTCCCTTTAAATTGATGTATTATAGTCCATATCTGTAGGTATTTTTGTGGAAATTAACAAATTTCTTTACTTTATGGAAATATAGGCTCAAAATTGGATTTCCGTCTTTATACAAAATCCCCTCCATTTAAATATTATTAATACTATTATAATAAATTTTAATTAGTCATATTCCTCTTCCTTTCCTTAAATACATATAAATTACACCTTTGAACTGGTTTTTTGTGTTAGTCTGTAAATTTGACATTGCTCTTTAAAATTAATTAATTTCTATATTTTGAAAATTTACAAAATGTTAAGGTATATTTCCTTATTATCATTTTAATTCATAGGATCATTCCTAGTAGTGGTTAATTGTGTTATCTTATATAAATCTTGGTAGTTTACAGGATTTATAAGTGAGTTATACTATTTTATATTGGTTCTCTGATTTCACCAAATGGCCTAGATTTTAGAATTTTATATTTCTTTCTTTCTCAAATAATTTAAACTTAATTCCTCCTCCGACTTTACATAATTACTATTATATGAAAATAACATGATTATAACTTATTGTGTTGTGTAGTAGTTAATTAACACTACATATTTAAAATAAATAATTATGAACATGGTTTAGCAATCTGCACAATTGAACATATTGCAGATATGGTTTGAACATATATCTTTTAACTATTTTTGAGCTAACATAGCATACCTATTAGAACATTATTACTGGTATGTAGGTTATTATTTATCAAACATAATTCTTTTTAAAACACATAACATAAATCTTATTTTCTAATAAACCTTACAAATACATTTATTTAACACATTGATTTTAGGACTGTGAAATAACAGTCTATTTAAACATGTTACACTTATTCATACTATAATAGTACCAGTCCTTTCTGGTTTAAACCATTATTATTGTGATCCCCTACATCAGTAAACATTAACTCCCATACTCTATTTATTATCATTTTTTTACAAATGTCTTGTAAATAAAGATTTACATCAAAATAATAAAATACTGGAAACCTTCCATTTTATTATTTTATTATGCTGTTTATTATTAGATTTTAAAGTTGTGATATAGCATACTACTAAGTTATAGTATAACCAACTTTAAGTTTATTGCTTTTTTTTTTAAAAAACACTTACACAAATTCACTTTCGCTGTTGGTTCTGATATTCTGAGTCTTATTATCTCAGACCAGACCTTTAGTAATCATGGACCGTTAATACTAGTTTATTTTCTTTATTACGCAATAGCTTTAGCCGGTGCACTTCTTATAACGCTATACAACACTTTAGTTTTCTCAATAATTACATTTTATAAGATTTTGGGTATGTTATACTTTCTTTTGCATAGTTTTTGTGGGTTTGGGATTGATAGTAGTTTATATAATAATAGGTTTTACTACGGTGTTTCCTTCATACTATTTCTTCCTCTCCTCCTGTCTTCTTTCTTGTCCTTCTTCGTATCTTCCTTCTGGTATTCATTCTTGTCCCTCTTCTAGTCTTCATTCTTGTCCCTCGTCTAGTCTTCACTCTTCTGGTCTTCCTTCCGTTCTTGGGTAAACCAAGGTACTTGGTGTTATCACGACTGAGGTTTAGTTTGGAGTATTTAATTTATTCACTGAACTGACTTTATTCTTCTATACAGGTTTCAGGGTATTGTTTTCTTCCTGTTCACAAACTTTATTCTTCCCTCTTCTTGTTTTTTGGGGTATTTTGGTATTCACCACCCTTTAATTGAGTCTCTTTTTTCTTTGATATGGTCTTATATAACTGGTTTACTGCTCTGAGCTTCCTGGGTAACTTACTGGTATTATACTATGAGTTGATGAGTTGCTTCAATACTTTCTTTGGTTTCTTTTAACAGTGGCTTTTATATATTATGTAGTAAGGATTTTTATCTTATTGTGGTTCATTCCTCTGATTTATTTAAATGTCATTCAATATTATTATAACATTTGTTGGTGTAATTAAACTTTATGATTTCATATGACTTAAAATGTAGTGGATTTTCTGTCACGCTACACAGTTTATGGAAAAGATGTCCTTCGGGAAATCATTCATCTCGCTGCTGCGGGAGACTGCACAGTCCGGACTTAACGGAAGTTATCAAAAGTTTGTACAAAGTTGTATGGTAAACTGTATGCAATTTATACAGTTGCCACTGCATCGGTTGCTGTGATTAAGTTTGCTGTAGCAGTGAGCTTTACTCGAACGCGGGTTTAATTGAAATAGTTGCTCTGATTAATCGCCCGGCAATTATTATAAGGTCAGACTGTACAATATAACATTTCAATCCAGCGGTATTAGTAATTTCAATCCACTACAAATGTAATTTCGAATGTAAACATAAAACGTTAGGCAATTAATACGAACAAATTATTGCGGATAAATAAAGTTTAAAATATTTTTTTCGGATTAGTGAAGTAACGCTCTATTCCATTCTCTGAACGTCAGCGATCTTTTACAGATGATCACAATTAACATACCGGACAAACGTTATACACACAAGTGTAGCTTTACTGAAACTGAAAATAAATATACCCAAGTTAATATTAAGATAAATGAAAATAATAAACGAAAAAAAAAGATGCCTTTTAATAATGACGCGACTGACACGTTCAGGGTTTGGATCTAGGCACGTTAATATTAAGATCAATGAAAATATCAAAGAGCACAACAAATGCTTTTTGGTAATGATGAGATCGACGTTCGTGTTTGCGTTTGAGTGCCTCGGTAAGTTTAGTTTAAACTGCTAATTTTTGTTTGTCATGTTTGTTTACAGGAGTCTTAGAACCTAGGCATAGAAAAGGAAACTGTTCATGTAAACACACACATGCACATACATATGTATCGTATATTAGTAAATAATAAATTACTTATGCAAGTGTATTCTGTATATGTTTTTATCACTATATTTGTTACGTGACTTACGTTTTACAGATTTAATCTGTATCTTAAGAGGTTTCGAAACGTAGCCTACGTCGGACGCAAATATAGTGATAAAAAATTAAGAAATACACGTGCAGAAGTAATTTGTTTTTTTACGAATATACTATATAATAAATGATTGCAAGAAACTCAAAAGATCAAGAATTACAAAGAATATGTGATCCACTCATTTTATAAAACATAAAAGTAATGCATCTTCCTGCATTTACAGTAAGATGATAGCATATAAAAAAAAGACAACAAAATATTATAGCCAAGAAAACGAGCAAATTTATTAATATTAAAAAATATTTCAAGCAGAATGATCACTGTTGCACACCACTATATAAAAATTATCCCGATTAGCGCTTTTAAGCTTCACAGCTCATCGTCAGATCGGAATAGACAGACATTATGTGAAAACAAACCCTTCACCCCTCCGATCTGAGGGGTGAACTGTGAGGGGTGTCAACTCTGTCTATTCCGATCTGACGATGAGCTGTGAAGCTTGAAAGCGCTAATCGGGATAATTTTTATATAGTGGTGTGCAACAGTGATCATTCTGCTTGTGATTTCAACCACTAACACAAATTTCTTCATTAAAAAATATTTGAAATGTATTATTAATAACTCTGAAAGTTTCACGCTGAAATAACAAGGAACACGAAAGACAAGTTTTACAAAATAAGGCCAATATTCGTACCGTTACAAATGTTTGTCCTCACAATGAAAACGTCAAAATTAAATAAAGACAATATTCCTTTGAGAACTAAAGATGTTTCAGAAAATTAAATTGTATTAGGCACCGAGATATTAAAATTCTATAACTAGAAACTACAAAGAGAAGTGAAGAGAGAACACGCAACAACTGCTATAATAGTTTAGACAGTATACAGTAAATCATGTGTAATAAAGAACGTAAGGTCACGGCGTTTGATGTTTCATAGTAGAAGGCGATGTGTTTTATCAACTCAACTCTTTCAATTATCGAAAACTACCAGAGCGTTTTGTCATAGCAATTATTAAAATTTTCCACTATATCTTTAGGATAGTTGACTTATACTCTTTTTAAACTTTAGGGTTAAAAAACGTAACGTAAAGTTTGGGACACGCTTGAGTTCGACTACTAACACTCTGTTCTCTCGTCGCTTTTACTCAATAATCTGAAATACCTTAAAGTGGTATACCCAGAAACTTTTTTTACCGTGAGCACGATAAATTTTGTTTCCAATCCCTTGTCTGTGTGCAAGCACCTGCGATTGTGTTCCACTTGGACACACTTTGTTTTGTAAGAATGCAGCGACAAAAAATGGTCAGGAAATAAAAACAAAATCTATCTTCGTAGAACGGTCAGAAAAGGAAGGGATTTATACTATCCCGTTTTAATTGTTTCAATAAAACGTTGAGTTAGGGGTTGAAACAAGGTGAAGGACCTCGTCCGGTGAATTTTTTTTTTTGTTACCGACGGTGTGTACTACATCTTCTCAGCGCAACCTCCCCGACGCGACGGTTTTACGAGAACTGGATTGAAACGGGAATTACGTTCTGTCACAGCATACGATTGCTTCTCGACCAGCAATAGCGCGTATGAGGAGGGTACACTACGGAAATTCTCTTAGTCATCGATTATTTGTATCTGAGTTTCAAGTACTTTATACATAATTGTGATCTAAGAAACGTGTAATTTTTTTATGTAAACTCTACTTTGTGTAAGTAAAAATAGTAACAGCGACACTAATGTTTTTGAAGAACCGTAGAGTTTAGAATTCCTCTCATCCGAGTACTTCCCTTTTCAGCATACTTTACTCCTTCATCGCTTTCTCAACCGTAAATTCTCTCGTTTCCTCCTGTTTTCATCTATCAACTGAAGAACCAGTAAGTATGTGACATAGTTATAAGACCGACCATAGAGTCCTTTTTTTATATTTTTTTCAAGTATTTTCTTTACTCCTCTGTGCTGTTTAATTCTTTATAATTCTCTTCATTGATAGTCGAAAGAGTTTCTGCTATACGACACCTCATTATATAGTTTAAAAAACTTCGTCTAGAATCTTAAGGTTAAGAAGTCTATCAGTATTCTCTTCTTCATTTAATTTCTTCACTTCAACACTCGGACTTCCATTGTTCATTTTCTCCGTGCATGGGATCCTCGGTTCTTCTCTCACCAGTATCGCCTTAAACAATGAACCAATATGACACTGTTGGTGAGTAAAAATAACTAATAATAAAGTCGATCATGCTTTTCTTATTTCCTGCAGTTTTAGACATTTGGATTTATCTCACGCATCCTCTTTTGTTTTTTCACCGTGATTGCTAACTTACAGGCTAACCACAAACACTGCTAAGAAATTTTTTATCCGATATTTCAGCTAACAAATAGAATTCTGAAGGATGGCAGGGCAGTCTATTTGTTATGTCGATAATACGACCTATCGTCACATACTAATGCGAAACTTGGACGCTTACAAAAAATTACCCATAAGAAGATGCTGAGCACCAAAAATGAGAAATATTTATGGTCCAGTCAGAGATAATAAATAAATGGTTTTTCGGGTTTAGTCGCGGTAACCCACATTCAAGAGATCATTAAGCTACAACGTGTTTAAAATGCGCAGGATGTGTAGAACGAGTGATTGACACTCGAATACCCAAAGAAATAATGAAGGGACAGATGGTGGGACCAGACGAAGGGAAATACCATGAATGCCCTGGCAGGACAACGTTCGGCGAGACGCCGAAACTCTTCTGAGGGAAAGAAACTGCCAAACGGTGGTAGAAGATCAGGACTGCTGGAGGCCAATGTTACAGGAGATAAGCGCTCTGTAATACTGACTCAGCCAGGCAGTCAGAATCATTTGACGTAATAGTGTAGTATTAAAAATGCGGCCCCGTTACCGACACCTTCTCTGTGCACCAGTCAGGTGGTACCGTAATAAGATGAGATTATCGTGTTGAGTCCACGTTGACTCGGCGTTGCCACGATTATTATTCATCAACCGCAGCTTATCACCTCCATTGAAGCCGACTTGTCTTGTCGTCGTCATTTTGCTGTCGGTGTAGTCTTAGTTTTCGTTCTGTACAGAAACGTGTCAACAACGTAACAGCATTGATGGAGATTCAAAAATTAATTCCGACTGATAATAGTTGCATTGATTGCCGACGCTAACGGTTTAAATGAGCGAGCTATACAGACTATAATACCACGGGAAGAAGAACAAGAAGAAGAAGCATTCCGCAAAATTTGATACCAGTGACGTATATAATGATGTTACAATTTAATTTATTTGCACTCTTATTTCTAGTCTTTTACTTTCAAATTCACATTGTCTAATCGGTAAATAAGACAATTTAAATGTACGTAGGATGTAGGATGTTAATAAATATGTATTAATAAAACACAGTAAAGTGTAATTCGCTATGAAACACACACACATACGCTCATACGTACTACACCCATACAAGCCATACTCATAATCATCAGTATATGGTTACATTTCTGTTTATACGAGTGTACGTGCTCTGTACCTTCAGTGCAAAACTGCTGTTAATCTAAAAAGTAAACTTTTAAAATAGCGATTGACCGCATGGGAGTATAAAGGTATACTGTGAGTAGAGATGGGCCGATATACCTATAACAGGTATTTTGGAACGACATTTTTGTGAAACGGCTATAAAAGTGACTGAAAAGTTGAAATACCTGTTCCTGTTACTTGCGGTTCCGAGTCGCGGCCCCCCCCCCCCTACGGAACTAACAAGTAAACAAGTACACAAGTAACAACAAGTAAACGAGTATTACGAGTACAAAGTTCAAAGTATTACGAGTATCACGAGTACAAAGCCAATTTTTGGTGCTGAATACTTCATTCTGCGCATGTTCCGATTACCACAAAAGTACGAAACGAAGCAAAACAGCGAGGTTCAGAATATATCTATGCCAAAGAGACGAAGCTGCTTTTAATAAATGAAAAAATTCATACTGATTTATTCTCTTATGTTATGCAGATAAATAATACAGATTATAATAATAAATTATATATTGTACTGGTCACCAACTTGGTAAATTTTGAAAAAGCGAATTATATTGTGTTATAACCTACAGAGTGGCTGATATTCCATGGAGTACTTTTTGTTAATTTGATTTCGGAGATGATTTTAACTTCACTGCACATCTCACGTAAATGTTTTTGACATTCTTTGTTGTGCTATTACGTGCACTATAAATTTCATTACCTAAGTTTCGCAACTGATTTGTCTAACCAAAATGGAATAAATAATTTAATATTAAATCTGGCAGTATGTTTACGCCTAGTGAAAACTTAAATTAGTATTCCCAAAGGGAGTTAGGCCTATATATTCTCTTATTTCTTATTTTCTTTTAAACAGTAACAGCTCAATAAAGTCACAGTGTAAAGTAACACTGTTAATACTTTTAGTTTCAATTTGTTTCTTATAACAAATTACATAATACAGGTATATGTATAATAAGTATATAATAACAGGTATTTGTGCGTGTTATTTTTTTCGAACAGTATCGTTCGTACCTGTTATTTTCAAATACTAGTTTAGCACACCTCTAATACTGAGCATTGTGAAACGTTCGGATAAAGAAAAATGTAATGATAATTTAGTTAATTGAAGAAAGGAGCGGTCGGTCGCGGGCGGCTGAGAGAAGACAACGCGGTGTTTACGAGGCCGAGGCCAGCCCGGCAGCGAGGGTTGTAGTAACGCAATGGTTTTTAAGTAATTGGATTCCGATAACAAGGCTTATTGTGGCGGCTAAACGATGTTTAAGCGATGCTTTGAAGCGCGCTTTGTTTACCCAGTTAATAACTGTTATACACACCGCAAAGGGAGGGTAACGGTTTTTATTCACAGAACGGATTTCGGTCGATCGCGAAGTAAATAAACGTTGATGCTCTTCAAAAAAACGGCAACTTTTGTGCTTCAGTAGTTTTTGTGGTCGACTTTACTTCAGAAATAGTAAACTGCTTTGCTTGCTTATTGCATTGGTTAGTTCCAAAATTTTGTAGACAAAACGTTTCTTTAGGAAAGCAAACAAATTACGCTGTGTGTGTGTGTGTGTGTGTGTGTGTGTGTGAGAGAGAGAGAGAGAGAGAGAGAGAGAGAGAGAGAGAGAGAGAGAGAGAGAGAGAGAGAGAGAGAGAGAGAGAGAGAGAGAGAGAGAGAGAGAGAGAGAGCGCGCACAGATCACATCAGGTAGTACACGGGTTGCCGTGGCAGTTTCTATCCTACATAGTGCGGTATTTACATACATAATTCTGTAGTAGTTAACATTAATACACAGCAATACTTTATGGCTTAACCGTATCTCGCAACTATTCGAAGAATAGATTCCAGTGTTGTGTGTGTGTGTGTGTGTGTGCGCGCGCGCGCGCGCGTGCGTGCGTCTGTGGAATCAGGTTGAAATTGAACAGTTAGGGTATGGACAGAATCGTAAGTCTTCATGCTGTCAAATCTTGGCATGAAGAAAACATTCTGTCACCTCCATTTAGTATTTTTGTTCGTCCATGTTTACAGTAAATAGGCTCATCTTAATATGCACACGGTCCTGAATAGCGAGCGGCCTTACCCTTTTTAACTATCTGAAAATTTACTCGGAAGCGTACCTGGTAACTCCTCCATTCCCCCTGAAGATATAGAAATCTTCACAGGTTTCTAGAAACTCTTGTGACGCAGATGCGAAAGAAAGTCTTCTAGTACAGCATTTACAGAAGACTCTTTTAGTTCCGTATAAATTATATTGTTCAACTTCAAAACATTTTCTCAAAACCATATAAAACTCATTTTCTCGCCGGAACGGGTTGCCCATGCCTGTTGTACGGGGTTTATTTTGGCCTAAAACAAGATTTTCAATTAATTCTCAAGAAAAAACTGTTCTCCTTTATTGAATTTGACGATAGAAGCTTAAACTTTGATTTTATCGTTTAAATAAAGCAAAATGTTTGGATCTTTATGCGAGATCCAAAAACGTCAATTTTGAATTACAGAATTACTGCGCTTCTTTTGTGCTTGACCGGTAATTTTACATACGATGTGAAAAGGTAGGAACACGAGATTTCTGAAACCTAATGCAGAACAAGCGTATTACATTTTTTTAAATATTACATGTAACGATTAATGTGGATCTAAAACTTAAACTAACGTTCGTGGAACTTATGTGGAGTCATATATTTTAGGTTCCTTGGTCTATAAAACAGCTCAACACAGGTCAAACTGGGATGAGAGATCTGACCGCTGTATCAGTTGGGGCGGAACAACAGAATTTCCTAAACAAATGAAGAATTTGAAGCACTAGATTTAAGACAAAAGATTTTAGTCGTGCAGGAAGATAACTTACGGCTTCCGTAACATCTCGTACTGCAAACTGCAACACGTATGCCATCGGATATCATCATTGTCATGATCGTCATTAGATATGATCGTGGCAAAATCTACTAACAAATGAGGATGGATAGGCCTATCCTGAAGCAAAGATCTCGTTCACTCCACCGGTAAGTAGGCCTAGAGTCCATTGTCACAGTGGCTCATATTTTTAGTTTGAAAAACAATAGCTCTGCTACTTCTGATTCGTGAAATCGATCACGGAACTCGCTAGTTCTCACGACCAGTCATTGATCTAGGAAAATATACAGCTTATAATCTCGGTCGCCATCCACATTTTGACGTCTTAATCATATTGAAATCGACTATAATTTATGCACAAACGTGTACGGATTACATACACGACAGAGACTATAGTTAAACTATTGACCGATAGGCTTCGAGTTCACTAAAGACCCCCGTGTGCATCACATAAAACTACACCATCATTTAGTGCCAACATAGCGCACGCGCGCGCACTTGTGTTTAGTCGATAAATACGTAACACTGTCAAAATGTTATCATTACCATTAGCAGCACTGTGCCATATAAATAATCCGTTGCAGTGTGTACTGATAAGCCGACTGACCGATTATACCCTAATGACAGGTGACTGATTTGCAGTAATTTGTGCACCACTACACAACCGTCTCAAATCCTGGTAAAATGCGGATTACGTGTTGATGTTATGAACGATTAAATGAAGATAGATAGGTACATACATACTCAGGTATATGTCTTGTACAAATCATAATATACATCCCACTCCTCTTGTACATCCGCTCCTATGTGTGTTTTCTCTCTTTTTTCCATTACATTTTATCGTGCATCAAAATGCACTAGTAATCGATGCTGTTGGAGAGAATTCAACACGCAAACGCACACTCTCTCCTCTCTCTCTCTCTCTCTCTCTCTCTCTCTCTCTCTCTCTCTCTCTCTCTCTCTCTCTCTCTCTCTCTCTCTCTCTCTTTCTTTCCCTCTCCCTCTCTCTCTCTCTCGTGCTGCACGTGTAGTCTCCAAAAAACGATCGTCCTCTAAAATTTCAAATATTGCTAGATGGAGACTCTACAAATAAAAAGTTATTCCTCTCCACATACAAATTAAAAAGATGCATCCGCTGAAAGTTTCTTGTGAGAACTCGGAGAGCAGTGACGTTGAAAAGAAATTTCACCAGAGCTTTCCAATTAAGAACAGGCGTACGAACGATCGGGTAAAGTTCTTTTCTGCTAGATAATTTGACAAACGATACGAACAGACAACACAAATAAATGCTCTTTGACGACCTTATAAGATGGTTGTACGATGAAAGACGAATATAAGAGAGGAGGACTATCCTGCAAAAGAAATAGTGTATTTAGAAAAATTATTTCCATCAGTGAACAGATAGGGAAAAGGAGAAAAGGATGGTATTGTCTGGTTCGAATAAAAAACGTATTTAGCAGTTGTATATATTTTTAATCCGCGTCTATGGCATTAAGATGAAAAGACCTTTGTTCAGTTCTTGCTTTGATTTCCTTTCTCACGACATCGGTCACGTTACGTAGTGTATGAGCGCGCAACAGTATGTATGTGATGGGGGGGGATCATTATATGATAATGATCGAACCATTCTTCGGCTTACAGATTATGTTTATGTTATTATGGTACTTCTGCTGTATTTCTAATTGTTGAGTATAGTATTTATAGTATTGTTGTGTAGTATCTTGCTAAATAAATGTAATCAATTCTGTTGAAAGACCACACTGATAGTTTACCTTATTAACAACAACAACGACAGTGTTAAAAACATATTGTATGAAATAAATGTTAACTATACTGACGTCAAAAAATTCGCTGTTATTAAAATACTGTTCTTTTTGTTTGCAGGTATGTATTATATTACCGCGAAGCCAGCAGATTTTACTCTTGTCTTAGCACCAGGTATGGCATTTACAAGAATATTATGTTACTATATTAAATAATAAAATACCAAAGTGACGTGACTGCATGCACGAGCCACAATTTGCTTACTGAACTGAACATAAGTGCACATTCGTGTTATTCTGATGCTTGTATAATCTGGATAATACTAATCGCTTATACTGGATCGCTAACCTCTACGTTTTATTATACAAATCAATGTCCTCCCTCAATGAAACGGTGTACTAAGTATCCTCGGCTTAAGCCGTCTGCGACAGATTATAGTGGCACATTGAGAATGTCACATCACTGAAAGGGCAAAACGCTTACCATTAGTTTGCTAACAAAGCTAAATTTTTGCCGAAAGAGTGTTGTGATTCGATAATCGTAATTACTTAGTTCATAATTTGTTAGAACGATTTGTTAAAATTTTGAGTCACAAATGTTGTGACCGCATAAATGGCTAATTTTCCGCCTACATTTACCGTCTCGATTAAAGAGTAACGGGAATTTTAATTTTTATTTACTGTCATTATTAAACGCAAACGATCAGTCACGACTTTAATTCCCTAATTTTACTTAGATATCCGTAATATAAAAGTGATTTTCGTGTAGGACAAAACTTATTCAAGTTTTATTTTTTAATGTAAGACTCAAACAGTAGAAAATCGACTCTGTCTCGCCGATATAATCACAGAAAATGAAAATATATTCTGAAAAATTGTCTTCATTTGTTCGTCTTCCATTTTAATATTTGCAAAAAGGCTTTCAAAAATCTTCAGAAAGAAAAAATACCCATCACGTAAATAGGCGTTAATAAAATCAAACTAACGAATGTCACAGTGTAAAATGATTTCAGAAGACGACAGAGTTTCTTCACCGGAGTTTATTTGATAGTACGTTTCTTCAAATTTTATTTTAAATGCCCGAGTTTCGTCAGAACTTGGTTTATTTTCACAAAATATTTTATGTAATACGGAACGTACTACAAGTATCTCTGCTATCCTAGCAGAGCCCAGCTGTAATGTGTGTGTGCGTACATATTGCTGTTGCTTTGAGATGAAAGACAATTACGTGACACTTGTCATGCGTCGAGTCTATTCCAGACCGTACCGGTCAGCAGATTATTCTGGCATATCAGCGGGGTACAAATATAGGCATTTAGCGTCAGTTTACATCGGGCGATTACTCAATGAGTTTAAGTGACTTTACTTATTCAAGTGAGGTTCGAAGTACTGTGGCGAAGGTGTTATAATTGTGCGGGACTCTGTTAGTTGACATTATTATTGCGTGTCGACTAATTTTATTTGAATTATTTTACGAGTATAATCTTGTTGAATAACTTGTTGATTACAAATTATTAAGTGTGATAATTGAAGCTGGTGATTAGTGACTTCATTGGTGTATTGTATTTTGTTTTCCACTGTACCATACGGCGATCAGTAAGACCGTCGTAACATTATTAGACATTTTAGGTAAAATGAGACGGAAGCGTCTTCAAACCAAATATTAACAACAATTCATTTTTGTTCGTGTTGGTATCCAAGTCACTTTACAATTATAGCAAAATATTACCTTATATTCGGTCCGCCGTGTGACTTCTCAATTTGAATTTACGTAACGCGTTTCAAGGCATATGCCTCATCATCAGACGTAAAATTTAAAAACGTAAAAACACACACATCACACAAGAAACGTGTTTGTCAAAAATAATAAAATTGCAGCTATTAACATATTATGTGCACTTGTTGTTGGGTGCGCACCCGTTCAGGTATTGTCTGCTACTGATCGGAAATCGTTGAGCAGTCTCAAAGCGGTATCATACAGGCGGTTAGATTCAAAGTTCAATTGTTCATTCAAAACAAACTCGCGACTGCTATCATTACTATACGCATTATAAATTTCAAGCTCTTCCAAGGCATTCATAAATTGGCCCTTGTTGCATATGTGCAATGGCATATGGTCTAAGTATATTAATAAGCTTATTATTGGTTCTGAAAGACATAGTATAACCAATATTGTTCATCACTGAAGACAAAATTTTTGGCATAACATACGTGTATTTCGCAGATATAAACTTTTTCTGTGTTTTATTAAGTGGACGGGGCTTGAGTTGAATGTTATTATGTTTCTTTAATAATTTATCAATGATGGAACCATTGGAAACTGCGATAAATCTTATAGTATTTAGCTCAGCCTGGAAATCAGTCCCTGTAATTGCTGACAGCCCCCCTTGACAATAATGATTCATTATTGACAGCCTGGAAATCATTATTGTCAAGGGGGACTGTCAGCAATTACATGGACTGATTTCCAGGCTGAGCTAAATACTATAAGATTTAGAAGAAAAACCCATAGAAGAAAAAACAGGCATTTATAAACTGGTCTGTAATGATTGCAACAGTTTCTATATAGGTCAGACCGGAAGAGGTTTTTATAAACGCTTCCGTGAACACTTACCAAAAAAGACATATAATTACAATTATATAAAATCTAATTACACTCGACATCTGACCCAACACAATCACAATTATACAGACTTTAAGTCTAATCTGATGCCATTGCACATATGCAACGAGGGCCAATTTATGAATGCCTTGGAAGAGCTTGAAATTTATAATGCGTATAGTAATGATAGCAGTCGCGAGTTTGTTTTGAATGAACAATTGAACTTTGAATCTAACCGCCTGTATGATACCGCTTTGAGACTGCTCAACGATTTCCGATCAGTAGCAGACAATACCTGAACGGGTGCGCACCCAACAACAAGTGCACATAATATGTTAATAGCTGCAATTTTATTATTTTTGACAAACACGTTTCTTGTGTGATGTGTGTGTTTTTACGTTTTTAAATTTTACGTCTGATGATGAGGCATATGCCTTGAAACGCGTTACGTAAATTCAAATTGAGAAGTCACACGGCGGACCGAATATAAGGTAATATTTTACTATAATTAACAACAATACAGATTCTACTCAGAAGATACTTTTCTACTCGGTTATTTAACAGTCTCTCCAGAAGCAGGAGACAATTAAAGGAATTGAACGTTTGCTTACATACCATGTGGACAGACTTTCCGTTTCGAAACATCTATATTTGTACCGTTTCAAATGAGCATATTATCTAAATCGACTGATGGTACGTAATTTGATTGTTGTCCCTTTGATTCTGGTTCCACTCCACTTATTGCGCGTCCTGCATTCCCCCACGCTGCTACAAATCTGCTGTGAGAATTAATTCACCTAAAGCCGTTAACCCTGTTAGGGATCAAAGATATTAGTCCCGCTCATAACCGGCTGTTAGCAATTTTACAACTAAGGAACCGCTTCGTCCGATCTCCGTTTAATTCCGAACTTCGAACCGACAGGAGTCGAGCGATATCTCTCTTGAACTGTTTGATCTGTTTACTAATTCCAATCCTTTCTCATTGATTTTTTGACGACACACAGAGCGTCATTACCTGCTGGTCGTCCGTAAACACGAAACCTCGACCAATGGTGCTGATCCAAATGTGTCGGGGTAGAGGTCTCTGACAATCAGAATTGATTGTTTTGTTGATTCTCGCCCGTTGTATTTTCTTACATTATATGTTGTATGTTCTTACATTGTATTATTTTACATCCTTGATTGCTACGTGTGCGGTCTGGTATTGGTTTTATCACAGTATCTTTCACTTGTTCAACAGCCATACGGTCAGTATTGTGAGAGCCTCGGGAATCAATTTATATCTTCTAAGCATGTATTTATCTTATTCCATTACTAATCATTTTTTGGTCTTGTTACAAGAACGTTGTGTAGTTTCGACTTATAATTTATAACTTGTTAGCGCGTAATAACAGGCCAGTTTCAGCACAAGCGGGTACACACTTACACATGTTCTCGCATTTATAACTTGATAGCGCGTAATAACAGGCCAGTTTCAGCACAAGCGGGTACACACTTACACAATGTTCTCGCATTTATAACTTGATAGCGCGTAATAACAGGCCAGTTTCAGCACAAGCGGGTACACACTTACACATGTTCTCGCATTTATAACTTGATAGCGCGTAATAACAGGCCAGTTTTAGCACAAGCGGGTACACACTTACACATGTTCTCGCATTTATAACTTGATAGGGCGTAATAACAGGCCAGTTCAGCACAATTCAAACGCAAGCGGGTACACACTTACACATGTTCTCGCATTTATAACTTGATAGCGCGTAATAACAGGCCAGTTTCAGCACAATTCAAACACAAGCGGATACACACTTACACATGTTCTCGCATTTATAACTTGATAGCGCGTAATAACAGGCCAGTTTCAGCACAATTCACACACAAGCGGGCACACACTTACACATGTTCTCGCATTTATAACTTGATAGCGCGTAATAACAGGCCAGTTTCACCACAATTCAAACACCAGCGGGTACACACTTACACATGTTCTCGCATTTATAACTTGATAGCGCGCAATAACAGGCCAGTTTCAGCACAAGCGGGTACACACTTACACATGTTCTCGCATTTATAACTTGATAGCGCATAATAACAGGCCAGTTTCGGCACAAGCGGGTACAAACTTACACATGTTCTCGCATTTATAACTTGATAGCGCGTAATAACAGGCCAGTTTCAGCACAATTCACACACAAGCGGGCACACACTTACACATGTTCTCGCATTTATAACTTGATAGCGCGTAATAACAGGCTAGTTTCACCACAATTCAAACACCAGCGGGTACACACTTACACATGTTCTCGCATTTATAACTTGATAGCGCGTAATAACAGGCCAGTTTCAGCACAAGCGGGTACACACTTACACATGTTATCGCATTTATAACTTGATAGGGCGTAATAACAGGCCAGTTCAGCACAATTCAAACGCAAGCGGGTACACACTTACACATGTTCTCGCATTTATAACTTGATAGCGCGTAATAACAGGCCAGTTTCAGCACAATTCAAACACAAGCGGGTACACACTTACACATGTTCTCTCATTTATAACTTGATAGCGCGTAATAACAGGCCAGTTTCAGCACAAGCGGGTACAAACTTACACATGTTCTCGCATTTATAACTTGATAGCGCGTAATAACAGGCCAGTTTCACCACAATTCAAACACAATCGGGTACACACTTACACATGTTCTCGCATTTATAACTTGATAGCGCGTAATAACAGGCCAGTTTCAGCACAATTCACATACAAGCGGGCACACACTTACACATGTTCTCGCATTTTGTGGCTATTACTAGTAAAAAACATATATTTTGAATTCTCTACAGCCTGAAATTACTCGCTACAGTTTTTAAAATTTTTATTTATTTAAAATGTTTCTCCTTATGTCTATAAAACAAATTTATAAGTCAGAACTGTTCACCTAAAATGATAAGTGGTTTGCTCATATGATTGAGGCGATCAATATACAGAACTTAAAACATCGGAATAGTATTTTTGAGTGTATAGTTTAGTATACATACTAACAAGCGCAACATTCATCCCTAGAGAAAAATATTTTCCCCCTTAACTGCTGGTGTGTACTACTGCGTTAGCAGTACTTGTGTTAGTCCTACAGATCCACCCTTGTACGCTCAACACTATGCCAAGGCGATACGTTAGCACAACGCCGGACTGGAAACACTGCAGAATCCCAGTATTACGGCCCCTTACCACCCCTTCAGTACAACCCTTCACAAGGGATTGTGCATTGACAGCATAGAGTGACTGCTTCTTGGCAGTCTCCACTCATTTTGACATGTCTGAGATATCTTTTTATATTTTTCCCCCAGATGTGCTTTTTTTTACTCCGGCGACACCGATCCCTGTGCGTGTGTGTGTGTTTGATTTTCGTCTCCTCGCCTCTAAGTAAACGCCTCTGTCTCAAATATATCCTGTCTAGCTTATCGTGGATTTTAGTTCCACAGATTTAATAAACAATTTCTATCAGCACGATTGTCTTAAAACAGGCTTTTTTATTAATGACCACTGGATTAAATTTATATTTTATAGGTTCTAAGTGAAAACGTAAACTAATTCTATGGTTCTGCGTAGAGAAATACATCGTGGATTAAATAGAATTAATAAAAGTTGAATGGCATTCGCATGCACTATATAAAACTATGTATGTGAAGTATAGTTTGATATAACGCATGCGACATACTGTACATTCGATTTTTGAGCGGCTTCAGGATTTCAGATCTTAGTGAACTGATTTATTCTGATTTTCAATCAGATTTCAGTGAACTGCATTTCAGTTGCTGTGCGGCAGGATTCTATATGCAAACATCTTCACGCATGAAGAATTCTGTGTTCCAAATCATATGAACATACTGTTCTCCTATTGTTTCCACGATTTCTTAATTCTGTAGCCTACAACTTGGCGAAAAAAAAATAGAAAATAGTATCTCAAATAATGTAATATTCTGTGTGTGAGCGTGCTTCTCAGTATCGCCATTAATATCTTACTGTCCCTGTAATGAGTCCAATACTCAGCGGTTTGTATTGGTGACCCATTTCTTGTGAACGTCCGGGAATGGCACGAGTGCCCGCGCGCGGGCGTGCGCTTTACTTTCTGCTGCCTCTGCAGTAACAGCCGGCCAACCGTGATAATCTTGCTTGGCTGGAAGCCCTACTACGACCGTACTCCACGTTTGGCTTCCAAGTTTTACTTACCGTTAGTCGATCAAACGTCGTTTCCATCGGGTACTGTATGGATACCATTCGATATATCGCACTGTCTAATCCATTTTCATAAGTGAGTCACGATTATGATTTTATTAACTCGTTTGTAAATCCTGTAAGAGAACTTTAATTATATTTTTATATTCAAAGAATCTCTATATAGTTTGGAAACGAAAGTTACAAAGCGTTTTGACAAACAAGACATTTATAATTACATTTGAGATATTACATTTTGACATAAAACATTTGTTTTTATGTAACTTGGGTTATTAATATGAATACAATATAGGTAACCTATTTTCTTGGTATCTTATATCGTGCGTAAATATTTCATAAACGTAACAGTTATTATTATGTGTCTGCAGTCTGAATTCGTCATGCACAGTTCCGCCATAAGTAATGATGACTTGAAAATTATATTGGCATAAATTTAATAACTTATTCAATATGAAATGTTTAGAATCGATTTATGTAAGCACAAAAAATAACGCACCATTATTGTTGCAAAGCTAAGAAAACAAAAATTATACCTTTTACCTGTTAAGTTAACGTTTAACGTTAGGAATGTGCGAGGGTATTAAAAATAGGCAAATCCAGCACAACCGCAAGTCTTTATGTAAAAAAACGTGTGTTGCATGGTGGTATATGTAAAGTTCCGCAGGCGTCAGTTACACGTGCTAAAAGATTTTAGACAGAAAAGAATAATGAAAAACGAGGGCACACCTCTAAATTAACCAGGCAGGAAGAAAACAAAATGGAAACATTAATAAAGGTGTTAAAAACGTACATGGTGTTTACGAAAGCGCACAGGTACACGCGCACACACACACACACTCGCTAGCAGGTCTGACGGTTGTAGTAATGAAAAGGATTACGTAATGCGTTGCGATGATAGTTGCCCCTGTAACAGAGGTTAGCAGTAGGTCAACAGAGCACCTTTTGATGCAACTATTGCCCTTAGCGAGTACACGTGTAGTCTGTGTGTGTAGAATTCTTTGATGTTTGCCGCTCGCAGCTTGTACTTTCGTATCTGTCTGCAGGCTGCGTTGTTGGGTCGCGCACAGCCTCGTCGTTTCACTATATTCGTACAAAATGTTTCTAGTTTTCCCTCGTGTCCTACACCGTTTGCAGTCCGGGAACACTGTAGAGTGTGATTTCTACAAAATGCTTTATTATTCACGACAGAAAGTGTTCTATTGAGTGTAATTCTAACAATCCAGGCGTGCCGTCTGTCTCAGTAAACTCAAGTCGTCAGGTAGTGACCAGGTAGGTCTACGTAGACGTTTCCAGTGTCTATATTTTTTTTTTGAGGATCCTCTAAAACCCAGAATAAGAAATGATGTTTGGTTTTCTCAAAGTACGCTTCATCAAAAGATAGTGAAGAATGACCACACATTAAAAAACGTTAAGACGATTCTCCAGAGCGCTTGAGGCTCAGAAAAAGATAGGTCCCCAGCTCTCGCGGCTTAACATTTCCCGTGGATTCCCCCCACGTACGTCAGATGTCAGATGTGTTTAATCGTCATCAAAATATTAAGCGCCCAATCTTACTTCTCGCTTTAGATGTTATTATAATATTACTGGCTCCTCTTTTTCTGCTTAAGTATTCTATGAGTTAGGCAGCCCGCCTTATATGGTTAAGGTCAGGGGAGTTAGGCCGCCTTAGGTGTTAAGGACTGCCACTGGTGTTAGGTGTTACACGAGCCATTTGGCATACAAAGAAGGTAGTGTCTCCAACCATAGAATCTACGCGCCAGACGTCTCAGGGTGACATCAAGAGAGCTCGAGAAGAGAACCTGCGGCGGACTTTGCATGCGAACATAAGTACCTAGTCGAGAACGCCCTGGAACGACTTTCTATGGCAGGCGGCCAGTTGTTCCCAAACGGGGACAGGCGTAGGTAATCACCGACAATACATATGTGTTGATTATGAGGTCATTATCATCGCTTGACTCGAAAGCACGAGACAGAGTTTACTGAGTTGCGCCGAAGCGCGCCGTCGAGGCTGCGCCAGGTGTGTCGGGAGTCTAGTTGAAGCCCGAGGTACCTCACGCTATTAGTCCAGGGCAATTGGCCTGGTCCTACGATCAGAGGCCGAGGCCGCTTGAGGTGACGTGAGTGTATTAACGCTGCGTTGTTAGTAGTTTTAACGGAAACTCTCCTGTTCTCGGTCCACCCAACATATGCGCCGAGTTAGCGCTGGAGCTTGATGGCCGCAAAATCTGCATAATATCAACAGGAAAAGCTGCGGTGTCTCCGGCAAACAGACGCAGCCGTACTCCAGCCACTCGGGGCGTGCCATTGACGAACACCGAGAACAGGAGAGGCCCAAGGACGCTGCTCTGAGGGAATTCGCCTCTCTGAAGAGAAGGCGTGGTCTACTCTCACTCGGAAGCTACGGTCTCGCAGAAAGCTGCCGATCAACCGAACGTAGCAACCTGGGAGAAGGACTTCCGCTAGTCTGTGAAAGACACCCTCGTGCCACACGCGGTCGTAGTCTTTCTACGTCTAGAAAGAACGCGGTCGTCTGTTTGCCCTTGCAGCCGGCCTCGGTAATGCTCTCCACGAGTCTCATTAGTTGATGAATCGAGGAGTGCATCTCACGAAAACCGAGCTGTTCGGGAATCAGCACGTCCAGTCTTTGTAGGTGGTCGCGGATCCGACGCTGGAACAATCGCTCGAAAACCTTTAACGTCGCGGACGAGAGGCTAATAGGTCCGAGAATCTCCGCGCGAGACGAGTTCTTTCCCGGCTTTGGTATTAGAATAAAGTGGCCGTTTTCTATTTCGTCGGAAAGTAGGTCAGCCTGAGGCAAGCGTTGAACAGCTCGGTCAGAAATAAGAGTTCCACGCTCCTGAAGGCTCTGGAGTGCGGTATTCGCAACGCCGTTTACAACAAACGACAACAGTGTAAGTAAGCTTATATATTTAGATTTACTATCACCTGCCCTGAAGTCTACAATGGTTAGACCACCACATCTTCATCGTTATATCTGCATTTCCCTACAATTCTTATCAGGAACACTTTCAAGTGACAACCATATAAAGCGAAAAACTATCAACTATTCCATCACTAGACTTCGTGCAAGGTAAAATTTGACAATCCGTGCTATACAGAGATAAACCAAAATTTAGTATTCAACAGGCTGAATAGATTGACTTCTTCAATTTCTACAATCACATAAAATGTCATTTTACAGTTAAAATAAAGAAAAATTAGCAGTCTTAATTTAAATTACATTCTAACTTTCTGCAGGTAATTACCTCTGACGGTTCGTGTATTTTTGTGGCAGCCCACCGATAAACAAAAATTGGACAAAGCGCTCGATAACAAGGCGCAGAGAAAAACGGCTGGCGAACAAAATTAATGTAACAGCGAAAATATATAGAGTTTAATTTCATCTTAACGGGGCTCATTTCGCCCGTAATTTATTGCCGATAGTAACAACACATCGAGTGATATGGTGTACTTTAAAAAGTTTTTTATACCAAAGTTTTCAATTGTTTCAAACAAGGTGGAAGACTCAACTCACAACTACCGTAAAAATAAAAGTTATCACATTATCGGTCTACAGCTGACCGTGGAGAAGTATAAATCCAAACTCTCTCTCTCTCTCTCTCTCTCACTCTCTTTTTGTTTTTCACTCAGCGCTCCCTCACTCCGTATAACACACACGCTCACACATTCTTTCTTCTACTTCAGGACAGACGCCCCGATACTCGCGTCTCTCCCCCTTCACTCTGCAGCCCTCACTCACCCCTCTGCCACTATTAAACGTATTTCATTTAGCTGATCACAAAGTTTGTTCAAGGAAACTTCCCGTCTATTGCTTGACAATTATTGTAGTGGAGTGGTTCAGCGGTATTAACTATATGTCGTTCTGCGCGTTCCACTGAACTTGCTGACTTGTACTACGGACAGGCGTCCAACGTTCCGCTCACAGACGTTTCATTTAAATGATAAATAAGGTAAGAATGTCGTTTTAAAATAGTGGTCAGCTGTAAGTTTTATATGGAGTAGGCCTAATAGCTTTTTTCATATTACTTTTAAAACGCCTGTTAGCACGAGTGCACGAAATCATCTAGTACTGTCAAATCGTATACAATTCTCATGGCAAAACCACAAATTGAACACGAATCAGCCAAGATTATACTGAATCTGATCTAAGGGTTCTCAAAACAATCGTATGTGATCAGCTGATATCGTACGAGCTGAGCTACTCATACCAAGCTTTGTAAGCTACTGTTAAGGAACTGCGACGCAGTATGACTAAGTAACCTTTCTATACAGAACCTTTATCCTTAAAAACATACAAAAATCTAATGATAGAATAACTCATCCCGTTTAAATAATCGTCATTCCTCTTTCCCAACAATTCGGTTTCAGTTCAAGATGAAGGAAATTCAAGTAGAAAATTTCAAAGCTACTATGTTTACACGCCGATATGATTTCTACAGGCTAACGTAAATGGGCGCCGTTTTCCGGACTGACACGACGAACATCGATACTGCAAATTCTGTACACATTACACACAAGTTAATTTCATTTCCTTCTTCGCTTTTGGAATGCGCAATAAATGAAAATTCTCTGGCTACCTCGTTCTTAACAAAATGAATGCGCGGTGAATAATTGCTCGGTACACAAGTTGGTTTTTCTCCGTCGTCGGATTAATTAAATACTCTGCTTGGATGCTTTACGTTCCTTAACAGCATACGAGGCTCATACGCAGACCGTCCACGTATATAATCTGGAGGCGTGGATTCGACCCTGTTAATATCACAAAGAGTAGTTTTTATTTATGCAGACGATAGACGATTCGTCATGGATCTTTTATTCCAACGCATGTTTGTCGACGCTGAATTCTGTTACTTGTTAAAACTACCGGGCTATTAGGCCGCGACCTGATGTCCAAAACCGGATCCCTCTTAGCCTACTCCTTGACGTTTTTACGTTACAGGGGTCGTCATCATCATATCAGAACTGATATCATGATTGTAAATGTCTCAAAAACGTTAGGTACCATAGAACTTTGTTCGACTCTTTATTACCGAACTTTTACCATTTATATTTACCATCACGCCGTCAATCCTGTCTCTGATGATGCCGGCCGCTCGAGACGTCGAAACGTGAGTAATACGGTTTAGAACATCACACCACGGCCCCAAAACCCCGGTAATTTTAAGAAGAAATAGAATTGACACAGCCGTTAAAGCCTTTATACACTTAATTCGTTTATATAATCGCCTGGCTTTATATTTGCACAATATGGAGAAAAATAAAAAACAACGATATTAGTAAAAAAAAAAAACCGTTGCATTCGTCCCATACAGTCTGCACACCTCTGTTCGCTTTTCTCTTCCAGTACAAGTAGTATAGTGTAGCATTTCTACCTACTGTGTTTTATTGCATTTTGTTAATTTACAATGACGCCGAATATATTATTTCGTTCCCGTGTTCTCTACGAATAGATTTTTTTTTCCTCCTCCTGGAGTCGTCAGTCTTTCGAATGGTTTGTACCCTCCCCGCATAACCCGAGGTGGGTGTGTTATAGTCTTTCTTAGGTATATGGGATCTACAGTTTAACGTCGGATCCGAACGGCATAGTGGGGGTGGGCTTATGTTAGGCACGATACCTCTAGCTGGTTTGCCATTGCCTTGTGAGGGGGAACGGGCGTATATAAATTAGATGGCCTACTTTTTATATATATTTTTTTGATGGCAACAAGTGGTACTGTCTTCATCGAGACTACAAGACAAGACAGCTTTCCTTCAGGTAGAAAAGTCTGAAGGAAATATCGATTACACCGGTAAGATAAATGCAAAACTACTAATACTGTAAAATAACAAATACTGTAAATGTTAGAGTAAAAGTAAAATCGTATGATATGCTCAGAAATTTTAATTCTCCTCTCACACAGGCGTCGCTAACGCGGCAACGTGTCACCAACCTCATGTATGTTGTAGTTCAGTCTAGAACTACTTTCATAGTCTATACTAGTACTTTCATTGTACTAGGAACTAGAGAAAAAGCCGGAAAGCTATAGTCCAGCTGACTGACACGGGTTGTAGATCGTTACGTTCCTAATGACACAAAACGACTTCAGGTCTTGAATGTGGAACACGCTTTATTGAAACCGTTTCAAGTCTTTTGATCAAGAAGGCGTGTTTTCCTTTGGTGTAGGAACTCCGTAATCACGTACCGCGCACACGCTGTAACAAATGTACGTGTCTCCAAACCCGTTCTGCTTTCTTCCGGGAACTGAACTGACTGAGCGTAAGGAGAACGAATCTTTTAACTTTCCCCACACGTGTTTTAACGTCGTTTTTGTTCTTCGTCATAAGTTTTCTGTTTGTCATAAAGCGGGGTTTGTGTATTTCACCATAAATAATTTCTGTAATCAAACGTATAACTAGCATTTTGACATTTACTGCTATATCCAAACGGTCGCCTGATAACCTACATTAAACTAGTGTCGGTTGTGGCTGAAGGCTTCGTGTAGTTCCACGAAATACGTAACGTACACTAATTCTTCGGTAAACTACAAAGCAGGTTAAAAATATTCTCGGAGTGCGCGCACGTGCGTGGTGTCTAAGCAACGAAGAAGGATCGCAAAATAACGTTCGGAATATCAAACAGAATCTAAAGTGTTGTTGTATAGGTGAGCGTATATAGTTCATTGTGCCGATTATGTAAATGCCCACGCCGAGCGAATAAAAAGTCGTATTACGTATGATAATGCGTATCAATCGGATAATGCCGAGTCTTCCTTGCGATTGTATAATACGACCATCGATAATCATCGACTGTTCATAATGTCAGGCCTATATGCAATGTTTTTAACTTGACAATAATTATTTACGGAAATTACTCAATACTATTTACAATAATTCAATATTATAAATTCTTTCACACTTTTTCATTATATTTTTTTACCGTTTTTGAAGAAATATGTTATCATATTGATAATAAACCGGTACCGTATTTCAAGAACACTTTAGTTTTTTATTTTTGCAGAGCGCTTCCGGGAACTGACAGTACCCCTTCCTCAAAGCTGGCCAAGCTCTGTCCGTTTTCTTGCTTCTCGCTTAACTTCTCTGTGTGTGTGTGTGTGTGTGTGTGTGTGTGTGTGTGTGTGTGTGTGTGTGTGTGTGTGTGTGTGTGTGTGTGTGTGTGTGTGTGTGTGTGTGTGTGTGTGTGTGTGTGTGTGTGTGTGTGCGTGTTGGTGCTAACCTCAAGGAGGCAGGCCTACTACCAGTATGTGAAAGAGACATAACCACCGCTACTTTGTATAGCACACCAGTTTTCTTCTGAACGACTGTAGCCATGGCTGGCTCTAGTAGAAGGCTGGAATATTGAACATCGCAACACTGGAACCAGCTGATATTTAAGGCCGACTACACGATCTCTTAATTTATGTATTTAATCAACAAATTGCGTCACTTTTAATTGCCGGTTAACAGCAGTTTTATAATTCTTAATTTTTTTGCAAATTAAAAGTTTATTATGTAAAATAGTACTGTTATACGGTATTGTTTAAGAAATATAATAACTAACTCATTCAATAATTCGAACAAAATGAATTCAGTAGGCCTAACACTAATTCACTAATTTCTTCAACTTGAACGTATAGTACTAAGTGGGCACAGACCTATGATTTAGATTTAGCTATAAATAGGAATACTCATGATTTTAGTAATGCTATGAAATTAAATTAAAAAAAAACATGTTCACTTTAGCTATTTTAATTACACTATGCTTATAGGCCTCAGACGCAACGTTGCCACGTTTAATATTCCGGACTTCTACTAGAGCCGGCCATGCTGTAGCCTATACAGTCGAGCGACATTCAGTTGTCGGAAATGAGTTGCCGTTTAAAAAAATAATAACAATAATAGTATCATCGATTATTGTATAAATATTTAAATTGTCATTAAAGCACGCAATGGATTAACGTAAGCACGATATAAAAGTTAGTCTCCCGCGCAATGTGATCGGTATACATAAGCGCGTGTGGATACTTTGTGAACTCTCTCACAGAGTTGTAAACGAATCCTGTGTATATTTAAACTGCATATTTTATTGTGCACGAGAGCATAAAATATCGTACACTAAATAAGCTGAAGGCGTAATACCGTATTACGTGTTATCAGCACTACCGTTTCCTACCGGGTTATTACAATCACAATCCTATTTACCATAATATGGCGCTGTAATAAAATTACTCTCCTTACATTATAACCGAATAAATACAACCGAATGTAATCGCTGTACGGTTAAACGCTATCCATTCGACATGTTATAAAACTGTTTTCAATTCTGATTTGTAAACACGCGTGTCCGTTTCGTTTTTAACTGCCCATTCGTAATGGAAAACGACGATGCTAAACGGTGGAATAGCAGGTCATTATAAAATGTACGTATACCTACTTGTAAATGGTAAAACATTTTACTATTATGATTTTTGCTGTTGACTTTTTAATGTCGAGTCTGTTCCTGTTGTTTATTATACAGATGTGTTATGTAAATACGGAATATCGATTATTAACTGATTACTGGAGTTGTACCTCTGGCATCCCTTGAGCTATGGGAATGATTGTTATAGACTACCCTAGGTGCTTATAAAGCGAAACGCAAACCTCAAGGGTTGAACACTGAAACAATCGTCATCTTCACAACACATCAGGCATAGGCAAGGTGCTGCCTGTTCAGCCTTCAAAGATCCTCCAGCCATCTCTTCCTGGGTCTTCCACACACCTGGAGTGTTCTTTCCACCGTTTTTTGTAATCTTTTAAAAGATTGTTCATTCGAGTTAAAAACTTGTAACTCTTCTCTTATGGGCTCATTCTTTATACGGTCAAGTTTAGAACACCTTTTAACTCTTCTTCAGAACGCCATTTCCGAGGCCTGTATTTTACTGACTTGTTTCTTGGTTGTTGTCCACAATTCACACACATAGAACAGTACAGGGCCTGCCATAACTTTGTAGAACTTATCGTAATTCTGTATCTCAACGTATCTTGTTTCTAAAAATACGGTTGATCGTCTGGAACTTGCCTAATTTAACATCAGTCACTGAAACAATGAAGCTTCCAAATACAGAAGACGCGTGACTATCCAGCCTAGTGTGGCGGTCTCGGCCGAGCCGGATAATCTGAGGGTCGACAGTGAATTATTTCTTCCGCAGTCAACGCCCGCTATATTTCATGATTATCAATTAGTAGCATTCTTGTTGTAATTAAAGTTTCATTTATACAGTTTTCATATTTTTCAAGCAATAAATTGTATTTATACTAGATGAAAATTATAAAGGTAAGTTAAGTAAAAATTGGCAATACAAAATTTGCAAAAACTTAATTTTTCGTTAAATAATAATAATAAAAATCTCCATCATTAGCAGGACGCGACCAGTCTGGGCGGGTCCTGGCCTGCTGAAGGAGACCTCGTCAATGGTCCAGTCCGATACCACCATCCTCCAATTACGGATTCCTGCCCTTTTTGCAGCGTGCTGCACTCAGCTTTGGTCTTCCTACACTCCCTTTGCCATCTGTGTCATACAGGAAGAGATGCTTCACAAGTTCCTGAGGGTCCGTCCTGACAGCACGACCTGCCCATCTAAGCCGTCCTATCTTTATCTTTTTGATTATCTTTATCTATTTTGATCGTTATATAACTTCATTAGTTCTTTTTTCTCCAGACGCCTCTCTTCTTTACCGGCCCCGTATATTCGTGTCAGTATAATGTTCCCAGCACATACTCGGTGCTTCACTTAAAGAATACCGTTACGACGGTCTACTTGATCGTCGTAGGTACAGTGGAAAACAAATTACAAGACACCAATTAAAGTCACTAATCACCAGCTTTAATTTTCACAGTTAAACAGTTCGTAATTAACAACACAGTCTCTTATAACAAATCAGATAAAAATTGTTCACACGCAAATAAAATATCAACTAATATTAAAACACAATTGTATTACAATATACCGTCCGATTATAAAACACAACACTTAACTAATAACCACTTGAACGTACACGGTAATATCGCCCGATAATAACTCGGACCGCACTGTAAATATATCGCAACTAACACTGACAACTAAGGCCGCTGCCGCCATGTACTTATATCTCCCCTCACAGACCAAAACGTTCCAAACTACTGTATGTCTTAGCGCCAGCGTGTGCTACGTAATTACTTGCGGCCTTGACACAGTCCGCGCGGCTGGCGGCTTCGAGAAAAGTCTCGCGAATGCGTCTAGAGTCACGTATGCCGCACACATTAGAGCGAGATTCTTCTGGCACATTCGACAAACACGTAAGCTGTTCTGTAATGTCGTAACAATACTGTAATACTTTATGGTATGATTCCAGATATACAGAATGTAGGAAGTGGCACAGCGATGGGAGTTATAGGGTTTGTCCCATAGGAATAAAGACAACAAAGGAAAGAGCAAAAATTTAAAAAAAAATATGCCAATAAAACTTATATTTAGTACAGTCGGAATAAATAATTAGGCTAATTTGTTGATTGACTACGAACATTTTTTATGCGGTACGCTATAGTCGTCTTGGAGCGTGACACCGCTTCATGTAAACGTTGCTAAAATTATCCGGTGGTTGAGCAATGGTTTAAATTTTTTTCCTAGTTTTTGACGTCATTTCCTCTCAGCAAGTAGGAAAGAGGATACCTTCAAATGTTTACTCAGCTCGCTGTGAATCAGACTCGGATTACGATGTTTATAGTCTAGTAATTTATTCCACAAGCAAATTAAAAACTTTCTGCATTAAACAGTTTTTTACTTGCTATTCGAATCTGATACAGACGTGGATATTGGTGTATATGATATTTCGTTCCGTTTTTAATATTAGTTTTTAACATTGAAAATGTTTATAAGGACGTGTCGCACATTTGAAAACGACCGCTGGTGCGTGATCGAAAATGGGAACCGGTGAGTTTCCATAGAAACTACTTCTTTGTTGTCAATAACGTAGTACACATATAAAACCTCGCTTATGTATGCGACTACATTTAACTTATAATCTGTACATTGGTAAATGAAGAATGAATTCATTAATTGGTGAATGAACATAAATATATATAGTTTTTAGATTTATTGAAGCATTTTTTTGTACATTGCATTTGTGCAATGCCTGTAAATTTTATTTTTTAATGTAGTACTTTATTACTATTTCGAAACAAACCAACATGTGAAATCTTAATTATAAGTGTCCGTAATTCGGTACATACGTAGACGTAGACCGAACGCGGAGTTCAAAACACCATTACAAGCCCGCCATTGCCTGTTTCAGTGAACTTACTCTTATGGTAACTACAACAATACGTGGGGCCAACAACGTATTTGCGTACCTCCGTAGCGCATTTCGAAATGCTGTTTTTCAGGAACTATAGTGCCATTTTATGCGTGCCCATTTTTTATTAATTTCTGTGGCAAAACGAGTAGACTGATTTAATTCCATTCGCTGCAAATATTTACAGACAAGATCTCACTAAGACGGATTTTAAAAGCCCGTCAAAACATTACAGTACTGGTGTTTGCAGAAGATGGGAGAAAATTTGTTTGTTGAGTTCTTTGGTGTTATTTATATCACACATTGTGTTATTTATACTTGAATATAAGGTGTAATCTTGATTGTTTCATAACTCAGTTACGTTTTACATGTCTAATAAAGAAAACCCTTATGTTTCCACCTTCGTGATTACAACAAATTAAGTAGTAAATAATAACAAGTTATTTTCAATTTTATTTAAATATTTCACAGAAATCAAAGCAGAATTAAATTGCCGTAATGAAGCATATCTCGCATCGCATTATTCATTACAAAACTGCATTACTGTCGTTGTGTTGTCATTATTATTATTGTTATTATTTGTGAAATATTGTTTTATATAAAAGTCACAATTTGTTGGGTAGTCACCTTTTTACTGTTGAGGCTGTATAATGATGTTTCTGAGTGTACTCACTACCTCCTGTAGTGGTAAAAACTAGCTCTCCTGCTGGCTATTTTTTTTTTTTTTTTTTTTTAAGGTATTCATGATTTCAACGAAATTTTTTAATGGATTTTTCAATCCGTTTCTAGTGAAATTTTGCTTCACTTCACAAAGCAAATATGGTTGGAAACGAACAACTGTATATGTATAAAGAGACATGCTTTTATTAAACGATGTTGTACGCATAAAGCAGGTTTTCATATTAGTCTCTTACATTTGGGGAGGGATGAATAAGACTTTTTAGTCACCAATTTTATGTCCATACATTCACGATACCATTGTATTAACGATAATGGCGAGGAGCGTTTCGCGTCTTCCTGGGTTGAAACATATCGATAATGCCACCTCAGTCAAATGGTCAACAGTCGGTACTCTTTGATGAAATATTGTGTTCTTAAAAGTTTGACATTGCCCCAACACCGTGTCTTTGCACCAATCAAATTGTCTCACGTTGTTAAAGTCACATTATCATGTTAAGTCTATGTGGTCGCGGCGTTGCCACAATTAACCTCAGCTTATCCACCTTCAATGAAGCTGACCCGTCTTGTCATCATCACCCTGCTGTCGGTGTAGCTTTGTTTTGAGAGATTCGCAGGAATATATCAACAACGTAACTACACTAGTGGAGATAAAAAATTAATTACGATTGATAACACCCGCTTCGATTGTCGACGTTGATGGTGTAAATGAGACATCTTTACAGTGTCAACTTGAGTCGAGCATACGTAAATTTGATAATAACGCATCAAATTCCAGTCTTTTTAAAAACTAAGGTTAATCGCACATGTGACACAAAAACATGTGAGTCATCTCGTGCGGCGTGTCCAGTGGGCTGCAGTCCAAAACTGAATTACTGCCAGCTTGAGCCTGGTCAGGAGGGAAAGTACATAAATCCAGCAATCTCGAGCTGGCCAGGACTGACTAACAGCAGTCGACTCATTTTTCCTTTAGAGGTCATTGAACGCATCAAAGTTTCTCTGCTGTCAAAACTTTAGTCTCCTTTCGTGATCGGCAATGTTTACGGTAGAACTCCATACTAAACGTTGGGTTTTCTATCCACAAAGCAACAAATTATAATTCAAATACTACAATTTTATATTTAGTTATTATTATTTTTCTTCGTTCACATTCCCTATATGAGTTGACTTGTCGAGTTTTTAGAAGTTATTGTTCCCCCTTAAACGGAGTCCTTTCTCGAATATCCTTGTCGCTTTGAAATCAAAATGTTTTCACAAAAATGTGTTTCAACCGTTCCATTTACATTTAACATAAAATTCGTTTTATTTTCTTGATTTTATCTAGTATAGAAAGTAATTTTAATCCTATTTGGATTAATAAATACCAATATAGACTGGCTACATCAGACCACTTAAACTCTCTGCTGACTTGAATTCTATTTTTTCGTCAATGTTAATTAATCTTATTTCCAAAGAGAATTATCACTGTTGCACAGTACTATAAAAAAATTATTCCGATTAGCGCTTTGCTTTCAAGCTTCCCAGCTCATCGGAATAATTTTTCTATAGTGGTGTGCAACAGTGATAATTCTGTTTGTGATTATAACCACTAACACAAATTTCTTAATTAAATTAATCTGATTTGATTTGTATTTATTAATTTTTGTTACGGCGATGTATTGATCAAGACATTTTCCTATATCGTGTATAACCAAATATCCAAACCCAACACTGGTCTCACACATACGCAAGTAGTACGTAGACTATGTATGTGTATGTAAACACCGTTCAGATTCTCCACAAATTAGCAACAGCGACGCGTCTCATTCCTTTAGCGAGTCTGTCATTCACCCATTAAAGGTTGTCGCGCAGAAAGTTCCTCTCTGTGTTACTTATTTATTATTAATTGGATCCGTTCAGTTATGCACAGCGCGTACAATTGTTACAACGTAAAACTTCACAACGTACTGGATGCAAAGTTTTTATACAATATAATACAAAAGTTTACTGAAACGAGCGAGATTCTCTACCTGCAGAATTTATTCATGAGCTGAGCATTGTGAAACAAGACAAGACAATAAGATTGTGTATACAAATAATAAGTTATGTTGCCGGCTGAGCATATAAGTAGGTTGCGAAATTATAACGCCCGCTTAAACACCGTCCTGGATTCGTTGACTGAACGAGGATGAAGATAATCTAAGCTTTCCGCTAGGGATAAAGTCTGTTTCTTTTCGAAATTTACAAAGGCCGATTTTTTCCAAGATGTATCAGTACTTTACGAGGTCTGAAGGAGGAGGCTGCTGTACCCTAATGTTTCTTAAAATAAGTCGCTCATGATATACACATTCCGGCGACCTCTGATACAACCAGCGGTAGTCTCTTCTAATAGAATTTTCTATCTGTTTCTTACCTTCATTGCCCCGCCCTTCAACTTATGCCTTATGCTGTTTTTCTCATAATCGGACTTTTCTCATAATATTTTCCCAAATTAAGTATTTCGATCTTTTCCTCTTCCAATTACTGAAAGCTGTCTGCAAAAATATGGTAACATTTCACCCATTAGTATAGTCGTGTTGTTTACGGGCGCCATGTTTTTAATTTGGATAACAAACAAAATCGCTTTCATCTGTCGGTAGTCTATAACATCAAGGTCAACCCTACATTTGTCTTCCGCAACTGCATCCATCTTTCGGCTCAACTGCATGTGTTAGTGTTGAACGATCACTACTTAAGATGAGTTTATAGAGATATTTTCACACACACAGTTTAACATTAAAATATTACGTTTTGAACAAAAACATACAACAAATATTACATCACTGAACAATCGTTTCAATGTTATTCTATTCACTAACTTAAATCTTGTCGGTTACGTGACTTTCGCTGAGAGTTGAACATTCTTGAAGATAACAGTACGTGAATCCGTCGTCAGTATATGTGTCTGTGTGTGTTTGTATGTACGTAAGCGTGGAGAGGTAGAGAGGAGGAAGAGAGCGAGAGAGAGAGAGACAGACAGTGAAACTACCGTTTTCGTACAGAGAAATCAAACGTCAGGAGTTGGGAAAGATTCGTTCTGGTGTTCCAGCTGTTCACAGCTGAGAGCCGAGAACGTTTATTTTAATCCCTCAGGCTTTATATATCGTTCAACCCTTAAAAATCATTGCTTGCCGTTCGTCCGACGTAAACACGCCGCAGACACACTGCGTAAACACTGGACCTCGTAAACCACTACAGACACGCGTGCCCGCCAACACACAAATTATAGTTACATCACAAGAAAATATTTTATGTACGCGTAAATGTATGTATACACACATAATGTTTTAACGTTGTCGTATCTTGTACCCCCATTGTACAGACGGGCGCCTGGATTCCTCATACGCATTGCACTGCAGATAATAGCTTTGCAGTACAATACATTTTGTGCTGCATTAAATGAATAAAAAAACACATCGGACAAATCGTTTTTTCATCTTCTCTTACTGAGTTATATTTCACCTACCCTCTCCACGGTTACTGTTTTAAAAACAAAGGACATTTTCGCCTACCATATAAGATATTCAGATTGCTAGCACAGTTTCCCTGTTTTACGAAATCCTTGTAAAAACTTTACCGCTATAGTCGTAGGATAATGATGAACGTTTCGTTTTAGATTCAATCAAGACTGATTTTGATTTCCAGTCGGTTCGAATGAACCCAGAGTCCGCCGGCTGGACGTCATGATAAACTATCCGCGCTAAAATAGGTACGAAGGCACGACACGCCCCAATAAAAGCGAGGCGTTGATCAACCCGCTACCCGCACTTCAATGGAGTCGAATCGAAATTGCAGGCTACAAAACGATTTCGACGTCATTAAAATTTATCGGCGCGCATAAGAACTCGGCTTTTTATACGAACGAGCGAGTAAGCAAATAACTGCCTGAAACACTGTATACACTGTAATTGATTAAAAATCAACAGTAGTGCCAACTTGTGAAGAACTTTGTTCAAATTTAATAAATGGACTCGGTTGTTAAACAAAAACAACTCCCCAGCCAATCATAAACATTTTATTGCCCGAGTACAGTCCGCGCGTGCGCTGATATAGTCCAATATTATCGAAAGTACGTACTCGTTTTCCAGTTAATATACGATAAAATTTTAATCACTACTTCGCCGAGCCGGCAAACGTAAAATACAAATTACAATTTATAGCTGAAAACGCGAACCTCCGCACGTTGGTTGAACGCATTACGATATCTGCAGTACTGACACAAACATCATCATCAGAAGCAATAATATTATTGTTATTGCATTCTTATTGGTATTTAATACAGTTTCTAGTTAATTTAATTGATTTTTGATTACACATTTCTATAAAATAAGGTCGAGTTTTTTAAGTTTTCCGTTAATCAAGATATCGAGGCATCTCCGACTCTTATATTACGAGAGTAATAGTATCATTACTATCATTTTTATCATTATTCGCTGTTAAGAAATGCATAAATTAACAGCACAACCGCCAGAAATTAATGGAATCATCAGAAAAGAGTAACCAAATTTAACTTGACCTTTGCAACGGAACGGTCCTACCAAAAAGCCCCTGCCTTGATCTACGTTAAGCCGATGTTGGTGAAACGTTGGCTTGAAGAACAACATCGGTCAGTGGACCACAGCTTTCTACCCACAAACAATTCTGCAGATCAAAGTCCGTCTACGAAAACTTAAAATACAAATTCAATTAAGATAGTACAAATAATAATCATGGTTTAAACGTATCCACTGTGG
Organism: Magicicada septendecula; assembly: GCA_034769895.1. Lineage (NCBI taxonomy): Eukaryota > Metazoa > Arthropoda > Insecta > Hemiptera > Cicadidae > Magicicada > Magicicada septendecula. The sequence goes on along the minus strand of CM068371.1, from coordinate 176,622,008 downwards.
TCTGAGAGCCTGAGATAGATAGATAGAGAGAGAGAGAGAGAGAGAGAGAGAGAGAGAGAGAGAGAGAGAGAGAGAGAGATGCGGGTTATTTTAGCAATTTTCTTGCACTGTTAATTGTGAAGTTGAAAATAGGTTTTCATATCACTGGTCATAGCGTTAGGTGCCGAAAGATTTGAATTTTATTTTCCTAAACTGTAAAATCGGGCCAGTTGCTAATATTTTACAAAATTATATAGGCCTATAAGCAAAACCACGGCCTTGTATGTGTTAAACATACGGATGTCCTGACGAAGAAACAGGTACAAACCTACGTTTTCTGCGTCCAGAATTGTTTGCTGCAGGATCAGACGGTAGCCTGTAATTATTGAACACGTACAATTTCTAGTAAATTTCATTGATTTATAAAAATATAATTCTATAAAATAAAATTAAGTTTTTGAATTTTTTCGTTAATCAAGACCTCTTTGGTTCTTGTGTTAACAGTATCATTACTACTACTTCAATTATTATTACTTTTTATCATTACGACAACCTCTCTCAACATAGCACTTTATGGGAGTCTCTTTCGACCACACAAAGATATTTGTCATAATGTTTGGTACGAAAAGGCTTAAGGAAAATGATAGATTTTCATCACGCGTTCAAGGAACGTCTGAGGACTGTAAGAGTCCTCAAAGAATTTATCAATTCCTGGTTCAGTCGTCACGGAAGAATGTGAGCAGTTGGATAGTTTTTATTCTTCGGACCAGTTTTGAATCTCGTTTTACCATATTAATCTTGTGAAACATGTTTTGCATTGAGCATGCAAAAATTAGCCACCTGTTCTTTGAATACCATGTTAAGGACGGTTAGGAAGAGGACCTCGCTTCCGTAATTTTTAAGCAGTTAATTCTCCTATTAAGCCATTTTTTTTTTAATTTCCACAAAATCTACATTCAGATCAGATTTCAGGATTAAAAATGTCTGGCGCAAGCTAGACCAAACATTTCTAATTACCCATGCCTCCATTATTTTTTGCAAAAAATTGTAAATATTGGTATTTGGTAAGGAGAACAGACACTTCGACATACAAACGACGGACGGTAAAAGTGTTTTCAAACAGTGTGTCGCTGTTCTTACGTGTAACTTGCATACGAAAGCTAAAACATTGATCTGACTGTGTCAGAAACATAAACTGAGAAACGTTTCTCAATAAATATTTAATAAAATCTGTGTTGGACACGTAAAGTACTCGTCATAACTACCGTCTGCGTTATTCCTTTCAACAGTCGTAACGCTTAAAGCCGTGCTCCGAGCCGTTTTTGTTAAAGTTCTAAAAACACGATCACTCTTTCGCGCTAAACCGTTCTCCTTTGCATAACTGAATTTTTAAAAGATACAGTTTTACGCGCGGCAAACTAACAAAAACCGGCGGAGAGTAAAAAAGCAGAACTTTGTAGGAGACTAAACAACAGATAATGAAAGCGGCCGCAGGACAATCATCCTCTCGCCGGATTATCTGCACCCAATACTTCAACCCTAACTAAAGTAAGCCAACACACGCTACAGGGTGCTTTGTTCTTTGCGTAAATATTATTTTTTAATTTAGCGTCTGTGTGTGTGAAAGAATGTCTACAGACAAATGGACGGCTGTTATACTGCACCTTGTAAATATTATTATTACTTTTTTTACGTAGAAAACAAAATGAGTGGATACGTATGCATACCTTTACTGCTTATAGTAATAGTGATTTTCTTGCGCAGATACTGAATAATATCAACATCGTTCTGTTATTGTAATCCTGTTAATTAATTTTTGTACATTTTAATTATATGCAGCTGGTAACTGATAGTCGATCCCAGTTCCTCGCCCAACGCTAGACCAATCTGGTATTATGTAGGCCGTGATTTCCAACTGGCTACCTGCGATCTTATCTTGGAAAGCCAATTTGATAATTACTCTGTTTCTTTTATTAGTAAATTAATTGTGAAATATTGCAGGGGAAACTGGGAGACTGGTCTTGCAGGAGAAACCTATGAACAAATCTTTCACTGATTCATGGTTATAGACGGTACTGTCCTGGAACAAGTTAGCAGTTTTGACCTGGGCTACAGTGTGTCTTATAATGCAAGCAACGGCAACGACGTGGTGAATAAGTTGCATAAGTTCAACCTTATGTGCGGGACCATCTGGCGAACCCTTAAGTCAGCAAGTAAAGGAACATGCCTAAAATTCTACAAGGTGATGGCTCTTCCCACCCTTCTTTATGGGTCTGAGAATTGGACTTTAACGAAAGGCCCGGCCAGTCGCATCCAAGCGGCTGAAGTGAGATTTCTCAGGCACGTGGCAGGGTATACTCTCCATGATCATAGAAGAAACACAGATGTACGGCAGGAACTGAATATTATGAGTATACTCGACAGGATCGCACAGTATCGGCTGAATTGGTGGGAACCTCTTTGCCGAATGGATAGCTGCCGTATCCCCAGACAACTAAAGAACTATAAGCCGAGGGGACGGAGAGGTGTGGGACGTCCGAGGAAGCGCTGGAGTGACCAGTTGTAATATTTGCCTATTTGAGACCGGAACAAACCATTCTTGCTTTAAACCTTGAGGATGATGATGATGGCTGATTCACTGGTAAGCGTACAATACAGTACATCTCACTTTATTTGTTTAGTGGCATGTGTATTTGTTGTAGACCTATTTTATGGTCATCATATTACAAGACCCATCTCTTTCCTTTCATTCCCCCACGGCTAGACACAACAGACGCGCTTGTCCGATATTTTGTTCGTAATTCGTAATATCTGCAAATATATACATCGGTGACAACTTCTTCTTCACAATGAAGTTCATGGAGAACCGCAGATCGACCTCAGTTTTCACATTGAAGATTTTATACAACGTTTACTGTCTCTCTAATGTCTTCATTATTATAATGACATAATAAAGCCTGTACCGTTAAAGATATTTAGTAAGATATGTTAAATGTGTAAATTATCTCTTTTTACTTATTTACAACTTTTTTATTTTTACGCACCTGTCGAAAATTGATTGCTTATGATGCGGTCCTGAGTTTAATTATCGGCATCACGCGCTTTCAAATTGGAAACCGTTGATATAGGCGCATTACGTTCTACGCGCAACAGAGCTGTATAATTTTATGCTAAACTTTATAATAACTCGAAGTTTATATCGTGTATACGAGAAAATATATGTATTTATACATAAAATGCGAGCTCGTTTGTCGGAAAGTTAAATATTTCTTTAATTTTTATATTTGTCACAATAATAATAATAATAATAATAATAATAATAATAATAATAATAATAGAGTTCTACGATAGATTTATATTGTTTTGCCTTACGCACGTTTCGCAAATTGATTATGCATTATCAGAAAATATGATTTATAACCAATCTGCGAAACGTGTGTAAGGCAAAACAATATAACCCACACTTGCAGAAAAATATGTCATTAGGCCTACTGTGACGAAAATAACATAATTTTATAACATTGTAATATGCATAATACCTATATCATGTATTGAAATAAAAATACTTAAAATAAATGTAACTATTAACTACTGAATACTAATGTAAATTCCATTTAAATGTTCGTCGTAATATGTTTATGCTACATTTTTAACATGATAGTGTTTTTAGGCCGGGGGTCATTCCACACAATGCGTGATGCAAAATGTGTAACGTCATCGAAAAATGTAACCAGGTGAGGTTAACACTATATTTTTTCCACACTTTCGATTCCCCACAGTCTAGAAATCTTCGGTCTCTGTCGTTTTAACATGATAATGTTTGTTATACAGTAAATATATTTGTTATATAGTAAATATTTGTTATATAGTTATAGGCTATAGAAAACATGATGTAGGACACATCTACATTTACGAACATCGCTGAACAGGAGAGTCTGCAGTTTATGCACATTATACGTTTCAAAAGCCTAAAAACGTTATCATGCTTCGATGTTTCGGTTTCATCGAAATTCTTTTTGTTTTAAAACAGTACCCAAAAATTTGTCAAATTAGTTGAAATTAATTAGTGCATTCAACTAACATTACTACACGGAACAATGAAAATCCGATTTCGTTAAACGATTCAGCCCACTATCGCGGAAGAGCCCGCCATGAGCCAAACACTTCAACGGTATTAGAAAGTTAAAAAAAAAAGTTATCAGTCTGTAACGCTTGGGTAGCGTGTTTATATTAGTTGTCATTACGAGCTCCTAGTGGGATGTACAGTAGTTTAGGTGAAGAAGATCAAGTGGCTGCAAATGCGGATTAAGAGGAGTTGACTTGGTTTAAAGGGCATCAGTCTCTCTCTTCTCGACAAGATCTGGGGAGGGCATGATTGATAAACTGCCTTCTCATCCCCCGGTGTAGTCCTCCCTTGACCAGCAGCAGCACCCCACATACACACACTCTCTCTCTCTCTCTCTCTCTCTCTCTCTCTCTCTCTCTCTCTCTCTCTCTTCAGATTTACTTGAAATATTTTGTTTACACGTCGCCAACACGCTTAATTACAGCTCCAACTTGACAGATCTATTTGCCGTCTGGGGCCCGCTGTTAAAGACGTAATAACACATGGCTAAGGGTCGGTTGCTAACTGTCCTGAGGGGGATATCTCGGCTTGTTTAATCACACTATTACAACACTAGTACTTCCTCCCTCCCTACATAAGAGCGACGCTTATATTGTTTCATTAGTAACAACATATTTTACTGTAAAAAATTGCAATCGTATTTTTGCCAGAAGTAACGGTGCGGTTATATTTGGCGCCGGCAAGTTGCATGAGTCAGTGTAGCGAGAATACATCCAGGCGACATGCATCAAGGGACACTACGACTGCGTCAGTTGGCGTCTTGTTCGCCGTGAATCATGATGCATGCTACAGCACACATCGTAGCCATAGTCTTCCCTGGAGTCTTAACGAAACATTAGACAGCGGGAAGAAAACTTCCTACAGGGAAAATTTTGAATTCGGGGAGCGACATTCTAAATAAACACCTGAAATATTTGTATCCTTCTCAGCCTATATATCTGTTTCATGAAAATACGTGTCGGATATTCTTTAATCCAAATGTACTGAGAGATTAAAAAATTCTCGTTTATTCTAGAAAAAATACTAAAACATACATTGATGGTCGGCTACATTTTCACATATAAACTCGTGTTAAAGTGATTCTTTTCCTTTCAATTTCACTAACTGCGATTTCCTCTTGCTTTAACGGAATAATTCCTGACCAGAAATGCTACAGGTTCGTGGTTTCCCCGGGGAAACTCCGATGAAGACTGCACGTTTTACGACATCCAAACGTAACGTTTTCGCTGATCCACACGCTACTTGACAACTTCTGTTATGGCATGCACGGCGCTCAATCGCCCGTCAAATGTTATCTAATTGGATTCTACCTTTTGTCTTCCTGCTACGTTATTGGCGAAAGAAGTTTCAGAAAACTGTGTTCTCTATGTCCAAGTTACTGCATAAATTTTTCGAACATATTATGACTCTATTTCTCTAAAGTATATACGTCTCAAGAACGCGAATAGTAGAAAATAAAGAATTTCCCGAATCTAGCTCCCACTGTGTGTGTGTGTGTGGGGGGGGGGGGTCTCTCTCCCTCGTTTGGGCGAGAATATTTGTGTGTATCTTGTCTGTGCGTTCTGCCCATATCATCATAAGTATCATAATCATCCTCCTTCGTTTTCCATTTGTCAGAGAAACCGTACAAAATGTTTTCCACTCCAGTAAAAAAGGTGTCATTGCTTATCGCACTATACGTATCCCTCGTGGTGTGTAGTGGTACGCAAATGTGGGCGGTATTTTCGTATATCTACCAAACAGGCAGTAACCAGATCTCTACTCAACTTCCTCTAGTCTTTCTAAGCCTCGTATTGCTGTTATCATAAAAGGCGACGTTTGTTGCTACTTAATACTACTTACGTGTCAAGTCGTTGTTCCGTACTCGCCAATTTTCAATAATTAGCATTGGTACTTGGTTGACGTGCCAAAAACTCTTACGAAAAATTAAAAAATCGGTAACCATCACCTTGATTAAGTGTTATTATTCAATCAGTGACAATTTCATCCTTGTTAACAGCATGGCGCTTGGCATATTCAACAATGAGAGCGATATGTTGTTTACAGGAGTCGTTGGGGAATTGTTTCACCGAATGCGAGATGAAAGGGTTCGTCTTCGTACCGACCGTAATCGTTTCAAGACGTTAATTAAATTTTCTAAAATTCCTTTGACGAACTTCGCCAAGTATTTCTAAAATTAAGTCGATAATCTTTCCAAGAATATATACGACTCGTTTTGCAGATGCCGCGAGAGTTTTGTAAAGCAACGTTCTGCAAAGTATGTCCCAATTAAACTAGCTTACGACCGCCAGCCGAAAGCGTGCGGACGCCGAACTATGTATGTTTGGCCTTCTTTATCTTGGCCCACTGATTCGCGGTAATAAATGAATTGCCGAGTTTGTGAATCAACCCTGTATAATTCTCTATAAGAACCTGAATTAATTTGTTCCTAAAATTCTAAAAATGTCGTTTTTAACGTATGCATTACACAGTATTCTCCGAAGATCGTTTTTTATTTATCCAAATGCATTTAGAGAGAAGTTTTGGATAATTTTATAGAATGGAATACACAGCGTCGCCTTTCTGGCAGAAACTTGATAAAGGTAGAATATAACAAAATAAAATCAGAATTTACTTATATATCACAATTACCACTAAAACTAAATTACTCTTTCACTAAAACATTAATCTCTCGTATATCACTAAAACTATAAATTATCTACTGTAACTACAAAATTATTTTGTCTAACTTATTTTTCGTAGACATGTAACTTTTTAATTAAATCTGTACACCTTATTAGACTTTCAGTCTGTGATAATGCAAAGTGAAACGTTCGTTAAATACGATAATTTTATTTGTAGGAGAAGCCATTGATAACTATGATACAACTGCAAGAAACGTAAGGATTTAGACTTAAAATTTAAAAACTTATGAGCTATATATTGAATTTTAAAATGTTTCGATCAACATCTTCAGGCTAAATTGAAGTTTTATTTACAATGGAAACTGTATTATTTAATTTACAATCTAAATTTTGTAATAAAAATTAGAAAAAAATACACTGCAAATAAAACATTTACTGTTAAGATGCTGAACAAAAAAAAACAGTACTAAGAAATATACATTAGTAAATAAAACAAAATAAATGCCTGTGTAGTAAAATAATATTATAAAAAATAATTATAAATTTTAGTAAATTGTTCATGCCACATTTTATTTCTGAAGTAAATTGAATAATCATATTCATGTCTCGAAGGAAAACTCAAGAAGAAATCGACACTATTTCAAAAAAAAAATTATTTCCTATTTTAAAATATAAATACAATAATTTTTTATGTTCGAGAAGCCCATATTTTTAATGCTGTGAAACCGAAACCCGTATATTAAGATAGTAAATACTCTTTAAGTTTCTAAAGACACCGAGGAGAAACTTACACTTACTTTAATTAAATACGTATTGAACGGTATTACCTTGTTATTACACGGAAGAAACGTGTTTCTTATAACGAAAGGCGCACTTACAATTAAATAACAATATTAATAACACTCTGGTTTTAAAAGACTTCAGAAACAAATTTCTTACAATAAAAAATCTTTTTCTTTCTTTACAAAATAATTACAGGAATGCAATTGCTAATTACATATAAATTGATTTGTATTACGAGCTTACAACAATTTCTTTACTAATTGTAAAAACGTATTTTTAAATGCAATGTAGACAACCTTAATTACGTTACTGAACGAATAAATAAAATATTACAATTCTCGTTTCAAATATTTATGACAATATAAACGTAAAAATAGCAACGTATGTAAAGTTCTTATTCACGGGTCGTTTGGTTTATTCTGGCGCTTGTCTCTTCCCGTCCAGAATCTGCGTTTTTCTTTTTTTTTTTATGTGACTTTTCTTTCACCACCTACGTTCACTTTAACAGTGTTTTTCATGTGTCCATTTCTCTTAGCGCGTGTCCCGCCCATTCGGCCTTTCTTCTCTCCGCCTCTGACAAAAGCAGAGTATTTTTTTCTGCAGACCCTAATCTTTGTAGTACACCCTCTTTCCCTCTCAAATTGATTTTTTGTTTAAACTCTACAACGACAGAAAATTCTGAAAAACCACTTACAGGTTTTTAACAGAAAAAAGCGATCTGAGTTCATCCGGTTACCGGGTTAATTACTTCTTTATTTAAGACTTTTCTGTGACGTAGTGGCGGGGTGTCTTAATATGCGCTTACTTCAAAAACGAACTGACCCAAAAATCGTGAATCTCGGATTTGAGCTTAACATACATCCCTTATGAGATTTTGTGGATCTATAGATCATACAATTTTAAACGACAGGAATATATTATTCTCTCTCCCTATTCCCCAAGGTTTTTTAAATTAAAGGTTAAGACTACTTTGTTTTTTAAGTTTTATTTTTAACGAAATTAATCGTCGTCCAAAACGACTTTAATATAATTTCAAATATTGTTGTTCCTTTTTGTTTAAACAATGACATGGTTACGAAACCATGGTTTATGTAAAGGTTTCTATTAAAAAACTAACTAGACTCAGCATAAAAAGCCTTCACCGAGATCCTGTAATCAGCATAATAGTTACAAAAGTATGTCTACTACGTATATAATCAAATTATAATTACTTCTGCAAGTATTTGAATAATACTGCAAGCAAATAATCCAGTAACTAATAAAGAAAGTGTGTGTGTGTGCGCGCGCGCGCAAGTATATACTATATGTAACTTATTAGTTATTAGCATTTATAGTTTCCTTTAAACACTTAGAAATCTTTCCCTCAAACCTACCCTCTTTCCTTATTTATCAGTGAAAACTATTTTAAAAAGGATCTTAGCAATAATTTGTAGGTACATATTTTTCTTAGCCTACGGTCTGAATAACATTGTTAACTACAGCAGGGTTTCGATTGGAGTTTTGGACTCGAACTTTCAAATTTAACGATAAATGTTTATAGTTGCTTGTAAAATTATTTGGTTGGATGTAAAGTCCTGCGTAGAAAACAATCTATTTCCGTTGATCCTCTGAACCCGATACAATTCTGGCACGGCTACTTTGCAAAAATACGTACCGCAGAAAATGAAACTAGAATAACGGTTATTTTCCGCCGTCAGACGAAGCGAGACTTGTTCGTATCCGATTGGTCCCGTAGCCACTGCCCCCACAGACTTAGAAATTAAGTTTCAGAAATAGACGCCGAATAATTCTAATGCTCTGTTCTTAGTAAAAGAAAAGAAAACAAACAGAGTAGACAACTATACGTTAAAGATATTATTAAACTTACTGGAAAAATATATGTTTCAGTTACAAACGTTCTAATTAATCTCGCTGTGCGTCCGCCGTCTGTCTGCGTGCCCAGTGCAGAACAAATATTTTCTGTTAATCGAACGGGGATCATCATCGCCCTGCCGGCGCTCCGAAAAACAAATAAAAATAATAATTTCTGTAACGTAAATAAATAAATAAATAGCCTACACAGCATCGTACTGAAAATGATTATATGTAGTAGCAAGTAATGTGCGTGCGCGCGCATACTCGACACCGCATTCGATACAGGCTGTCATTTATTCACGTGCACAAACACCAATCTATTCCGATGCCGATATAATCTGACGTACCTGCCGCGCACGCGCGCGCACACATATACACACCGTAGCCGAAACAAAATAAATGTATACACACGAGATGGTAATTTATACCCGCGGACAACGACTTTGATATACAGTAATTGCATTATAATACTATACTAGATTTTAAAATTAATAACATCCTAAGTGGTAGTAGTAGATGTATTGATTGTTTTTAAAATTAATATACCCGTCCTTAGGACTTGTGAACGCCAGCAGGATTACGCCGGTAGTAATGGATACTGGACTAGTGCAGCGCGCGCCGATGCGGGTGCATATCGAATGTTTCAATGTGCGATGATAAATGTTACGCTCTTGAATGTGTCAACCAATCTGCGTTCGGCTTAACAGGTAATGGATATTCGGCAATACGTATAGCTCTAATCAACGAAATGAGAACATTATTGCTTGTAAAGCTTTTTCTTTTTTAGAAAAGCATTTTAAATTTAGCCGTAGGCCTATACTGTTAAATAATATATTAGTTCCTAATCGAGCAATGAAGTGAGCAAATTGAGATCACCAGTACGCTCTCTTTATCGAGGTTTTCACGCGAATACTTTATACCTTCACATAAAATTCACCACGATGATGGTTGCTTCCTGTCTGTCCCTTTTGAGCATTGTTCTATGAATTTGAGAGTGTCGGCCCATTGAAACTTTGGGTTCCTCGATAAGTTTCACCTTTAAAATCATATATGCCGTCGTACACTTGTGTTGTTCAGAGTTTGGTTTTAACATTTGTGGAGGGCGTGATGTAACAGAATCGTGGTAACCGATCATATCCTGTTTATCATAACAGCATGATGTCAGTTGTGTGCAATGCTACCCCAGGAGATATACAGACAGGCCGGAGCCCGATGAACGCCAGGTTCTAACAGTGCAGCTAGACTCTCAACTCTCGGTTCTCGATAGGCTCGACTGCCCGGAGGCGAGTCGTCCGTAACAACGGGTTGCCACTATAGAGGGGATGGCACCCGCAATTAGGCGTGATACCCCAACGAATACGTTTCGTGTATCATTCGTAATCAGATACCTTGGTTAAAATTTACTCGGCAATGTAACTGTTGGAAAATCGCGTTAAGGCTTCTTTGATAGCCTAATAAAACGAACCGAATTATTTTGTGAACTTAGAGACGTACGGCCTCTGAGAAATGAGAGAAAAGTTACATCGTAAATATCCGTTACTCTCTTGGCGCAGATCATTTTAAAGAACTTAGAAGGCTTTCACGGCCGGAGTCGATGTTGTTAAATTGCGATACCGGGCTGTTTGGCCGTGGGGGCCAGTGGTAAAAATCTGTAACAAACGTTTCGGCCGTGCCATTGGCGACCATCGTCAGTGCAAATTATGAGCTGCGCTAACGTAAGGTGACACACGTTAGAGACCGCAGAAGTGTGGTAATGGCTCCGTGAAGTTACTGCGTGGCCAATACCACAGTACTGTGGTGTCTAACGCGTGTCAGCTTGCGTCAGCGCAGCTCATAATTTGCACTGATGATGACCGTCAATGGCACGGCCGAAACGTTTGTTACAGATTTTTACCACTGGCCCACGGCCAAACAGCCCGGTATCGCAATTTAACAACACAGATAATTTTGTGAGCGATTGTGATGGTTAATGTGAAAGCTTTATAAAGACCCGAAATACGTTCAGTAGGTAGTACACGTAATAGACTCTCAATGACCGTACAGAGGCGTGTGCGTGCGCGCGCGCGCGCGCCGTTTTATAAATAATGAAGAGCCTAACCGCACTTAGTTATTCAATTTGTAGTGACGCTATAAAACAATAATTCCTTACCAAAATAAAAATTGTCAATAACTATTATTAACAACAAAATTTCATCTCATAAACAGACATACGACGCCAAACTCAACACACATTGGCTTATGATGACAGTCGCATGGTATAAAATGATATTTATCGTCTGACAAAAGTTGTAGTTACGTATTGTTTTCGAATTAGAGTGAACGTTTTGCGTAAACAAAAATAAACACTGTTTGTTGTTAAATACGTTGCAGTTGAAGTCGGATCTCTAGCAGTTCGTTCAACTGACCGTACAACGGGTTTATTTAAATGGTTGGCTTTTTGCCTGAGTCTTACTTTAAATATTCACTGTGTTTTTAGCCACACCACCGCGCGGGCTCGGAGTCTTGAATTCACTTACCTTATACGACGGGTCTGTATGGTTTTATGTTATGTGTGTACGGCACACCGGGGCCAGCAGATTCACCACCAAATTTATTTTTGCCAGGATGTTGTGCCGACGAGACGCTTACTTTGCTTACATACTTTCCGTGCGAACATTGTGTGTGTGTGTGTGTGTGTGTGTGTGTGTGTGTGTGTGTGTGTGTGTGTGTGTGTGTGTGTGTGTGTGTGTGTGTGTGTGTGTGTGTGTGTGTGTGTGTGTGTGTGTGTGTGTGTGTGTGTGTGTGTGTGTGTGTGTGTTACTGCGCACGTTTCTGAGATGTCAGCTCAACATTATCAGAAGCAGCAAACTATTTTTTAGAGTAAGTGGCTGTTATTATTCACAGCTGACCACTGCCTATTTTATAACGTGTTTCGACATTCGTTGATCTCGCGGTGTAGTGGCCAGTGTGCTCGTCCCATGTGAGACACTGTGTCCACCCGACGTCATCACGTCAACTCTGTAAGTGGTTATTGCATCGTGTAGTTTCTCCTGGTGTATAGATCAGCATTATGGCTAGGAACTGAACAGCTAAACATCGCACACCCGCTTCTTCATAAAAGGACTGTCTAACGAGCGTCGCTCCGTTTCGGACCGTCTGTCTCGGAGTTTCAAAGTTCGTCCTCGATCTCGTAATCCTATCATAAAAATCTTGTTCCCTAATGGGATCTCGTAATCCCTAATGGGCTAATCCTGTTCATAAAACTTTGTATTATTTTCTGTTATATTAATTAAGATGCAGTTGTCTGTTCACTTAAAACTCTACACGTATGGTAAGTGTGCGAAAAAGTGCACGTTACTTAGAACGCATTTCAACGGTAAGCATTAAATACTAACTTACTGATTTGTTCAGCAGTATGACCTGTAACGTTATTCGTGTTTACAGATAACTGGTGGAGACTAAATAATTCAAACGACTCTCAGTATATAATTTAGATCACGTTCACAAACGCTTTAGCCGTAAACAGAAGAATAACATTCACGTCATTACCGTCATTCCGCCGCTAAGGACGAACAGAACGAAAACGTGTGACGTTATAGCAACCAATTCGTAGATTAACGGAAAAATGAAATGACCAACGTATACTGTCAACGTAACCTAAGGAAATAAGTACTAACGACAGTTTCGTAATCTTCAAAGATTAGGCAATGTACCTGTTCCGACTTCACATTATCAGATCCGTTACTTTCGTGGTCTTTCTACATCCCTTCTTCCAGAAGGCTTGTACTCGTTTACAATTACTAGTATTCTATCTTCATCCACATACATGCTTACATATCCGGCAACACAGGCATTGGCCTCCCTCACGATCCGCCTCCAGATAGTCCGAATATGTGACCTGGTCTTCCACGAGCCGACACCCATCCTTCTTTCACGCCATCTCGCCATCAATTTCTTGGCCTGCCTCGTCTTCTGCGCCCATTTATGTGCCCATTCATTATCCTTTTGGGGAGTCTTTGGTTGTCCACACATCCCATCCAGCTGATTCTTCTGAAATTTATAAATCAGACGATACATCCCTGTTTTAGAATGGAGTCTATTTCTTGATTAGATCTTATCCTTCATTCTCCATTACAACATACTGCTCCGAAGATTATTCTATCTTCATCCATGCGACTTAAATGCTGTCTCCGTTCCCCTGTATTCGTCAATTTTCTCATTTAGATTATATATATATTTAATTCTTCCCGTATATCTTCATTTCTTATATGATCCCTTCTTATGCATCCTTTAACCCTTCTTAAAAATCTTAACTCTACTGATTGTACGTTGCTTTCATCCCTTTTTTTTTTTGTAATCCAGGATTCACTACCGTGTAACAGCGCTGGAACAGCCATTGTTTTGTAGAATTTTAATTTTGTCTGTTTAATTCTGTTTTATTAATTCTGTTTAATAAAGGAAAGAAACATCTCCATGATTAGTTTTAAAGCTACACAATAAATTAAACAAATAAATCTTCCTTCTTCTCTCAGGGACTAGGCGAATCCCAAACGAGTACACCACTCCACCAACGCTTCCTACGTCGTCCTATACTTCGTTGTCCAGCAGGTCTGTATTGCCAAGCTTCCTTAGGCCGGTATCCTAATCAGATGAGGAATCCATCTGTCTTTGTTTTCTATAACGCGAACTTGGATTTTAAAAATGTTCAACTCTTTGCGCGTGTCTTCACTGAAAAGGCTATCTGTTCGTGCGCAGCCTTTAACAGATCGCGAGAATCTCATTTCCGACGTCTATATCCTACTAAGACGTTTCTTCGCCAGAACGTAGGTTTAAGAACTATACTGCACTGGCGCAGCCATTCTTTAAAATTAAAATTTTACTTACATAATTCTAGTCGAGTCTCTTTCCTTGTTAACGCTCGACGGATTGTTCCACATATTGACCGATCCTTAGGCAATTTATGATCCATATCATAAATCACATCAATGTCAAAGCGAAGATAGCGGAAATGTGACGCCTGCTCTGTACTCATATTATCGAGTACAATCTTGGTTCGTAAAGGGTATTTGCCCGTAAATGCGATAGTTTTTGTCTTCTCCACAAAGAAAGTTTCAAGTTGCAATTCAAACAGACTCTCTTATTAAACAGACTCTCTCTTAAATTCCACTCGTAATTTCCAATCTCTAACTATGCCATCAACATAGATATTAAACAATTTTGGAGATACGCTACAGCCTTGGGGAACTCCCTGATTATTGGTAATTTTTTACATCAAATCCTCTCAATACTATCCTTGTCTTATATAGACAATAACGTCTACAAGATGTTTAGGATAATCCCTCACACAGATAATGCCCCATAGAAAGGAGCTGTCAACTCTTATCAAATGCTTTCTCGTAGTCAATGAAGGGAAGACATGTGGAGACACACTTAAACAAATAAGTAAATGCAAAAATTTTTAAATTGTGTTTTCAGATAATATACAAAATCTACGATCAGGAAACTTACGGCTTATTTATACGTCAAAATAATAAACTAAACTAGTTTGTCAGCGATGCGAAGCTAGAGACAGACGCTGGCGCCGAAAGCAGTCACCAGAAAAGGTCGAAAGGCATGATGATTCTTTACACGAAAAGAGGAGAGAGAGAGTGGGACCATAAACTTTATTGTATACTTCGTAAAATTCAACCCTCGAAGAACACCCTTTTATCGCAGGTTATAAGGAACAAACCGGCGTTTCAGAGCATTTTCTAATTCCGAGTGAGGAGGCAACCCTCAGAAAACCAAATTCAGTTGCCCGTGCAATAAAATACTGAACATTAAATGAGCGTATATCTTGTTGTACGGCGGCGAGTCTCCTGCTCGATGAATATTTCAGTCTAGTGCTGTTGTAAAACATATTGTACATAAAAGTGAAATTACAACTGTAAGGGTAGAAACGATATTTTCCTTGGGTTGTGTCGTTGCTGTAGTTACTTATGTAAGGAAAGAAACAGGTCCTGTTTATTGACAGCTTCAAGCATGCTTTTGATTTATGAAGTTATTCGCTCTCACAGTTTAAACGATGAAAAACAGGCGACTTTCTTTCACAGTGTATTAACGTTCTCAAGAATCGATACAGGTCAGTGTTAGTAAAACTGACAACGATACAAACGTTAACCATTTAAATCTGTGTGCATACTGTTCGCGAGCGTGCGCGCGCGTTTACAGTATCTACAGCGCTTTTATTGGATGTAAGGAACTTTGGGGAAAGTTCTGAATCAGGAATAAGCTTTCACATACCAAATTATTCACTGTATCAATTAGAAACATTGTATCAATTAAGAACGTTCAAATATTTACTGTCTGTTATTTTAGATACACAAGAAGAGGTAAACATCCACGCAATAACATCCCCGAAAAGAGAGATTCTCAGGAAACCTGTGTTACAAATAAATGTTTCTGTGTGTGTGTGTGTGTGTGTGTGTGTGTGTGTGTGTGTGTGCGCGCGCGCGTGTGTGTGTGCTCGTGCGAAGGCTTTCACGGTGAATATCTGTTGTAACAGATTTTTGGGTACATCCTATGAGATTTTCATATTTCAGATTTTGCAATCTCGTACACGGATGTACCCAAACACCTGCATATATACGCATATGTATATGTAGCTATATATGCATATATCTTCGAAGTATTATATCACTAGATATCCAATTTAATTATTATAAATAATAATACAAAATAGTTAACAATTTAAAACAAATAATAATTAATCTACATTGTGCGTATTCTTCATTACTGTAGTAATAATAATAATACACAATTTACCTTACAATATGTTTATCTAATAAGTTAACACTGTTTAAACAAAAGAATGTATTTTACTGAAATATGTTTAATATTATCAATAAAATATATCTTTGCATTATACGGTGTTATTTTATTTAGCATATTAGATGTTTTATAGGCTATTACGTATTATTAAAGTGTATTATGTTATATAATAAGACGGTATTATATTTAAGGTAGGCCTATAGTAAATAAGTAAATACCATCATTTACAGTAAATATTATAGTACTTCAGCAAATATTGTCTTCGTACGGTCTCGTAAAAAAATGGAAATCGTAATAGTCGTCACTCATACTCGTAACGGAAAAAAGATATTTATTTTTATTACGTAATCATTTAAGGGAAAAATCTAGTGTTTTTTAAATCAGTTTTTTTGGTTTTTTTATAACATTCCTATACTGGTTTAGTATAAAATTCACGTCAGCTTAGCCATAAACCTTAAACTATATCTTCGGTCTCTTACCCTTTGGTATTCAACGGACGACCACCTTCTTGTCTTTTCAGAAACCTACAAAAGACTTCCCTCTTCTCTTCGGAAGGTAACGACTGTCTGTAAAGACACTGTGGCCAGGAACACTGTAAGCGGTTTTCCCGACAAAACCTCGTTGTATTTCCCATTTCAAACGTCTCCGTCTCCATTCGTCTTATTACCCTGTTGATTAGGCTTTGTTCCACTATACGGTATTACGATAACATGCCGTTTGATTTCACGCTTTCAAAACGCCTGTTTTACACCAACGTCTTCTTTGTAAAGTACAATGCGTAAAACCGTCTCTGCGGTCCACGCCATAACGTGTGCACATGGTTGCGTCATTTGCTTAATTTGGTCGCTTGCAAAAGGGAATGCATATACTTGAGCAAACGCCGAAGCGTGTGTATATTTTACGTAGATGCGAATGTCAGTGGAGATACAGAGAGAGAGAGAGAGAGAGAGAGAGAGAGAGAGAGAGAGAGAGAGAGAGAGAGATGTGTGTGTTTGTACGGTCACACGTAAATTGCACACCGCTGGTTAATGTTTTATTGGGGGTAATTCAAAGGGTCGCAGACAGCTCCGATGTAAATTGCACCGCTGGCCACTTTTTGTAAGCTTCCGTCGTCCGTCGTCCCAACCTGACACGTCAACTGTATGAACTACGAATACCATAATAATTACAGGAGCGTGTTTTAATTACGTGTATAACACAAAATGTAGACTTTTGGCGAGAAAGAGAAAGAACCACTTTTGAAGGGTAAAGAAGAACTTGACAGCGCGAAATGATTATGTAAAGAAATATGTGACGAGTATGTACAAGTGGGCCTTAATGTAACTGAAGTAATACGTTTATTTAAAGTCAATAATAAATTGGTAATTATTATTGAGCAGGTCAGCGTGATGGCACCATCGGCCAGTATTAACGAATCATACTGGAAGAAATTAAAAATACGTTTCGATATTGAAACTTTTCTGTATTAAACTTAAATTATTTGTGAGTAAAAAAAATAGGTAATTAAAAAAATTAAGTTCCTAATGTCTTCAGTAATTCATGAGATACAATACTCGACGTTCTAAAGACATAACAGAACTAATAAAAATGAAAATCTACCGAATATCCGAATGCATAACAAAATTATCCTCTGAAGGTAATTCAGACTTTTCAAAACGCTGCATTAAGTGCTACGTGCTTGGTACTGTCTAGATCTGTTCACAGTATTTAAGATTTTGCAGCTTACAGGTCAAATAAATGATGCTACTGTTTTCCGTTATCCGAAATTTAAGTCAAAAGGAGTTGCTGCCGTAAACAAACGATCAATTAAAACAGTAAACAGTAAAGAATAGCGCTCAGATACGAAGATTATAAACGTAAATTTTAGTTGACTCCACATAGTAAAAAGTACAAATGGAATTTCAGAAAATTGCTGGATAAATCACAAGTATTCATACGGTTTTCTTGGATCTCTGACGATTATTTCGTGCACCCAAAAGCCTAAATCCACATTTTATTGAGAAATTGTCTCGGTTCAATCAATTCAATAGAAAATTGCAGATACATTGCAGACTACTGCAGTGAAGATGCGATATATCGGTCAAATAATGTGACAGCATATGGTACAGCCGTGATAGTTGTAGGTCTAGTCTTTTCGTTCAAAATTTATTTAGCATTTTTACTTATCCCAATTTGAATAGTTTATTCAGTTTATAAGCCTGCAAGTACTAAAACTGTGTGGGTGTATCTGTCTGTGTTTATTTAGGCTCGACTAAAAATTTATATCCAACAGTGTCAATAATAGTATTAGAATGAGTATAAGAGAAAGGATACAAGCAGGAAATAGACTACTTTGGAAATATTAACATCTTTCAAAACAATCTTGTTACAAGAGGTATAAAACTTAAAGTATATTATTATCTTGTGCGACCAGTTGTTACACGTGGATCTATGGTGTGGACTATGACAGAGAATGACAAAATTGCTTTAAAATCATTTGAGCGCAAAATATTGCGTAAAATTTGTGGTCCACTACGAGGAGAAGGCAGTTGGAGAATAACAATTTACTACAGGCTCTGATGCATGGAAAGACATAGATTCATCAAATCACAGGAGGTTTCGTTGGCTGGAACATGTGGAAAGAATGTCTGAGGAGAGAATGCCTAAAAGAATGCTGAATGGAAGATTGTATACTACTAGACATAGAGGCAGGCCAAGGATGAGATTAATTGTGTAATAGAAGATCTTGTAGCATGGGAATAAAAGAGTGGAGAGGAAAGGCGGAGAACAGAGAAGCATGGAGGAGTATTCTTGAGGAGGCTAAAGCCCGCCAAACTAGAATCTATTAGATATCGATCTGTTTAATGACCGCCGTATTGTAAACAAAAACACAAAAATTTATAAAAATTAATTTCTTCTTCTACTGGCGCTACAACCCAATATGAAATTTAGTCTCTTCAACGATTTTCCTCCATTCAGCCCTCCCATTACATAGTCTTCTCCGTATTCCAAAGATCCTCCTCAACATCCTTGCCCTTTCTCTTGATCTCCTATCTACTGGTCTCAATTCTAGTAGATAACGCCAGATAAGAAGTGTCTATAATAGATACCTTGATGGTTTACAGTGTCATTGTGATGTTAGGACACATTTTTTCACCATTGATGAGATTTCTTATATTTCTTGAACTGCCGATTTTCTAAGTGCGACATGTTATCTTAACATAGAATGACGTCGGCACATTCGACCTCTGCTGCAGTTTACGTACACGATCCCTTTACGGGGGGGGGGGAGTTTCTAACTTCCTGTTCAATTTACACAGACCAGCCCATTACGCTGTGTGGGCCCATTATCATGGCTGGTATTATTACTCTGCTAAGTGGGTGGCTCACCGTAAATCTTTATTTTCAGGCACTGTATAATATTATTGTTATAATTTCCAAAATAACACATGTTATTAAAAACAAATCCTGTGTACGTGGCAGGTGTAGTTCATCTTTCAACTCTGGTATATTATGTTGTTCTACCCGGAGTATAAATTTTATTATTGTTATTGTTAAGTGATCTGTCTCACGTTCATAGCCCCGTCGGACAGTGTGTAAACAACCTTAGTAATTGTGGGCGTGCGTGCGTGTGTGTGAGTACGCACGTGCGCGCAACTTGTATTATTTCGCTTCTACGAGAGAGAGAGGGTCAGAGAGAGGCCTCATCATTATAATTCCGAGCTCCTGTTAAATGAAGTTCCTCGTACAGCCAACATAATCCCGTCTTGTTTGCTCCAAGCTAGTTCTGTCTGACAAAACAAATTTAAATTTTCTTCTTCCTTCTCCTTATACTTTCTCATTTTCAGTGTTTCGTCTTCCATTCCCACTGTAAGACAGGAACGCGTGCCTCGCCGTAATACCGTCACCAGTTGTAACTTCCGTTGTGTGTTTTGTGTGCGCGGCAGGCGTTTGTCAATTTCTTCACTCTGCAAGTGAACCCACACGGTCTAACAGGACAATTAACACCGATCACAAATTTTTAAACACTAACGATAATAAGTGTGACAAAAAGTTTACCCTGATCAATTTTATTTCGGTGAATGTTTCTTCGCAGCATTTTGAATACAAATTATCAGAATTATAACGTAAATAGTATCAACCGATGTTTATTATTCAGTATATTACAAATATAGTCCTTTATCAAAACTTAAATTTAAAATTCGAAATGTTAAATTTAATTCACCGGATTATTTGCACCTCGATATGCCATAATCGTAGGAACGGTACGATTTTACAAAGAATCGCATGCTCGCGCGCGCGTATGTGTGACATTTCTATTTGCTGTTATTGCTATTTGCTCTGCGAGTTTTGCTGACAAGGTATTGGCATTTAACCAAGATATCATCGGCATCAGGTGATTTCGTGTTTTACGCCCCACAAGCACACTGCATATCGCGCGAAGCGATACCGTTGTAAAGCGAATCACAAACAGATACTAAATTACGATATATTTTCAAACAACTTTTTTTATATTCATGGAATCTATCTTTGTAACGCACGCTGGGGGACGAGAGAAAGGTGTGTGCGTGCGTTCTTCGCTTTTATTTTTGTAACCGGGGGTTGCAAAACGCAGATGTCTTTGTTATTCTTTTACGAGGAACAACAGATAATGCACAGCCTCACCCCCCGCGCCGTCGTACACGCATCCACACGCTTCCTTCTCAAACGTCTCGCTCGCTCAGAGGGTGAGAGAAGATGTCACCACCCCCGTCGTGTTACGTTCTCGGCAAATCAATTACTTTACGTTGTCGCTGAAATAAAACAGGAATCGAATTTCCTTAATGGCACCGTGTTTCCGTATTCCAGTTACAGATGTAGTTGCAGCAGTTGACACCGTACTTTCAAACGCGACTCGTCGCGGGTTCGTATCCGACTCAAGAGCCACGAGTTTCATAAGCTAATCGAATTGTGGATGTTTAAAAACTATCGGTACTTGTTTCTTTAGTAACACAGCCCAATCACTTTAATTTTAAAAGTCTACCGAAAAAAAATAAACGATGAAGCTCAAGCACACATGCTTAGAAACATATTTGCTGAAACAATTGTACACTTAAAACTTTGACGTTTTACTTCCATGTTCCTTAAGGAAATGGAAGTATGGTGATGGCAAACAAATTCGTGTTTGAGATTATTGCAGATTCTGATTGTACTACACTCAAAACATGAAAAAAAGTCATTTTTCGAAAAGTGTGTGTGTGTGTGTGTGTGTGTCTGTATGTCTGTCTGTCTGTCTGTCTGTCTGTCTATCTGTGTGTCTGTAGATTTTTTTTCTATGGCAAACGATAACAGCCGCAAATTCAAACAGAATCAAATAATTTTTTGCATACAGCCCTGATTTGTAGAGTACTCAAGACCTAGTGTTTTTGGTGAAGATCGGTTAAGGGAAAGGGGTAGTTTACCTGCAACGGTTTTTTAATCAAGGGTAATTTTTTTCTATGGCAAACGATAACAGCCGAAAATTAAAACAGAATCAACTACTCTTTTGCATACAGTCCAGTTGTAGAGTTCTCAAGACCTATTGTTTTTGGTGAAGATCGGTTAAGGGAAAGGGGTAATTTACCTGCAACGTTTTATGTTTTAACAAGGGTATTTTCTATGGCAAACGATAACAGCCGCAAATTCAAACAGAATCAAGTAATTTTTTGCATACAGCACTGATTTGTAGAGTACTCAAGACCTACTGTTTTTGGTGAAGATCGGTTAAGGGAAAGGGGTAGTTTACCTGCAACGGTTTTTTATCAAGGGTAATTTTTTATATGGTAAACGATAATAGCCGCAAATTGAAACAGAATCAAATAATGTTTTGCATACAGCCCTGAATTGTAGAGTTCTCAAGACCTGTTGGTTTTGGTGAAGATCGGTTAAGGGAATAGGGTAGTTTACCAGCAACATTTTGTTTTAACAAGGGTAATTTTTTTATGATGAACGATAACTGCCGTACATTAAAACAGAATCAACTACTCATCTGCATACCTTTTTGAATTATACAGCACTCAAGGTCTGTTGATTTCGTTGAAGATCGGTTAAGGGAAAGGGGTAGTTTACCAGCAACGTTTTATGTTTTAACAAGGGTATTTTCTATGGCAAACGATAACAGCCGCAAATTCAAACAGAATCATATGATTATTTGCATACAGCCCTAAATTGTAGAGTTCTCAAGACCTATTGTTTTTGGTGAAGATCGGTTAAGGGAAAGGGGTAGTTTACCTGCAACGTTTTATGTTTTAACAAGGGTATTTTCTATGGCAAACGATAACAGCCGCAAATTCAAACAGAATCTAATAATTTTTTGCATACAGCTCTGATTTGTAGAGTACTGAAGACCTATTGTTTTTGGTGAAG
Source organism: Magicicada septendecula (assembly GCA_034769895.1). Lineage (NCBI taxonomy): Eukaryota > Metazoa > Arthropoda > Insecta > Hemiptera > Cicadidae > Magicicada > Magicicada septendecula. The sequence continues at coordinate 176,599,490 of CM068371.1, read as the reverse complement.
ATCGGTTAAGGGAAAGGGGTAGTTTACCTGCAACGGTTTTTTATCAAGAGTAATTTTTACTTCCATATTCCTTAAGGAATGGAAGTATGGTGATGGCAAAAAAAATCGTGTTCGAGATTATTGCAGATTCTGATTCTACTACACTCAAAACATGAAAAAAAGTCGTTTTCCGAAAAGTGTCTGTGTGTCTGTCTGTCTGTCTGTCTGTCTGTGTGTCTGTGTGTCTGTAGATTTTTTTTCTATGGCAAACGATAACTGCCGCAAATTCAAACAGAATCAAATAATTTTTTGCATACAGCCCGGTTTTGCAGAGTTCTCGCGACCTATTGTTTTTGGTGAAGATCGGTTGAGGGAAAGGGGTAGTTTACCTGCAACGGTTTTTTTTTAGCAAGGGAAATTTTGTTTGTTTGGCAAACGATAACAGCCGCAAATTCAAACAGAATCAAATAATGTTTCGCATACAGCCCTGAATTGTAGAGTTCTCAAGACCTATTGTTTTTGGTGAAGATCGGTTAAGGGAAAGGGGTAGTTTACCTGTAACGTTTTATGTTTTAACAAGGGTATTTCCTATGGCAAACGATAACAGCCGCAAATTCAAACAGAATGAAAAGATTATTTGCATACAGCCCTAAATTGTAGAGTTCTCAAGACCTTTTGTTTTTGGTGAAGATCGGTTAAGGGAAAGGGGTAGTTTACCTACAACGTTTTTTTAACAAGGGTATTTTCTATGGCAAACGATAACAGCCGCAAATTCAAACAGAATCAAATAATTTTCTGCATACAGCCCTGATTTGTAGAGTACTCAAGACCTATTGTTTTTGGTGAAGATCGGTTGAGGGGAAGGGGTAGTTTACCAGCAACGTTTTTTATCATGCGTATTTTCTATGGCAAACGACAACTGCCGCAAATTCAAACAGAATCAAATAATTTTTTGCATACAGCCCTGATTTGTAGAGTACTCGCGACCTATTGTTTTTGGTGAAGATCGGTTGAGGGGAAGGGGTAGTTTACCTGCAACGGTTTTTTTTATCAAGGGAAATTTTTTTTTTTTGGCAAACGATAACAGCCGCAAATTCAAACAGAATCAAATAATGTTTCGCATACAGCCCTGAATTGTAGATTTCTCAAGACCTATTGTTTTTGGTGAAGATCGGTTGAGGGAAAGGGGTAGTTTACCTGCAACGTTTTTTTAACAAGGGTATTTTCTCTGGCAAACGATAACAGCCGCAAATTCAAACAGAATGAAATAATTTTTTGCATACGTCCCTGAATTGTAGAGGTCTCAATGACTTTCGATTTTGGTGAAGATCGGTTAAGGGGAAGGGGTAGTTTACCTGCAACCTTTTACGTTTTAACAAGAGTAAAGTACTTGAAAATTTATTTAAACTTTTTGAAACAATGGTAATTGTTAAAAATAAAATAATTTTGTTGCCAGGCAATAAAATTATAATTTTTTCATTTTAATGTAATATAATATTTTTCATTTAATACAGCAATAAAAAGGCAGGTAAGACACAGCCTGGTTGTTTGGCTGAAAATGATTTTAAATATAAATCTTAGAATATGGAAGTCATGTATGGTTCTCCATACCGATATTTACTTCCATATTCCTTAAGGAATGGAAGTATGGTGATGGCAAAAAAAATCGTGTTCGAGATTATTGCAGATTCTGATTCTACTACACTCAAAACATGAAAAAAAGTCGTTTTCCGAAAAATGTCTGTGTGTGTGTCTGTCTGTCTGTCTGTCTGTCTGTGTGTCTGTCTGTCTGTCTGTCTGTCTGTCTGTCTGTCTGTCTATAGATTTTTTTTTATGGCAAACGATAACTGCCGCAAATTCAAACAGAATCAAATAATTTTTTGCATACAGTCCTGATTTGCAGAGTACTCGCGACCTATTGTTTTTGGTGAAGATCGGTTGAGGGAAAGGGGTAGTTTACCTGCAACGGTTTTTTTTTAGCAAGGGTAATTTTGTTTGTTTGGCAAACGATAACAGCCGCAAATTCAAACAGAATCAAATAATGTTTCGCATACAGCCCTGAATTGTAGAGTTCTCAAGATCTGTTGATTTTGGTGAAGATCGGTTACGGGAAAGGGGTAGTTTACCTGTAACGTTTTATGTTTTAACAAGGGTATTTCCTATGGCAAACGATAACAGCCGCAAATTCAAACAGAATCAAAAGATTATTTGCATACAGCCCTAAATTGTAGAGTTCTCAAGACCTATTGTTTTTGGTGAAGTTCGGTTGAGGGAAAGGGGTAGTTTACCTGCAACGTTTTTTTAACAAGGGTATTTTTTATGGCAAACGATAACAGCCGCAAATTCAAACAGAATCAAACAATGTTTTGCATACAGCCCTGATTTGTAGAGTTCTCAAGACCTATTGTTTTTGGTGAAGATCGGTTAAGGGAAAGGGGTAGTTTACCTGTAACGTTTTATGTTTTAACAAGGGTATTTCCTATGGCAAACGATAACAGCCGCAAATTCAAACAGAATCAAAAGATTATTTGCATACAGCCCTAAATTGTAGAGTTCTCAAGACCTATTGTTTTTGGTGAAGATCGGTTGAGGGAAAGGGGTAGTTTACCTGCAACGTTTTTTTAACAAGGGTATTTTCTATGGCAAACGATAACAGCCGCAAATTCAAACAGAATCAAATAATTTTTTGCATACGTCCCTGAATTGTAGAGGTCTCAATGACTTTCGATTTTGGTGAAGATCGGTTAAGGGGAAGGGGTAGTTTACCTGCAACGTTTTTTTATCAAGCGTATTTTCTATGGCAAACGATAACAGCCGCAAATTCAAACAGAATCAAATAATGTTTTGCATACATCCCTGAATTGTAGAGGTCTCAATGACTTTCGATTTTGGTGAAGATCGGTTAAGGGGAAGGGGTAGTTTACCTGCAGCCTTTTACGTTTTAACAAGAGTAAAGTACTTGAAAATTTATTTAAACTTTTTGAAACAATGGTAATTGTTAAAAATAAAATAATTTTGTTGCCAGGCAATAAAATTATAATTTTTTCATTTTAAGATAATATAATATTTTTCATTTAATACAGCAATAAAAAGGCAGGTAAGACACAGCCTGGCTGTTTGGCTGAAAATGATTTTAAATATAAATCTTAGAATATGGAAGTCATGTATGGTTCTCCATACAGATATTTTTCTATAGCAAACGATAACAGCCGCAATTTCAAACAGAATCAAATGATGTTTTGCATACAGCCCTGTATTGTAGAGTTCTCAATACCTTTTGGTGTTGGTGAAGATCGGTTAAGGGAAAGGGGTAGTTTACCTGCAACGTTTTATGTTTTAAAAAGGGTCATTTTTTTATGACGAACGATAACTGCCGAAAATTCAAAGGGAATCAAATAATTTTTTGCACACTTTCCTGAGTTGTAGAGAACTCAAGGTCTTTTGATTTTGGTGAAGATCGGTTAAGGGAAAGGGGTAGTTTACCTGAAACATTTTATGATTTAACAAGAGTAAAGTACTTAACTTTCATAAATAAAGTATCCTGATAAGAAGCTCATAATAATCCACTGTAGAAACGTAGATGAAATATCTATAAATGAAGAGGTTTGGTGAACGGGGTGGGGGTAATTTTCTATTATTAAAAATTATAAATCTATTCATGTTTTACGTACCGAGTCACTTTATGGTTAATATAATTAAATTACCTTATGGTCCACCTTAGTGACACTAGCTCCTTTCGTTCAATGACGCGTTTCGGGATGAAATCCCATCTTCAGATACACAATATTAATTCAAAACGTAAATGTATACCACATTTTTTGGTTATGTCATAATTTAAAATGTTTAAAATTATTGTATATGTTTTGTATATTTTATTTAAAAGATTTTAAACATTTTAAATTATGACATAACCACAAAATGTGGTATACATTTACGTTTTGAATTAATATTGTGTATCTGAAGATGGGATTTCATCCCGAAACGCGTCATTGAACGAAAGGAGCTAGTGTCACTAAGGTGGACCATAAGGTAATTTAATTATATTAAAAATTATAGTTGAAGGTGGAGGGAGAATTTTTTATATGTGTACTACGTTATCGGCAACAAAGAAGTAGTTTTTTGTTAAAATTGCTTCCCGGGATGTATAGCCGTAGTCCAATGTTTTCTGCAAAACCAGACTTTCCGGCAGTGCCATCGACTGCCATCATCAGTGAAAATCGAGTGCGAAAACGTGAGGTGGTATACGTTAGTGACCACAGTACTGTGGTAAATGGTGAAGCAATAAGTAGAAAGACGTAGTTTCTATGGAAATATTTCATTTCGAATATGATTTTAAATATAAATCTTAGAACATGGAAGTCATGTATGGTTCTCCATACCGATATTTTTCTTTTAGACAAGTAAAGATAATGTAAACGGCAGCTGAAAGCGCACTACTGCCCTTTTGCGCACGTCGTCATCGATCCAAAAGACAGTTCTAAAAACATTTATAGCCTGTGCCGCTGCTTCAGCAGCTCTAATAATGTTCCTCTTTTTTTAGTAAAATGCGCGCCATTTTTCTCGGTTCTCTGCATTTGTCTTCATCTGACTATAGCTCTTTTCGTTTTACTATTCCTCATCGTTCCTTTCATTCCATTCCACCTTTCCCTCTAAGATTCTTTTGTAGACAGTTTCTATTCAACATATTCATTCTTCTTTACCACTACAGCCCAACGTGAGCACTGGCTTCCAACACCAATCTTCTCCAATGTCTCCTATCCATTACCATCTCTCACTGTAACCCCTCACATCCATTCTTCTTAGATCTTCTAGCACATCATCCAACCATCTTATCCTACGTCGGCCACTGTTTCTGCTTTTATGACCTGGGCCCTTAGGATTTTCTTTGGCTGATCATCCATCCACCCTAGCCATTGTATTCGTTGAGCCTTTACGAAACTTAAAATGTTCTCATGCTTCAATAGCTCATCTATCTCCTCGTTATTTCTTATTCTCCATTCATCTTCTTTAACCGGGCCATAAACACGTCTTACGATCTTTCTTAGTGTTTCTTGTTCCTTTTTTGTCAACGTCCATGTCTCACCTCCATAAGTAACAATCGGTTTCTACTCAATATGCTATGTTGACAATGTACCGTGACATGAATTCACGCTGTTATGAGCCTGAACCTTTGAACTGGTGATAGCTTTTAATTTATGACTAAACGTTTACAACACAGCAATGTTTCCAGGCTTGGCTATTACAGTGGGGCCTCCTGAGCTGCCGTTTAGTTTGCGAAACAATTAAGATAGATTTTGCCATAAAAACGATTCATACTTTCAACAATAAGTGATGTCAACCGGAAAATTCGGGTAATACGGAGTGTGTGTGTGTGTGTGTGTGTGTGTGTGTGTGTGTGTGTGTGTGTGTGTGTGTGTGTGTGTGTGTGTGTGTGTGTGTGTCGAGGGGTAACACGTACAGTACAATACACAGACATGCAAACAATGCGTAACAAATAAAATCGATCGTTGAACTTAAAGTCTAAATCTCTAATGCGATTGTAATTTCCCAACCGTAACGACAGTGTTCAGTCGACGCACATACCAGCATTAAATATTTTCATATCTTCCCGTTACTACTGCGGTACGAAGCACTGGAATAAAATCGATCCACCACTGCAGACGTTAAATTTATAAATACTAATTTCGTTGCGCCAGTACAAACACAACTCCGACTACGACGGCTGTATAGGCTTTCCTAAATGCCCCCCTCCCCCTCCTCTCACACCCTCTCTCTCTTCTTCTCATCCTCTGTCATCGTCAGCAATTAGTTCCGTTAATACCTTTATTTAATTTACGCCTGCGTGAACATCTACACTCCCCAGAGAAATCTTCAAATAATTAAAGCTCTATGAGAGGGCTGCAAAAGGCGTGTCGCTCTAATTTGCCTTTCAAATTTTCTCCTGACAACTTTTCAATACGAGAAATCTGAGTTCTTTTCGCTTTCAATTATCGTTTTTTTCCCGTGGCTGCGGATAAATACTGCCACGCGTTCATGCTCGCACGCATTTTTAAAATTTATAATGCTAATACACGTACAAATGATGACGCCACTTGCGCGACGTGGTACTGGCATCGTCGAACGTGGTGTTCGCTTCCGAATCAATGATACATGCGGGTTGGAATAGATCTTGAAATGAATCATTCCCAAGCACATGTAACCGAAGTACTAATTCCTAGACTCGCGTTTTAGGAGATTCATTCCTAGTTAAACACATTTTAAGTGATCTAGAAATGGTACTGGTTACATTAATACCAATGTTATAACCCCCCCCCCCCCAGAAGAGCAACTCTAAACGTTTGATGTAGCAGAAGGTAACAACATTACTAGTCAGTACGCGAAAGCGCAATAATTTATTTACTCTATAAAGTTGTATTAACACGCAACGCATGTTAACGCTTGTGTAAACAGGCGTTACGCATGCATAGGCCTATATAATATAGGGAAGTTTCACATTAGCACAATGTAACACAGGTATTATCCGCATGCACACGTTAACAACACAGATACGGTGATAATCGATCTCTTGTTTAGGCTATCAGAAAATTACAAACAATGCGCCAAAACAAATCATATGTACAGTCCGGAAGCACGGCAGCCTTACGTTGCTGCCAGGAATCCCCTGCTCCGACTCGAGTTCTTCGTTAGCACACAGTCAGGTATTTCCTTTTTAATCGATCTCTCCCTGTCTCCCACCTCCAACATCTGTCCTTCAAAAACATGCATAATCAGTTCGTTAAGGCTGAACACGTGCCTTTTATCTTCTTTTTTTCCGGTTACTTCTATGAAGAGAATTGTAAGCGTGTCCTGTTCGTCTTTACCACAGAAGAAATTTCTATTAGCAGTCGTGGATGCAAAGAAAAATATTAAAATCTATTGGAGAAGGACCGTAGGAGGGCAGTACTCTTCTCTATTCACGTGACAGAAAAAAATAAATTGTAAAAACGCGCGCGCCCACACACAAATGTATACAATTTTGTTTAGTGTAGCCCTAATTGGTGAAGAGATAAATAGCGGTTTGAATAACACACCATCCAACTACTTTCTGTTACTTTTAACTAATTTTAAACTATTTTAAGCACTTTCTATCAAGATAATTGTCTGGTTTAGCAATTTTAAGTATTGTTTCGTGGAATTAATTTTAATACTGTACCCTTTGATTTCGTTCGTTCCTCTGTGTAATTTTCGTAAGTGCTCGTTCCTTTTTTGTTAACAATTAAATATGTTGTAATTTTTATCCCAAGAATAAGAAAATACTTATTCTTTTTACAGAAATAATTTTGACGGCTTTATAACCCGTAACGAATTTCTACGTTAATTACTTTTCTAGAAATATCAAATTCTAAACAAAGTTTAATAGCCTGCTTTGCCTAATCGAAACGAATAAAGAAGACACACAGGATAGGTGTTCGAAAATTCGATCAAATACAAATGGGAGTAGATTTTTGTGTCATATAATTCATACAATTCTCATCCTTATTCCCATATCTTTATTACTGAATAACCACTCCAATTCCCAAACTCAATGCTCACTGTAACAAGACGTAACAGTAGATACCACAATTATCTACCCTCCTATTACAATCCAGGCCGTTAGAAAAATGTAGTTGCTATGGTATGATAGTGGAATTGTAAACTGAACTGTTAGAACGGATGAAATGACAGAAAGGTGCCAAGAAATTGTTATGCAAGTCAAATAAGTGAAAGACGCTGGGTGTTTAACTGTCCTCTGACAGTTTTTAACCTCTGTAAAAAAATAAAAATAAAAAGGACACCACGTTGGATAACGGCCGCCAACCGTTAATGTACGATGAATGGAAGTGTGTCTGATGTAACAATTCTGCACAGTACATCCACCAACGCCCCAGACCAAACCATACTCCGCCTAACCTTCCGTCAAAACTTATTTTATTCCCGTGCAAAAGTTAACAGATCGTAGTTTGATCGACTCGAATATTCCTCCCCGTTTTATCGACGAACTTTGTGTGAACAGAACATATTCTACTGAGTCAAGCTCGTCTTGAGAAATGTGAACAAAATCTCGTAAGTAAATGAATAATTGTATGTTGTTCACACTAACATGTCACCGAGTACGGTTGGATGGTTTAACCGGAAACTATTTGTAGTTTTGTGTATTGTTATGGTAAGTGTTAACAGTATACTAACTTGGTAAACAAGGTCTGTAAGACTGCTCGGCACAGGTAATAAAACAATTAAGTAGTAAACGCCTTAACGATACCGCTTGTAACTAATGTAAACGACAATTTAATGGGTTCTTTGCAGTAGAACTTCCTGTAAACGTTGAAACCGTAACGCCGCCAACGTTCTGTTCCAGAAAATAAAGTTCTTAATTTCACGACTTTCTGTAGTCCTAGCCTTGTTAAAGTGTAACACTAAAATTACTCCGTGTTAAATAATCATTATACTCCTCCAGATACTTGGTAGATTTTAAAGAAATCATCTACGAACAAATATCCAGTAAACAGTTTACAAATAAATGTGAGGATAAATAATTGTTTTATACTTTCCCATCAAGTCCGCCACATTACTTTCCTGTCTGTTACTATTTCCTTTCGCTTCGTTTGTTGTAACTGCTATTTAAAATATTTTTAGTAACTTCCTTACATATAATTCCTTATTGAATTCAATGTGAATGATAATATTAGGCTTGGTTCGTGATAAGATTCTTAATGATTAGTGTTTAATTCGATTATACTAATATTGTGTTAAAGGATAATATATTAAGCAGACAAATTCTTTGATGTACGCTGATATTAAGCAATAATTTTATTTTTAAGTAATTCCTGGTTATCGTAATTTGCTCAAAACAAAGAGCGTATACAAAACGCGAACAAGGTTAGGTATGGTCAAAGATCCTGTTCAGATTTTTGGACTGCCTGTACATAAATACTACAAAACTACGCATTAGTAGTAATCGATAATTATATAAGGGCTTATTACATAAGGGCTTACTTTTTTTTTAAGAAAGATGTTTTCTTATGATTTAACCGGTGATATTTCTTTTTATGTAAACGTTACACTAGATTACAGAGTTATGTAATATACTGACAACAAAAATTTGTAACACTTAATACTCTCTTTATTGTAATTGTTAATAATGTTTTATACATATGTCTCACAAAAGCTTTTCTCTCTTTCGACAATCATTGCAGGCTTAAACAAAAATACAATGCACATAACAAGTAATATTATGTTTTTCTAAAACAGGAATTTGTACACGTAACTGACTTAATAATTGCAACAGTCTTTATTAATTAAATTAAACCACACAAACTTCCCAGCTAAATTTAATGTGAACCCCGGCCTAGGTTCACATTCGTGCAACTAACTGAAATGTTTAGAAAATTTGTTGTGACATCCGGAAAACTACAAACTACAATTATTAACTAACTGACTGTATGTTGTCTCAACTGTTTACTTAGGTCAACTGTTGATCGTAATTGTAATGAATACATTCAAGCAAGATACATTCATACGCCGCTCCTACCAATTATAACAAACATGGACAGACAAGAATCCACATGTCATGGGGTCAGAAACTATTCAAAACATGAATTACCTTTCGCTATTCTTATTACTATTATTTCTCCATAATCCCTCAGAAAATAAAATTCACTTGTTATTAGTTATCACACACTATTTGACACAACACAAACTAAAACAAAAACGTTTGAATTACAAAAACGCTTAACAAGAACCATCGAGTCACAAATTAAATACTGATAGCAAAACTGGTGGCAAGAATGGTCCTAACGTAATGATATAATTGTGGTGAAGGCATTGGTGTCTGACAGACGGTCTTGTAGCTGTGTCCCAATTACCGTACCCGCACTCATTTTCGATTATGAGATTATTGATCTCGATATGTAGCGAATATCGCATATAATTTTATTAGATGAAAGAAATCGTTAAAATTTACGTGTGTGTGTTATAAAATAGCATGTTGACGATTGCTATCGTTTTCCTGTCATACTTTTTATTAAAAATGTTTCCAGCACTAACACCGATGTGTACTTGTGACGCCAAAAAGGTTGATGTTAGGTTAACATGTACATTGAAATTACACATGAAAATCAATACGCCTTTAATGTAGTACTCGCTTTTTGTGAAAAACCACTTAAAAACAACTCGAAGTAAGGCGTTGCTATACTTGCCTATTGCAGTGTTTGTGCGGATCACTGGAAAAGCAACCAACTCGAAGTAAAGCTGGTGCTTTTGTGTTTCGTACAAAATTCGCTTCCAGTGTAGTTTTCGAGATTTTACTGAATAACATAAAAGAATATTGGCCACCTAACGAATAACAATATTTTTTTGGTTTAATCTTATATAATTTTATATATAATAGGGTTGCTACAGCTAGTGCCGTCTCCCTTCCTTCAACCTGGCTTTTTCAATTCTCCCGATGTTCCCATTGTCCTTCCTCAAGTCCTATACGTTGCATAGATTCATCCACTTCGTCCCTCCAAGATCTTCTCGGTCTTCCCCTTTTTCTCCTTCCTAATGAACTCCATTCCGTCACTTTATTGATCCACCTATTTTGGGCTCTCCGGACATGACCGTACCACACTAATCTTTTTTCTTCGACGTAGTCAATTACACTTCTTTCCGTTTCCATTCTTCTTCTGATCTCCTCGTTTGTTATACGGTCTGCTCTCGTTATTCCACAGCACCTCCTCCAATATTCCATCTCTGTTCCAAGAATCTTTCTTTCATTCTTTTTGTTAATAACCCATACTTCTGCTGCATATGTCATAATGCTTTGGACTATGGTATGATATATCATTTTTTTGGGTGCTTTTTCTAATATTTTTGTCCCATATAACACTGTGTAATTGTCTAATCCCTGTTCTAGTCTGGCCTAATCTACTTTTTATTTCTTCTTTCGTTGTGCCTTGTTTACTCAGTGTGAATCCTAGGTAGCCTACTTGAATTTGTCTGTTCCCCTAATTTTAACATTTTCGTCTACTTCTAAATCTGTTGTTTCTTAATCTCTAATTGCCAAGTATTCAGTCTTTTTTATGTTTATTTCCAATCCCATCTTTGTGTATTCTTCATTCAGCTTTCTGACCATGTAGCTTAGGTCTTCTTCATCCTGGGCTATAACTACCTGGTCATCGGCGAAGCATAGTGTGTACAGGTGTTCGTTTTGTATCGGTATTCCCAACAGCGTAAGTGATGTTGGGCAGCCTTGCAATAACCCTTTGGATGTTTTAAACCTACACACAATTTTGTTACCTACTTTAATTTGTACGTTGTTGTTTTTATATAGATGTTTTACTGCTTGCGTCAGGGCTTTCGGTATTTCCAACTGTGATAGAGCTTTAAACATTTCTTGTCTGGGTACTGTATCATATGCTTTTCTAAGGTCGGTAAACGCTAGAAGCACTTCCCTGTTTGTTTTAATCTTACCATTCAGAAATAATTGTATTTTTCACTTTATATATATATATTTTTTTTTTTTTTTTTTTTTTTTTTTAAAGAAAAGTTACGTTTTTTATTTTAAATTTTACTGTGTATAGACTATACACATATTATTCGTTATGTTTTTTGACATGATAATGTCTTTTAGCTTGACATCGTTTGAAACTTTCTGTAACATGTAAGCTGTATGACGTCATCATTGCGTGACGCTTCCACACTTCGATTCCCCACAGTCTAGAAATTTGGTATGTAAACGCATCAAGACAGAAATAATCGCTGCTGACATTGAGTTTAGCAAACGTTTTAATGAGAATAAATTTGGTTTTACATGGTCTTTTGTCTGTACTGCATCGTTTAAAACTTTCTGCAACATGTATCATTGCGTGACGTCATCATTGCAAGACGTCATTGGGATTGTTGTAAATAAAGGTTTGTTTTGATACGTCGCAATATGTAAATAAAGGTTGTTTTGTG